>OY751317.1:35155934-35600934 GCA_963564615.1 Rhorus exstirpatorius
ATTTAAACGATTCAAAACGGACTATTTCTTTTTTTGTCCTTTTCGAAAAAAAAAATATGCCGTCATCGGAGAAAAGCTCATTAGGCAGTTTTCGGGGTAATTTTTCGATTTTTTTTTTTCTACCAAAGGGCCACCCGGAATTCCACTCACTATTTTTTCTCCTGGTAGAGTGGGACAATACGCAACTCCACAGGATTTTTTTTTAAGATGGAAGAGGGCATCAGTGAAGAGGGGAAAAATTGTTTTTTATCAATTTACCCCGAAAAGTGTCTAATGAGCTTTTATCCGATGACGGCATATTTTTTTTCGGAAAGGGCAAGAAATATAAAAAATATTCTTTTCTCAATCGTTCAAATCCGATCAGCAGTTACAAGATTATGATTTTTACAAAATTGAGATTTCATTAAGCATTATCTCGAAAACCAACAATCGCAGGGGGGGGGGGGGATGAAATTTTGGTGAAATATCATGGATATATTGTTCTGCGAAGAATAATTTTTTCGAGATGAAAAATAACAGGATGGCTGAGTTGACATGGCATATATAAGAATGCAAAAAAAAACAATGCTGACAAGAAAATAAGATTGAAAATCGCGATCATCGATAGAATCGCCAATACAAATATATCGGCGTTTATTCTTCGTTATCAAAAATCAAGATAAAAGTGCGTATAACTTATTATTATTATTATTTTTTTTTTTCGAGACGTATATTTGTGACGTTGGAACTTGATTTTTGCCCGCCATTTCTGTCATGCATCTCGATCAACGTTTATACGATTGAAAGAAATTTATATTCTTAATTCCTTTTACAATGCTTCGAATAAAAATTAAGCTTCCAACTTTTCAACTCACTCTATACGATATTAGGGTGTTTTAAAAAAAAAACTTTAATTTTCCATGCTCTCAAAACTTGAGTTTTTATTGAAAAAAAAAAAACATCCTCGCGAAGAGGTAGCTCTGTGGCTTAAGTGGAAGCCGCCGCTCATTGGACGTTTCATAATTATAACAGCCAATTAACGTCTATGACGAACTTTTTGGAAGGAAAAATTTGAAACCATAGGGATTGTATTTCAATTAAAAAGAACCTTCAATGATTTAAAAGTTGTAAACGATTGAATGAAAAGGAGCTTTGTGCGCGGAATTTAATTCATTATTAACTAAAGGATAGAGATCAAGCGCAATATATACTTTTAGTCGCTGATTTCCACCGAAAGACGTATGCCACGTGTAAAAAAGCGTCGCTGGCATCAATCTTTACCAAAAATAAATAAATAAATGACATTTTGGGTTTTTTTTTGCATAAAGTCATAGCAGAAAAATTGTTAAAGGTGAATAAATTTGCTTATATATACTATCGTCCCTGAGGCTAATGATTTTCTATTTCAGCAAGACAATAACGAACCATGGAGTACGTATTGGAGTGAAGAAAAAAAAATTATCGCGAAAAAAAAAATTTCACCAGATACGAATTGTTTATGACGATTTATAAACAATTTTTAATCGCAAAATTATTGTTATGAATAAAATCGATCTAAATTTTTATTTGGAACACGATGGTGTCAGAAAAAAAATGTTCAACTTAAGATTGTTTAGAATTTTTTTATAAAAAATTAGAAATTAGGAATTAAAAAAAAATTTATTCAATGAAATTTTTTTTTTTTCTTAATTTGAAATACAATCCTCATGGTCTCAAATTTTTCCTTCCAAAAAGTTCGTGACAGACGTTAATTGGCAGTTATAATTAGAAGGTCGAATGAGCAGCGGCTTCCACTTAAGCTACAGGCTCCCTCTTCGCGAGGATGTTTTTTTTTTTCTATCAAAACTCAAGTTTTGAGGGGTGGAAGCATGAAAAATCAAATTTTTTTTTGAACACCCTAATGTACATACGTATAAGTATATATGTAATATATATCAATGACTTAGCAACTGAAACATTCGTAAAGTATAACACACATATATATGACCAGAGATATTTCGCGTCAGCGATCAAGTAAATTGGAGTGCGAGAAGTATATCCGGAAAAAAAAGTTTTGCACGAATTCATCGAGCCGGCGAAGTTTGCACAATTCAAATAAAATTAATCAGTTTGGGATATAAACTTTTATTCGAATCGACCAAATTTTACCTTCGGTCAAATAAATCTCATTCAAACAGGCTCTATTCATATCATTTTTTTCCCCCTCGTAATGGAGCGTACATGTGTATATAGTATATATATATATATATATATATACTATATATATATATAACATTCGGAAGAACTAGGCGGGGTGCGTGACTTTCGTTCCCCATAATCCACCCAATCGCTAATTGGTTGAAAAAAAAAAATACCCACAGAATTACAATATAACAATAGTAATTCACTGCTGCGTGTACTTATCATGATTTCCTTTGTTACACGAATATTCTCGCCACTGAATTATAATACATACAGATACATAAATTGTTTTTTTTTTTTCATAAATCCCGATAGTACTTTAACGACGATTCGGTCTTTGCAATACTCACAGATTATGTTTTTTTTTTCCGCGATTCAACACGAAAGACCCCTGCACTCGCGTTATTAAATCCCTTGTACATATCTTGCGCTAATATCGTATAATTTATCGGGAAGGTTCTTGACGCAGGTCACGTTCGCACACGATAAAACATGCTTCATGCGGTGTTTTATTTTATTAAAGGGGGTCCGTAAAAATGCAGCGTGAATGATGGAAAATACGACATTGTAAATCCATCGGATGTTTTCATACGACAAGTTCGTCGTGAGCTTGCATCAGCGTTACACGAGCGGAAGATTTATATTCGTATATTGGCTGTTTCTTACGAGACATATTCTTGTTTTTCCGATATATATCGAGAGGTATCATCATGTAAAGGTAGAGCGAGAATGAGATATAGTTGGTGGTGGAGGGTGGACTACATGGATACGCCGTTAGAGGACCATGAACCAGCAGGGTGTATTGCGAGAAAGAGAAGAAAAAAATTACGACAAAACTTTACAACGTAGCTTATACACACGTGAATATATATATATTCGTATGTCTGTGTGTGTGTTTGTGTGTGGAAGAGGGAAAAAATCGCTTTATCGATTCGCATTTTTCTACCATAGTACATTGCTCTGACCACAGGCAACAACTGTGTATACCACAGAAGCCTCTTTATTTCATTTAATTCAATATATATATATATATGTTTATATATGTAATATGACGTGAGAGAGCTTAAATTTTTGTGTCATAAAAACTTTGAACGGCTGGATGATCGGATAACGCTCGCTAATGGGAGAGAGCACCGATCAGATTTATATATATATATATATTTTTTTTTACGCTGTCATAATACACCTTTACGCTTGAGACATAAAAAAGAGCACCCGGTGAGAATTGATCACGTCAGCGGGAACGCCGTGTGATTGAGAAATGGGCATTGTATATATATGGTAGCGAAGAGAATAACACACACCACACACGCTCCATATGTACATAATATATGTGTGTTCGACAAGATTAAATGCCCCGTATAACGTTTCAACGATAACGTCAAAAATGTCCACCTCGTATCCCATAATTTCGTACGGGACAACTGACCCGCGCAAGAGAGAAGATAAAATTTATTTCAAAAAAATGTCGATAGGATATCATATGCAACACTCAAAAAAAAGTTTGGTTGTGACAACCAAAGTTTCGTTGGCGCAACAAAATTCGTTTGTTATAACATGTGATCTACAAAACGTTTTGTTGGCGACATGGGTATCGTTTTGTTAAACACATTTTGTTGCCGCAAGCAAACGTTTGATTGCGCTATGGAATGATTTAGTTACCTTAACCAAACAATTTTGTTGAACGGACATATATATTTTGTTGGCTCAACAAAACATTGCTGTTCGAAACGCTATATTTTATGTACGTAGAACAAAGCAATTTTGTTGCAGCAACAAACATATTTTGCATACAGAGCAAATCATTTTTGTTGCAGTAATAATCGTATAGTGCATGGGGATAATCAATTCTCTCCGCTATAATATTGTTAATAAATATTTGAAAAATGTGGTTCTCTAAATAACTTCCAAAATGCTTTCTCACAGAGCACAGAGGAAGCTTTTTCCGTGAAAAAAGTTCAGAATTTCATGACAGAATGTTTGAGGCGAGGCTAAGGATCAACATAACCTCAAAAACCTTCGAGCAGATTTTTCGCGCAGATGCTTTGTTAGATTGAAAAATAACAAATGAGCCCATCTGAATGATTGTTAGACGCTTTTTTTTGTTTTGTTTTCATAAGGTTATTTAGAAGAAAAATGTCTTCAAAATTTTGGCTGTCTCTCTTACACTTTTACGTGCTTAGCCTTGCTGTAAAATTCCACTGTATATGTGCCAGTGTGTATAATTTAAAATTTAGTGAAGACGTCGATTAAATCGCCAAACTGCCATTGGTTCAGTAAGTCTTGCACGAGGTCATCCATCTCATGAAGATTTTTTAATTTTTTAGATTTTTTTAATATCACTGTTGGCTCGAAAAAATATATTACCACCATATACATGCACACTCGAAGCATTCACGCGGTCGTAGAACGATTGTTGCACACCACGCGATACCAAAGATGCTACAGTATTGCCGGCGTGACAAATTTGTTGGGCGAACGTAACGTTTGGTTGCGCCAACAAAACGTTTTATTCCGACAACTATACTGTTTGGTTAGAAGCCGATAGTGTGTCTAACGGGCACGGGTTGCGGTGTTCATGAAGTTTTTGTTACGACAACAAAACATTTTTGTTGTCGACTTTTATTTTTTTTATTGTCTCAACCAAATATACAGATGGGTCGAGGTCTTCTTATTGTATCGTTCGCCCAATCCAATAGTTTTGTTTGTATTACAAAATAAAGTATGTTTTGTTCCAACAACAAACAGTTTTGGTTGTATCAATGAAATGTGATTAACAAAATTAGGACGATGTTGCCAACAAAAAGAATTATTTTTATTCATTGGTCGCAAAAAAATGTTTGTCCTACGAACAAAATTATATATTGGTCGTAACAAAACGCAGGCAACAAACGAATTTTGTTGCCGTTACATTAACTTTTTTTTCAGTGAAGCCGATAAGAATCGTGGATTAAAAATTTGTTTCATTATATGGCACGAGATTATTTTTCGCCGTGTGTTTAAACGCGGGAATGTATATGTCGCATTCCACGTCAACTCAGCCACCCCGTTTTTTTTATTGTCTCGAAAAAATTATTCAGTATGGGCATTTCAAAGGACAATATATCCATGACATTTTACCAAAATTTCATCCCCCCACTATTGTTGGTTCTCGAGATAATGATTAATGAAGTCTCAATTTTGTAAAAATCATAACTTCGTAACTACTGATCGGATTTAAACGATTAAAAAAAGAATCTTTTTTATTTTTTTTGTCCTTTTTGAAAAAAAAATATGTCATTATCGGATAAAAGCTCATTAGACAGTTTTCGGGGTAAATTAACAAAAAACAATTTTTCCCTCTTCACTGATGCCTTGTTCCATTTTGAAAAAATTCTGCGGAGTTGTGTATTGCCTCCCTCTATCAGAAAAAAAAATACCGAGTAGAATTCCGATTGGCCCTTTCGTGGAAAAAAAAAAAAAAAATCGAAAAATTTCCCCGAAAACTGTCTAATGAACTTTTCTCCAATGACGGCATATTTTTTTTCAAAAAGGGCAAAAAAAATAAAAAAGATTCGTTTTTTAATCGTGAAAATCCGATCAGCCGTTACGAAGTTATGATTTTTACAAAATTGAGAATTTATTAATCATTATATCGAGAACCAACAATAGTGGAGGGATGAAATTTTGGTAAAATTTCATGGATATATTGTACTTCGAAATGCCTATACTGAATAATTTTTTCGAGACAAAAAAAAACGGGGTGCTGATGAGTTAACGTGGAATACGACACGTCAACGCAGCCACGTCAACTCAGCCACCCCGTTTTTTTTTTGGTCTCGAAAAAATTATTCAGTATGGGCATTTCAAAGTACAATATATCCATGAAATTTTACCAAAATTTCATCCCCCCACTATGGTTGGTTCTCGAGATAATGATTAATAAATTCTCAATTTTGTGAAAATCATAACTTCGTAACGGCTGATCGGATTTTAACGACTAAAAAAAGAATCTTTTTTATTTTTTTTGCCCTTTTTGAAAAAAAATATGCCGTCATTGGAGAAAAGTTCATTAGACAGTTTTCGGGGAAATTTTTCGATTTTTTTTTTTTTTCCACGAAAGGGCCAATCGGAATTCTACTCAGTATTTTTTTTTCTGATAGAGGGAGGCGATACACAACTCCGCAGGATTTTTTCAAAATGGAACAAGGCATCAGTGAAGAGGGAAAAATTGTTTTTTGTTAATTTACCCCGAAAACTGTCTAATGAGCTTTTATCCGATAATGACATATTTTTTTTCAAAAAGGACAAAAAAAATAAAAAAGATTCTTTTTTTAATCGTTTAAATCCGATCAGTAGTTACGAAGTTATGATTTTTACAAAATTGAGACTTCATTAATCATTATCTCGAGAACCAACAATAGTGGGGGGATGAAATTTTGGTAAAATGTCATGGATATATTGTCCTTTGAAATGCCCATACTGAATAATTTTTTCGAGACAATAAAAAAAACGGGGTGGCTGAGTTGACGTGGAATGTCCCATATATATATATATATGGGTTAATTGACGAGGGCGAATCAAGCCCCCTTTTTCGCGCACAAAAAAGCCGCGACATCATCACGATGAGGTCTGCGAAACGTGCGTGAGTGCGCGGTGAGTGCGTGAAGTGAGACAGCGAGAGACATATAGATATGAGATGCATATGCCTCTCCGAACACGAGAGATGAGAGAGATTGCTCACACGCTCGAGGTACTCGAGTGAAAAATTAGCGTACAGCCCGCGAACGTGTAAACCAGTGGCAGAAACGAACGCGCACGGGGGCGAGAATCGTTCTCGGCAAAAAAAAAAAACGGATCACGTCGAGTAAAAAATTAACCGGTAGATATTGTACGGAGGATATGGAGTAGAGAGCGCTCACAGGCTCCATCAAACGTGGGGGGTTAGGGGGGGGGGCTAGATAAAAGGATGAAAAAGGACGATACTGCCGCGAATAAAAATGTGTTCGTGTTATAACTAATCGATCATGCGGAATAATCAGATTTCCTTTATAAAGAGGATACGATACGCTCTCGGTGCATGACGGTACACGACCGTTGCAATAAATATGAGAACGAGAACAGAGTGAGCTAAAGGGAGAATACCATTAATAGATAGCGAATAAATTGAATTGATCGTTTTCCGCTGATTCCAAATGGTTGCTCATTTTCTCTACGACTATACATGTATGTTATTATTCCGACTTTATCCGATTGAAAATTCGCCTGTTATACACAGGTCCCATCGATTTTACCGTTGAATAAATTATTTTATCCATAATTGACACGCGATAATTGTCACTCGTTACTTAAATAAATTAATTATTAATTTTCTCATGCATTTCGAGAATTAAAAAACAATAAAAATTAATCCGTTTTTGTTTATCATATATGTTAAAATAATCATTCACATTATACAGATTCAACGCATTGCAGTCGGCAGTACAAACGTGAGTTCGGTACTGTAGAACAATTAATAATAAACAAATTATAGAAAAAAAAAAAAAAATACGCAAATGATGTTTTTTTCAAAGTATCACAATAAAGGTGTATCGTCTCTGGTTTTGTGGAGCATTAACCGTTTTTCTCCCGTCACTTGGCAATCCTCGTAGTAAAAATCAATGACAATTGATGAGACAATAAGTTCTCGACGTCAGAGATCTTCCGTGACGGCCCTTTTCGTTATAATTCGTTTTTTTTTTTCTCCTTAAACTGAAGTTTGCATAGTCGCTTTCCCAAGCGCTTAAGCGCATCAGTTCACGGATAAATTGCGACAAGAACAACCGCGAGATAATATCTTGGGACTAATTCTTTAAGAGGAGATACACCGATAGCTCTTTCACGCGTAGCTTTAAAAATAAAGATGTCGAAAAAAAAACTGCACACACACACACACACACACGGGAGAAATAACAATAAAGGGCTGACTCTCGTCGAGCTTTTGTACATTATTATACTAATTTTGGCCGACGAGACAGCAGGGTCGATCGAAGATTTATAACGTTGATGTATTACAACGTTGTAAGATCAAGGGGCGGTGGGGCGAGGGGGTGAGAGAGGGTGATATGCTTTGTTGGAAGAAGAGACAGAGAGGGGACGAGAGATTTGGCGAATTTTGCGGTAACTATATATATATCTGTGATACCTACCGAGTATGCCCTTAGCAGAGGCTAAACCGGCTCCGACAGTGGATTCGCCATATAGCTCGAGGGGGTAAGCACCCTTACAAATTTACCCGGGACATCATGCGGTCACGTAGCCCCGGGGAGAGAGTGAGAGAGAGAGGCCTCGCGAGCGCTTTTGGTGCCTCCGCGGTAAACGTAAACGGAACGGGCAAACGTCGTAAACCAACGAGTCGAAAGAGCAAACACAGGTTGAGTGTATACCGGTGGGGGATGATGCATGTATATACCAGGGCATATATATGTATACCTTCTAATACGTAACATGCAACGGCCCTATACGCTTTCGCATCGTCAACCTATGATACCTAAATATATATATATACGCTCTATTCGCGTGCACGTGCCTTTAACGCTATATATCGCCGATATTTGGTACATTACACGCAAATCCGTATTACGACGTTCGTCGAGCCTCGATCGTCAAAATAAACACACTCGAAATTACGGATTGATCGTCCTACTTCTCGTATTACCGTAGATTCGAACACATTCACCGACTATGTCCATATTGTTGTCACAAGCGCACCGCACAGAATCGAGATTCTCGTAGACATTTCGGTATATCGAAATGGATACTTTGAGGAAAGCACTCCATCTTGCGCATCATCCCCGAGTCAAATCAGTGCTACAATTTTTCGTAAAAAATTTCTGCAAATCTCCCGTGAATCAATCGATACTAAAATAGGATGTATATAGTAATGCCGGGTATGCGTTATATTATACCATTATTTGTGTTTTCCAACATATTAGGGTGTGTCGAAAATGGACTTTTTTTTTCTTTGCTCCTACCGCTCAAAACTTTAGGTTTTGACATCAAAGAGGTCCTCGTTCAAGGAGGGCGCTGTAGCTTGAAGTTCAGAGGTCGCTCAACGAGGATTTAATGGGTTTCCCATCGAATTAACAGCACGTAAAAAATATTGTTTTTCGTTCAAAATGATGTCAGGCAACCAAAAAATTGGCGATGTCTGTGTATCATCATCGTTTAGGGCATGAGTCATGCTTTCAAATTAGCCAAGAAACACAGACATCATGTTTTGGTTGCCTGACGTCATTTTAAACGAAAAACAATACTTTTTACATGTTAATTACAGATGGGAAACCTGAATCCTCGTTTTGAGAGACCTCTAAACTTCAAGCTCTACAGCGCCCTCCTTGAACGAGGGCCTCTTTAATGCCAAAACCCAAAGTTTTGAGTGGTAGGAGCGAAAAAAAAAGTTCATTTTGGACACACCCTAATATACCCTTGCTGGTTCTTCACGTATCAACCCTTTTCTCATTTGATCCGTCCTATCACTCCCTATGCCCGGGGAAAAAAAAATATTCGCGCTTGTCTCTGAAGATTTCTTTCAGCGAAAAGACGGCATCGAGCAACTTTGGGCCACTTTTGGATTTCGGCTCCAGAGGAAAAATCGTGTCTACATAGTGCTCACAGTCTCGCGGACATATGAAACTTTTTCGCCGGACTATATATATATATATAGAAGATCCTCTGCTGTATCGATCGGTAGAGGAAGCGATAGAAATTGCTTGAAACGAAAAAAAAAAAACCGCAAGGCTTCTGTCCAGAGTTGAAGGACCCTTTCAGGCTAACTCTCTCGCTAGGGTCTGCACAGTGTGGCTTGAATAAACAATCATGGAAGATTATTACGAAACAAGTGCCACATTGCGGTTGCAATTCATTAAAAAAAAACAAAAACAAAAACAAAAATCCTCAAAGCCCGACGGGAAAAGAACTTTTGATTGTTGTCTCCACCGTGCCGAGACAATTCACGTGACATTGGGAAACGACGCATTACTTTTTTTTTTTGTTTTTTTGTCAAAATAATCTTACGGAGTGCCGATGATGTGGGGGAGCAATATGTGAAAGACCATTACGGAAGGTATTTAAGCGAACCCCTCTTGCAAGTGCATTGCTGACGTATTTTACTGTAGCACAATATAAACGCAATTATGAGAATAGACTGGAGCAATTAAAGGCTCATATTGCGATAGGGATGGAGTTGGTAAAGGTATGTCTGCGAATACAATGCGTGCAATGTATACACACGCACACACACACACACACACACACACACACACACATTGAAACATACGTATAACCGTTAACCGTACAACTGTCATACAACTAATTGCACGAGAATATGCTTGACTCCAGATGTAATCGTCACAGAGTACAGCGCAGAGTGTAAAATGAAGTAAAGTGTGTCTCACAGGTATACCGTAACCCCTTTCATTTTCGAATTCAGCTACACGAGGAAATGTGGGTCAGGCGCATGGCGCGACACGACGATGATAAAAAGATATAAAAGGTAGAAGAGTGTAGCATCATAGGAGGGTTTTTCCTCGCTCTTTCCTGCTCATGCTTATCCTCTTTTATTTTCTTCCTCACTCCTCCTTTTCCCTCTTGCTCTATCCTACACCAGAACCCTAGCAATATTGCAGTATCCTATCGCTCTCTCTCTCTCTCTCTCTCTCTCTCTCTCTCTCCACTTCGCTGATAAAGCTGCTCTGGGCTATAACGTGTCGTATGTACTGAAAAAATAAAACCATCCTCCCAGAGGGGTGCACACGGAAAACTCTTCGTCGACGTCGTTGACGTATATACGTATATATAAACTCCGGTTTGAGTACATATTCTACGAGTATAAAGAGAGTACATGTGACCAGCAGGATGGGTTAACGTCATAAGGGATGGTCCAGGGAGTGCTCACGTGTGTATAAATGTATACGTAGGAGCTCTCTCTCTCTCTCACATATACACACTTTCTGTCTGCTCTCCTTATCCCGAGGGCACTCGTTGCGCACGTAAAAGTGTACTTCTGCATATTACGCCGTTATAATACGCGGAAAGAAAAATTCTACGGTCCATTCTTATCCTTCTCGCTTGGGTAAAGCGAAATATAAAGAATACACGGTAGAATACTCTAGTGCACTGTTAACACAGACACACACACGCGCGCGGGTATGTCTGGTGACGAGCTAAATAAACCATACAACGAATTTACGTGCCATAATATACTCCACGTCTATTGGTACACTCACGTATATATATACACGTAATATATCGTATATATATATACATGTTTATTAATACCATCCCCATATACCGGCTTCGCGTTGTCTTATTCTCTCCAGCCATACGCGGTGTTCCTCTTTCCCCCCCCCCCCCCCCCCCCCCCGTTATCCTTCTTCAAGCTCTCGCAGGCAGTTCAAATATTTAACGAAGAAAATAAAGTTATCCCGCTGTACTCTTTTATAACGTGTATTGCACATAACTATTAACCACCCCCCCTGTACTCGCTTTCTTTCTCTCGCGCGATCTCCCTATATACGAACTTAAACGCACAATATAGCTTGTATGCTTTTCCTCCGCGTATATATATCGTATACTTTGAGCATTATGATTCGCTTCATCGTGACGAAATGTGTACTCGAGACAAAAAAAAAACCCTCTCGGTAAATTTGCGGGAGAAGAAACGAAAAGAAAAAAAAAAACTTATAAATAAAGATCGTCTTCCTTCGGATGTTTTAAAATTGCAGCCCGGGGATTAATTTTGCACTCTCTGTTGTGCACAATACACCCGGTGCTTCAGGGTTTTATTTTTCCCAATAGGTAGGAAAATTATATGCGCCGTGTTCGCCGGAGTTATATATATTCGAGTGCGCTTAAAACGAAATTCGGTATTTTCAGCTGTACATAATTCCGAAGCATTCTGGAATAAAATTATAATCCATATACCGATAGATTTTATATCGGAGCTTTACCGCGCAGTACTCGGGTGGTAAAGCTCATGTATATTGACACAGAGAAGATACTAACAGCGATTTTGGACGAAAGCTCATGATTCGTGAATAATTTTTGATCGATCATGATTTTCGGGGGGGAAAAAAAAAACGAATATTAAAACATTGTGGAAAATATGAAAACATTCTGCATAGATCGCTCGTGTCGAGGCTCGCTTTAGTTTTCTTCGGTTTTTTTTTTTTTTTTTTAAATTCGACGAATTTATCGTGAATTCGTTGCTCGGTGAGCTCATCCATGTGCCATGAATTTCTCGATAGCCAAATATACGAGAGCTTGAGACCCTCGAGATTAATCAGCGGTAAAAAAAAAAAAAAAAAGAAAAAAGAAAAAAATTGCTCGTGTGTTACTCGCGCACGAAAATTCTCGAGAGGCAGCCTCGCTCTTGACGATTGTATGTATCGTACACATATACTCGTAAATTGACGCGCTTTTTTCAATTAACGACTGTTGAGCGATAAAACGCTGGACGAGCAGCCGGCACGCGTCCGTTTGTTGCCTCTCTCGTGTCCATCCCTCGCTCTCGTCTCTCTATAATATCCCTCCGTTTACTCTCACTTTCTCTTTAACGTTGCTCTCTTGCTCGCTCTCTCTCTCTCTCTCTCTCTCTCTCTCTCTCTCTCTCTCTCTCTCTCTCCCTCTCTCTGCAAGCATTTTGCCCTTACACTCCCACGTATGCTCTCTCATGACAAGAACCATCTGGCACTTTGGCTTTACGTATAATACAGATATATGTACAGACACACCCGGCTCTCTCGTTTCGCATGACTGTATTCTCCCTAAAACACACAGTAAGAGAGAAAGAGAGAAAGAGAGAGAGAGAGAAATGGAAAACCCGCGCTAGTTGCGAGAGACGAGAAGCGGAAAAAAAAATATATGAAACGCTAAGGGGTGGCCCGAGCTGATGGTTGCATAAACAGTGAAATTTTGGAGGTGGTGCAGCAAACTGCACCTCTACCATGGCTCCAATGTCGGAAATTTCATACGAAACTCGACGTTATATTTGTAATAATTATACCACGAAAATTTAGTACATATATGCATTATATGGCGAGGACGTAATGTATATTATACCGTGCATAATTCGTAATTCACATTTCATGCGCACAAGATATAAATCTGACTAAATTAAAACGTAGTATGTAAATGTCCGGGGGAAGCATATTTGAAATGCCACGCATCATAATACATTTGATGTATCGAAAAAAAAAAAAAATGCGAATTTAAACTTGCCCATTTTTGGTCCCCGATAATTGTAACCCATTCGCGAAATCCTCTCCTGGTGAGAGCAAGCGTCTTTATCAATTTTAGCCTCGCGCGAGGAATGATTTTTGAATGTACGAAAGTATGATGATGAGGTATATGCGATAAGCTGCCAGGGTATTGGGAATCAACACAGTTGCGGGGCCTATCCAAAATGGTCTCTCATATCCAGTTCGTTGCTAGTAGCCGGCTCTATAGTTAGCATGGGGCAGCATAGGGAACAGTTTTAAATATTGGTTTATCGCATATTTTCCGGCAAAATACGATTTTTTGTGGTAAGATTTGACAATGGGGTTTATTACCGTTGAGGATTATGCGTATGGATAGAATCCACTACGCAAATTGGATACGGATCAAGTGATTATCGCCATAAGGATACATTGAACCTGCATGGCATCCCATGCTTAACCTTAAAATCTTTAAAAAAATTCCCGTCACTTTTCGGCTAAATAAATGCGTTCAAACAATAAATTATTACTTAAAATATCAAGCTATCGCATGAAAAATGTTGTATTTATAAATTATTGTCCATATTTCAGAAGTAATGAAATTGAAAGTCACGTCGCTTGTGTTTACACGACATAAATAAAACGATTATTATTCATATTCTGCGTGTGCTGAAAATCTCATGCCCGCGCACCAAATATCGACTATGTCTTCTCGATCTTTATTTATGATGTATTTCTTGTAATAAAGCAGCAAATTTTGAATTATTGTTGAAAAGTGACAAATTCGCGTGGCTTAATCATGGGGCAGTGACTGCCGGAGAGCAGTTAATTATTTGGCAGCCAGAGGTCAGGGTGACATATGTGAGTTCCCAATATGCAACTTTTTCCTTCTTCCTCTTTCAATCGATCAACCCAATTTTTTGTAATTATTTACTTTGGCTACTTTTCCGAATTTTCGCCTTTTTCTCGATAAAACCTTCTTATTTCAGCACTATAACAATGATACTCAGGCGGGGGAGGGGTAGAAACTGAGCGCAAAAGATCTAATTTTTCAATTTTTTTTTTTTCAACTTTTCCATGCTCCCTCGCCTGATTATCACTGTAGTGCCAAAACGAAGGGGTTTGTCGAAGAAAAAAAAAAAACCCCCGAAAATTCGGAAAAATAGCCAAAGTAAATAATTACCCGATTTTTATTTTTTATTTTACCCAAACAGCTGGCAAGTTGAGTACGAACACAGTGCTGGTAGAGACAATTTATTCATATATATGTAAAGTGCAAATTATTACGAATATGCAGGCACAAATACTCACAGCGATGCATAAGCAAGCAGTCAAAACTTGCAACGACTATTTTAGTTCATATGAAGCTTGGAAAACAAAAAAAAACTAGTAATAGCCTCAAGTCTCATATAAACAAATTTTCTACGATATAAATATAGTGTACATTGATGCACTATAGCGGTATATATGATTAATCATGTAAAAGATCGTTCGCGTGTCTCGGGGATGAAAGTAACATGAGGCTCGGATGAATTTCAATTCGTTTGAAACCGACTTGGCCGTCAAGACGCGCGTGTGTCTCTTTATATACGCGAATGAATTTATAAAAGAAACGAAATATTATTGCTTGACTTCTGTATATATGGCACTCGAGGCGTCAAAGACTGCACATCAGGAAAAACAGAGTCGTTCGACATATGTTGCCTCAGGAGCCATGCATGCAGTGTCACGGTATAGTCATCCGAGATGGCACTCTTGCGACTCATTCCCCTCCCTCTATTACTTATACATACACCACAAAAACATGTATAGCTTTCGTGTTTATTGAGTAAACGAGACCAGCCAAGGGGAAAGATAAAACGAGAGTAAGAGAGTAAAGGTACAGAAAAAGGGGTAGTAGAACAGCATGGACACGACTACATTCTCGATGGTGTGTGTGTGTGTGTGTGTGTTCCCGGGGAAAGCTTCCCTCTCTGTGCACTGTGTGGGTCGCTGTGTTTGGTCCTGGAGGGATCGCGACATTTCTCGCTTCACCTAAGCTAGATTGAGCTCTTTTCCTTCGCTTCTCCGCTCTCCCTTTTGCCTTTTCCACCCTTTCGCTAAGACTTTTCTCTCTCGGCTATCTACCAACAGTTTCGTACAGATTCAGGCCATTCTTTCACAGTTCTCTACCTCGACCTTTTTCTCTTACCCTCTCTCTCTCTCTCTCTCTCTTTCTCTTTGTCTTCTTCTCTTTATAAAACCCCTTCCGTGCTCTCAGTCTTCTTCGAACACCCTTTTTCCTTCTCTCTTTATTCACCAACCCTTTCGCCTCTTAGTGTCGTAAACCAAGCACCAGCAGTCAAGTACGTGAGCTTATTTAAACCCCCGTCTTCATGTCCATTTAACGTGCCGCAAGCTCTCTCACCAATTCACAAAGTCGTGCTTTCCTGGTTTGGTCAGTAAACATACCGACTACACCATTCTTCATTTATGTACATGTATTTCTCTTTCCCGAGCTTCTTTTACTCTCGCGTACCATTGCCACTGATCACGCGGTCCGCCTCCTCGTGTCTGGTCAAACGTCGGATATAGGGAATAATACGGATTTTTTTTTCTACTTCCCTATATGGGCGAGGAGCTTTCATCCCCTTTTACACCGCTCCAACGTATTTTTCTTAGACTCGATAGAAATTCGAGATGAAAAGACGTGGTAAAGGACGTGCAACAGTCACGACTGCATCCTTTTCATATTAGCATAGGGTAGACGTACGAGTTGTGGCCACTTTAAGCATTTTCGCGAAATTTACGAACAGTGTTCACATTATTGCAAATTCAGAATTGAAAAAGTTATCAATGTAACCTAAAAGGTATACAGAATCGAATTTTTATCATTTAAAACCTTTTCAGATCATGATAAATAAGAAAATAGGAAATTATCTTGTAGCTGTGTCATTTTCACCATTTTTGTGGCCACAATTGTACTACTTTTGGCCATCCGAAGTACCAGTTGTGGCCAACAAGCTTTGAATTGGGATTGGCCATAAGCTGGCCACAAATAGAACAATCGCATTTTGAATGTACCACTTTTCGCCACCACGTATTTTTCAGGAATTTTAGCTGAGATATCAGTTGTTTGTAATTATAACCCGAAAAATGAGCTTCAACTGATAAAATATAAATTTTTGATGGGGCGGAATGACTTTAGATATGAGAAAACGTACAAGAAAACTACACAAATTGCTCAGCGTTGACACATTTCTTCATATTTCGTTGAAATAAATTAGTAGATATTCAATAAAGCAATCGTTATTAGTGGTCCGGAAAAATCTTGAATATCGAGACATTACGCTCGATGAAGTGAACGTAGCCGTGAAACTTTAAGATATTTGAGAGAATGCGGAGTGGCCACAAACGGTACAATGGCCACAACTATATGGTAGTACGTCATACCCCATAATGTCGAATAATCATTTTTTCTTCGATTTGATTGTGCTTGCGTGCATGTTGAAATTTCAATGAAGCATCGAAAACACACAGATACATTGCGGTAATTTAAAAATTAACTCAACATTCCTTCCCCAAAGGTAAATTCTCAAACTCGTAACGACTTTACGTAACGAATTTAGGAAATATGAGACAATACTTGATACGTTATATTGCAGAATTTATTCAGCCATTCTTGCCCCTCGCGGGCTTATGAATATAAAATTTCCGTCTCTCAAGTATTTCGTACCACATCAGAATTTCTCTCGAATGCTAGCGATATTTGCGGTATAAAAGACTTACAAAAAATAAAATTTTCATTTCAACCATACTGTTGATATTGCGAAAAATTTCTCGTATTTTACATCGAATCGTTGGTTAGCATTTAAAAACAAAAGAACACACAATAGAACGAGTTGGTTATTCGATCGACACAAAAGTTTCGAGCATCGAGATCGTAAAAATCGGATTTTTGAGTATTTTATACCAAAAATAAATGGCACAGATCGCACAGACTGTAGCAAATTATATTCGTTTCGTCAAAATGAAGAAAAACAAAAAAAAATGTCTCCCACACGGCATCCAGCTTATTATTGTGGCTGAACTATTTTCCAATGAAAAGATACAAAACTTTCCATTATATCAGACAAATTCACGAAAAAAATTGTTATTTTAGATCGCCCTAATATTTATAAAATAATATTTATAAAAATTCCCTAGAATTCGACGAAAAAAAAAAAACGTATTTTTCCAGGAGCAGTCTGACAAAAAATTATTGAAGATTCCAGAAACAGTGAACTGTAAAATGTGCACATTTTTTTTGTACAAAGATTTAACAAACAAGTACGTTTGTTCGATTGATCGATTGTCTAAAAGATATCGTACGATTCAAAAAATTTTTCATATTATCGTATACGAATTTCTCAATTGCATGAAATTGAATCGAGTGATTTTACATGTTATTAAATCATGCGGATATGATGCCTTTTTTTCCGGGGAATTGATATATACGATAATACAAAGTATTTCTCGTCTACTGGGGTTCCTATATCGTCGGTTTCTTATTCTCATCGACGAAACCCCAGTCTCGCATACGATGGGAAACCATCGAAAAGACCTTTTTCTTCGGGTCGCACGCGGGGACGAGTTTCCCGTTGACTTATTATGTACGTGCCCTTTTCCGCACGTTCGCGCTACACTCTTCGACAAATCAGTTTTTATGAAACAAATATCGAGATCTATACATGACGGTGGGAAGCATCGATATAGTTATGGCGTCAACGAAACCGTTTCATCGCTTTCCTCTAATATATATATATATATATGTGTGTGTACATATGCATATATGTATACGTATATAAATATTTTTCTTTCCGAGGAATAAGAGATCGTCCCTTCGCCTCTTATCCTTTCCTGTCACGCACACGAATTTTTTACGACATGAATCTACGGGATGACTCAGAATATGGGATATGGTGCTCTTCCGTGACGACGGATTCACAGTGGGGCCCTAAACAAGACTTACACCTTGCCGATTTTTCAGCTCCGATTTTTTAGCACCGTGTATAGCCACGGTCTCGGCCGTGATACATCTTATATATATGGCAATATAATAACAATCGTCGATTCCGAGAGGGGTGTCGTTTGTTATCGCGTTGGAGAAATCGCACGAGGAAATCAATCGGGGAAAAAAAAACAGATCCAGTGGGGAATAAATATACATAAATGAAGGTTAAAACAAAACAAACAAACAAACAAAAACTAATGCACATGACAAGATGTTCTCTCGATGCAAATAAAAACTTGGGTTTTGCTTCGTTTACGGCTTTTGATGATCGCCCCAAAGTCCACATGAGGTTATATAGTTTTACGACTTTTGGCTTTCTCAATATAGCGCAGAAGCTTCGCGAATGCAGAAAATCATGATGAAGCTATGTTGCAATTTCATTTTGCACCTTTTTTCCTCTTTTCGAAAATTAAATACTTCGCTATCCGAACGAAATTCTCATTATTTTTGATATATTTTTTTTTTTATCACTCTGGCACGTAAATCGATTAAAGAGACCAAATTTTTACGAAAACGAATCTTTCCCTCTGTTAGAGAGGAAAATATACAAATATTGAAATTGAAATATAAGAAAAAAACGAGTAACTATGGTTTATGTGACCTCCTTTCGAAGTTTCCAATAACTGTAGTAAAAATGTGCATCGTTTACACGCGTTTATAGGTACGAGGAATGAGGAATTATTATATAGTGCGCGTACACGAGCGTTTCGCGTGAAACGATGAAAATCTCAAATTGTCTCTCTCTCTTTCTCTCTCACGTTCTCAACCCCCACCCCTCCCTGACGAGTAAACTCGCGTGTCGCCTCCGATTTACGGTATGCTCTGGGCTCGTCGTAGAAAGGACGAAATGGGGAGAGAAAAGCTTGCGGGGCCTCCAGCTGGCTAAACAGGCAAGAATGTTTTTTTTTTTTTTCTTCCCTACGACGATGAGATTTTTCCAGCGCTCGTTCAATAAAACCTGCTAGAAGATGTTTCGAGAAAGAGAGAGGGGGCGAGAGAGGAAGAGAGAGAGAGAGAGAGAGGTCAGGATCCACGTTATAAGTACACAGAGACTATAGTTTTTCGCGTATACAGTACTCAATTTCGATTTTCCAACGCACTTTCTCTCTCTCTCTCTCTTTCTCCACCCTCTCCGAATCGGATTTATGGTTAAAGGGCTGTATTTGTGAAACAGCCCCGGGGAAGGATGCGAATTACAGCTAGCAGGAAAAATTCAAACCTTCACGAATCTTCCGGGTTCACTTCTCCCTCATAGTATATATATATATATATATATATACTACATATATTATATATACATATAGCTCTGAAGTAATTCCTCTCACGATCTACAAGCTGGGGGAGTAGAGAAATCGAGCGTCGCGATGCTTCAACCTCCTCTGCTTCTCTATTACCATCATCGATTTTTTTTTTTTCTTTCACCAAGATAAATTCGAGACAATGTGCTACGTGGGCAAACGGCTCTCACGTCCCAAGCTCAAGCCCGGGGCGGGGGGGGGGGGGGGGTAACTCTACCGGAGCTTCGAGAAAAGAAAAAAAAAACCACCGTCGGGTATACTACCGCGCGTATACGCATACACGAATTTCCATCTATCGGCTTTTTCCCCTTCGTACTTTCGATAGATTTTGACGAATTTTTAGGCTTCGAGGGTCTTCACGTAGATATATATATATATATATATATATATATGTACATGTGCCATCGATCTTCACGGCAAATTGACGTGTAACACCGCATATAGGGAGGAGAAGGTAGCGATGAGGGAAAGCAAAAAGCTTCGAGCGTCATACGTATACGCGAAGTATGAAGAAATAAAAGCTTGTAATAAGGCAGAGTCACTCTGGGAATGAAAAATCTTTGCGAGTATGTGGATGAAGTATCAGAGAGAGAGAGAGGTTAATACTGGTAGATCGTTGCCGCGCAAGAGACAATTTATATAAATGTATATGGATGACCTGCGAGGGACTGAATTATACACGCAAATTCAATTCCGGACTTCACACACCATATTGCAATGTTCAGATATTATATCCCCCAGAACTAAAACAGCGAGTATCGTATTTGCATTTATCACGAAATATCGTATGTGGGTGTGTGTGTGTGTGTGTGTGTGTGTGTGTGTGTGTGTGTGTGTGTGTGTGTGTGTGTGTGTGTGTGAACAAAACCGATATTATATTACGGAATCGCTGGCGTCGTTTTTGATATAATTTATCGTGTATTATAATTCCTGCAGACAGACGTGTTAAATTGTCGAAAAATCGTACACTTTGTACAGAATCGACGAACGATATATTATAATGAAATTGTTTGATCAACTTGAGTTCACGTGTACCGTATCGTAAGTCTATTTGTCCCGTCGATCGATCGGTCGATAACCAATCAAGCGATCCGACATACGTTTTTAATACAATCGGCGATTGTTATTTTTTGTCATTTTGACGTCCAAACACGATCGTACCAGTTGTTTTTTTTTTTTTTTTTTACTCTGGCATCACAATCACAGGACTGCATGACTAACAAACCATGTCGTTTGTACTGATGGAGAGGAATGTTTGGATTACTGCTCGAGTCCTGTAGCAGGGCTGGAGTTTGATTTTTTTTTTTTTAATCGTTTGAATATTCTGCGTATGATTGGGACTTAACTACTGGACCTATCAATATCTCTTTGAGGACGAGAAAGAGAGAGAGAGAGAGAGAGAGAGAGAGATTTAAAAAGGACAAATGTAAAGGGAAAAAAACTCAGTTTACAAGAAAAAATAATTTGTATTCTTTGCGAGTACGGACAACAGTTGGGAGCAATTAGTCATCGGGTCCTCCTGAAAAATTCTGCAGACCATAGTGCAAGGGAATATTATCGAAAAAAAAAGAAAAAAAACAGAGCTTGCAAATATCCAATTCGTTTGCAATTAAAATTTTTTTATAAATTCGTAAAATTTTTCATTTCGTATGAAAAATATAAATTTGATTGCACGATATTTTTAAATACTCATCGTTGGCGATGTTATTTTTTTCTTCTTCTTTTGCTTCTTTTTTTTCTACCGCGAACGCATCGCGCCACAGATTTACCAGAAAATCGACGAGGTTTGAATTTCGTCGTGGTTTGGGGCTTCATCCCCGCGCGGCAACGGCTGTCAATACAACTCGCACACGTCTCTCGCACACCCCGCAGCATCATCGGGGGACCGTTGCTGCTGTTGCCTTCGCTATGGGAGGGCATCGCACGCTGCACAAATTACTTCCGCAATTATCCCGCGAAGCCGCAGTTGTCTACGCGTCGTCGCTTCACGTCAAAGTCATCTTCTGTCCCAATATATTTATTATACACACACACACACACACACGCGTATTATATTAAACGTATATATGGAAAGGTTGTCTCTGTACTTTTCGTGTAATCGATTTCATGAATCAGAACGACGACGACGACGACGACGACGACGACGACGACAACGACAACGACAACGACAACGACAACAGCAACGCAAAGCGGTAGTGCTGGCCTTTGCCGGGTGCTCCGCGATGATTCATCCAATCGCACATTCAGAGCAGAAAGGGGCTTTTGGGAATCGAATCCCTTTATCGCAAAGGGCTAGCTCATACATATACATATGTATCTATACATATTATATGTATATGACTATAAGCTGTCACTGCAACTATCTCATTCGTCAGTGATACATTTTTTATCGTATTTTCATAAATTTCTCTGACGCATATCGTTGTTTTTCCAAATTTTCATTAAAGCGAGACGTTTCAGCGACAATTTTCGATAAGTAAAATCGAAGAATAAGAAGAAAAAAAAAAGGTGTCATCAAATATATAATGGCAATTCGTCAGTGTGAAAAGACAGATGCGTCAGTGCGAGAAGACAAATTCGTTTGTCGAGAAATGTGTATTTTTTTTTTTTTTTTTTTTACGCGAGTGATTCTTCCGTATGCCCACAGACATTTGTCGACCTCATGTTCTCAGATTTTCTCGTAACTCGCTTGCGGAGTGAATGAGATCTCTCGCCCATTGATATTTTCGTTGTTTTCACGGAAAAAAAAAAAAATATTCTGTCGAATGCTTCAAATGATTATCAAGCACTATAGAATTGGGCATTATACTTCGGTCACCCGGTACTTGCGATGTACTGTACTTGAGTTTCCAAGTGCCTTACCTGTACTTCAAGTATTTGTACTTAAATTTTCAAGTAATTTCCTGTACTTCAAGTACTAAGTTTGAAGTACTTTTTAATACGTCTTGCTAATGGTTGCATGTTGGATTGAGGAACGTTCTGCATCATCTTTTGGTTAAGATTGCAAGGAATGACCGTTCAAAGACTCGAGCTACGGTAGTTACGGTGTCATTGTCAATGCATGGCTCCGTTTTTAACAATCCGTGTATTATATTCTTTATTTTTTCTTTTTCAAACCTGATGCCAAGTAAACCTTAAATACAATCGTCAATGCTATTTTTAAAAATTATTTCTGATTCTTCGATTAATTAAATATTTCTGTTCCAATCTGCCCAGCCTGAGTGCATTGCACAATGTGAAAATATGTTTTGATATATACAAAAAGTACTCGAATCAAAATCAAACGAGTTTAAAGGGTACGTAAGAAATCAAATATTAGTACTGGAACTTACGAGATATATACCTGAAAATTTGATAAGTATTTGATACTTGACGTATTTCAAGTACTTGATACTTAATACTTGACGTATTTCAAGTACTTGATACTTAATACATGACGTATTTCAAGTACTTGATACCTCGGGTACTTTAAATATTTAGTACTTCAAGTATTTACGGTAATTGGTACTTGAAATACACGAGTAATTCATGTACTTACAGTACTTTTGTACTTGAAGTACTTTCAGGTACTTTGCCCAGCTCTGGTATTCATTATATTTCATGAAATTTCAACGATCTCAAAGAAACAGCCATTGCATGGCTTTTGCGTTGATTGTTTGCGACATCATAAAAGAAAAGCATATATACGATATCGTCGCAAACAATTCAGAGAGCTTCATCAAAATAATATTTTAGTTATTTATTTTTCCACTTTTCGTTAAGTAAAAAAGGAAGAAGTCCAAAACACTGCAATTTGAAATGAAAAAAGACGCGAATAATTATCATGCATTCCCTATTCTCTCTCTCTCTCTCTCTCTCTCTCGTTTGCTCGTGAGCCTTTTACCGGAGGTTTGTCGTTTATTAGCCAGAATCGCAGACGATAAGTAAACGAAGCGTAACGCGGGCGTTGCACGAGCAAGCAGAGGCAAACTTATCGTCCAGTTAGATACAAACTTCCGGCTTGAAGGAGTAGAGGGGTGTTCCACTCGGCGTGCGACCGAAAGTGCATTGCGCCACGAGTATGCTCTATACCTTAAATTATATATGTATGTGTGTATATTACATACATATACATACACACATTTCCGTATTATATAGGCAAAAGCACACCGTCTCTGCGTTTTGGAGCACAGCGACGCCGGGAAAATATTTGTCGACGCTGCGAGAGAGGTACTGCTTGAGGGCTGCTGGCTTCTGCTACTTTAGCGGTAGAAACCTGCTCTTGCACTCTCTCTCTCTCCCTCTCTCTCTCTCTTGCCCTTATACCGGGAAAGATCGATCTTGCGACGGCAGAAAAGCTCTCGAGACGCGTCTCATCCTCTCTTCTCACTCTCAAAGCCTCACTCACCAACTAAATATACCGTGTATAACGATATAGTGGTATGTACACACGAGCATCCCCTATACATGCAGTAAGCTTTAACCACTTTGCCCAAAAGCATCGAATTACCAAGGACGACGTTGAAGAATATATACGGATACTGTGTATACCACAATTATATAAATATACATATTTATACTATCTATATAGATGTAACATATGTATATGTACGTCTGTGACAGACGAAACGACTAATTTCCGTTTCTTGAAAAGTCATTCATCCCTTAGATTTTCACAGTGAATTCATCTCTTGGCTTATTTTTCAGAAAATATATTATTTCGACGGTGAAAAAAATCAATAAATAAAGTTTTACTTTCCAATTTATTGGGTGCTTGACGAATATATATGGTTGTTCGAATTTAAAAAAAAAAAAAACAAATAATAATAATAAAACTAAGGCATGTTTTGTACGTTTGGAAAAAATTTCATGACAACTTAAACTTGCGTCAAAATTTTTGTGAATTTGCTTGCAAATTTTTCAACGAGTAATAAGACACTTTAATCGTTGAAACTTAAGGAGGTTCTTGACATATACTTGGGTGCGGCAAGGGGAACGTTATAGCGCGGCGCGGACGACGACGTGCGGGGCAGAGGTTGCGTTCGGCATTTGTTTCACCAAATACGTTTTCATTTTATTAATTAGCTATTACTCACGCTCAATTCCGTTTACAAGTATATTTTACAATCGGCACGGTGAAAAACTTTCTTTATGGACAAATTATATCTATGAAGGTCTAATCTGTCGTTTAAGCGTTTCTTCGGAGAAATATTACCGTTTTTTCACTCCTAAAATAATCTCCGATCATAGCTTCGAATACTTCTCTCATAAGAGCCAACGTATAAGCGGCATATTTAATGTTTTTTTTTTCTCCTCAACTACGTGGTCAAAAAATCTGAAATAATTACGGTGTATTCCTAGCAACCAGCATAAACCTCCCCTCGAATTTTAGAATCATTCTTACCGTTTTTCTCTGGGTTAAGAACCTCCTTAATGTTACATTATGTCGAAATATATCCGATAAATGAAAATTACAACTTTCATTTATCCGGCGTATACTTTACTTTTTTTACATGAGGGGATTCCTGCAATCGCGGGATCATATATTAACAAGACAATTCTCATTGAAAACATTCCGCGTGAATCCAATTTTCCCCAATATATCACGTCGATCATTAAAAAATCTCTGCAACATCGTGCGACGCCATCTCAACGAGAAATCATGCTAAGCCCTTTTGTAGACTGCAGATCTGTTAATTTAAGTGTACAATAATCAAGAATATACTCGAGGAAAGTCACGATGAAAAGTATCGTTGAAACTTTTTTTTTTTGTCAACCGCAGTCTCTGCTCGTAAAAGTTTCTTTCTGTATAACGATTTTTCTTCCAATTGCTAATCCGTGGGAAAATCGGTAATCGGAAAATGAATTGGTATAATTAACTCGTGGTTGGGGCTCCGAGGAGCTTAATCCAAGGTAGTATTTTTCAATTACGCTCACTGGCATCCCGAGAGCTACGAATTTTGCATAAAATAACCTGCTGGGATATAAATCGATCCCTATATATTATATCCTCGAAATAATTGAGACGAAGCATCCTTGAGGAAAATTTTTCATCAAAGCCCGTCGTCGCGGAGTTCTCAGAGTGAAACGTTGTATACTTGAGCTTTCACTTTTTTTTTTTGCCATTTTTTAATATTTTTTTTTATTAAACGCGCGGCAGAGATGGGGTTTGAGAGATGCGGACGATTTATGGAAAAATTATACGATTCTGTATCTCCTCAGTGATAAATTCAACCTTCTGGATATTATGTATCGATAGGCTTTATATATGAGTAAAAGGTCGAGATCGTTTTTCAGGGTCTCGGCAGGGTTAGGGCATTCTCTATTATATTATACGGAGGGGTTGCTGCGTTATGACGCTTCACTCTCGACTATGAGAAAAGAGAAAAGAGATACAGAGTGTGAGAGAGAAAGGAGAGAGAAGAGAAGGAAGGAAGATGGAGGTGAGATTTGAAAAAGGGGGATAGCAGTGTCGAGAGACAGAGACCAAAGAGTATAAGAGAAGACTTTTTCAACTTTTTTTTGTTCTCTCCAAAAGCTCCGAGACGCGTTGAGACGACGAAGCCTCTCGATACGCGGTTAGCTATATTGCAACGTGTAACCATCGCATACAAGATGTGAAAAAAAAAACGTGGAGGACGAGAAAGAAGACGAGAAAAAAAGATAGAGAGAGAGAGAGAGAGAGAGAGAGAGAGAGAGAGAGAGAGAGAGAGAGAGAGAGAGAGAGAGAGAGAGAGAGAGAGAGAGAGAGAGAGAGAGAGAAGGTGAGAGCTGATGTCAGCATGATTTAAGAGTGGCTCAAGAGGTGTGTGCGTACGTGTCTTTTTCGTGCTACCTGATAAATATCGCCACTCTCGCTTTCTTTCTCTCCTTTTCTTTTTTCATCCCCCGAGTCATGAAGAGCATATACACCGCACCAGGGGTAGATCGCGATTCACAACGCCCGCGAGTATCGGAAGAAGAAGAATGGTAAAATGAAAGTCGTAACAAGGAGGTATAACGAAGAAAAGAGGGAAAAAAAAGTAATATCGAAAGATGTTATTAAAAAAAAATTTGCAATTCAAGGTGAAAATCAGAGCGGAGAAATGGGAGAGACTCGAGAGTGTACATCTCGTTATACCGTGTGAAATTTTCAACGGAAGAAGCAATGCCCGTGTGTGCCTTAAAAAAAATTTAATTTTTCCCTCTCTCTCTCTCTCTCTCTCTCTCTCTCCCTCTCGATTATTGTTGCCTGATTTATCACAATCTTACAGACGAGCTTGATGCGAAATTGCAGCGATTAAATAAATATGTGCATTCGTTTCATTTTGGACTTGCGACGCGATGTGCACATCACTCCGCGTACCATCGCAGACTGACAGATGGCTGTCAGAGTAAAAAATCGACGATTATATTTTCAGGGCATTCTAGTTCATAAGATTCTTCATATGAGCGTATTCCAGACTATATTCGTGGCCTATTTAGTGGAGTTGATGAGGTGATGCGTATAGGTCATCCAGACTTTCTTTGCATACGTTTCACATTCGAGCACATCGTAATGTTACATAATATCACAGTTCCCTTTAGCATTTCTGCGTGTTACTTATGGCACTCTCTTTTCCGGCCGCAGTTGTTTCTGCGCCAACGCTTTTTACGTTTAAAGGCCAGCTTTTTGAGCATTTATTCCGAACGGAAGAGCTCAGTGTGGTGACGATTTAGTGCAGTAGGGCATAAATTAAATTAAATTATATTTAAGTCAAGTTAAAAATAAGTTCAGTTCAGTTATATATATTTTTTTTTAATATATTGTTCCATTGCTTTCGGGGTCCTTCCCCTTTAAGCTGTCCCCTTTTAATTCCATTTATTCCGTGAGATCAGTTCAGTTGTATTTAGTTTATCTTGAGTACTCAATTTTGTATTTTGTATTTTTTACTTTATATTGATTGAGCATTGTACTTCCTTGTATTATAAAAAATTTACCCCAATGTGTTTACTATATAGGGCATAATAAAATTATCCATCTATCTCTCTCCCTCTCTCTCTTTCTCTCTCTCTGTATGTAACAGATTCAAAGATATCTCATCGTCACTCCTTTTTCTCTCGTTTCGTGATTTCGATCGCGCATCCGATCGGAAATTTTATTCGAGATACAAGGGGATGAAATGAAATAATGTTCTGAGTACTCTTATATATGCCTGTTCCTTTCGTATATTGGCTTCAAGTGTACGAGAACTTTGTGCCTGAATTTCCGATAAATTCACGAATTTTATGCGATTCCGCGCCGATATTAAAAAAAAAAAAAAAAAAAAAAAACGAGTCTCAAATGCATCCATACTCGCTCTTGGATGTCAAAGAAAATTTAATATATTCGATGTATCTGTGTGTGTGTGTGTGTGTATGTTCACATTGTAATAACTACATTAGATTGGAAGATAAAACATATTATCATTTATTTGAGACGAGGAAAAAAAATAACGATATTCGAAAAGGGACTTGATTACAGTGATGTGATATAATGCTTCCCGAAGTCCTTGACTTAAATTACCGCCTGATTCTCCGATAAGCAATTAAAAATTCTGCCATTTTGTCATTTTTATGTTCCCAAGCAGAAATTTATTCAGCGTGAAATCCGGCTCTGATGGTTGCCACAATACCAAATCCGGCCTGGATCAGGCACGCCTTCTCAATACCTGATCAGGTCCATATTTGACATAAATAAGGCACGCCGGATCAGGCACGCCTTATTCATACCTGCTCAGGCCCTTATCTGACATAAATAAGGCACGCCGGATCAGGCACGCCTTATTCATACCTGCTCAGGCCCTTATCTGACATAAATAAGGCACGCCGGATCAGGCACGCCTTATTCATACCTGCTCAGGCCCTTATCTGACATAAATAAGGCACGCCGGATCAGGCACGCCTTATTCATACCTGTTCAGGTCAATATTTGACATAAATTAGGCACGCCAGATCAGGCACCCCTTATTGATACCTGATCAGACCCTGATGAAACATCAGGCAGCCTGAATGAATTTCTGCTCGGGTTGTCCTTAAAACGATCACTTTCCATTCACACCCATGTTCCATCCATTTTCCCATATTATATACTCGTACGAAACAATTTTGCAAAATTTATTGCCGGTACACTGCAAATCCAAGTGTGTAGTTTTTACACACTTATGTGTGTAATTTTTTGTAGTCACTTTTTACTCACTTTCACGTGTGTAATTCTACAAAATAACACCCTTAAAGTGTGTAATTCTACAAAATAACACCCTTAAAGTGTGTAATTCTACAAAATAACACACCTAAAGTGTGTAAAAAGTGACTACAAGAAATTACACACATAAGTGTGTAAAAACTACACACTTGGATTTGCAGTGTAGATCGTTCGTGTTGGAATAGTTGTTGGTGTAGGAGATTTTTTCGAGGCAGAAAAGAAACACATTTAGCAGAGAGGATGACGCGAACTATAGCGTTCACGAGTCAATGGGGAAAAAAACGAATAATAATAGAAAAAAAAAACGAAATTGAAAAAAAGAAGAATTCCACGCTGAACGAAACATTCTCGTGAATGTTGCGATGTTGGCATTGAATTCCTATCCATTCTATATATACGATCGGAGTTGACGATGAAATTTCGCGGATGCCTCGTATCCGGTTGTTTCACGGGCTCGTTGGTTATTCGCGTTTTGTGGATACGCTTGTCAACGCTTTCTATGTATATTTTCACCATGCGGGGGGGGGGGGGGGCATATACAGTACGCCGTATAAATGTATACATATATACGCAAACGTATATACAAATTGATGCGGAACGGATGATGCACTTGCGCTTGTCGTTGGGAAAAACGACAAGCAAGTGCTTTTTAATTAACTGAGAATCAGTGGAAAATGTTGATAGATCGATGATTCGGATTAGCGAACTTTTACCGGCGCTGGAAATCGACAAGACGCTTTCGCAATCGGGATGCAATGAAAGACCGTCATCTTTACGAACGAATAAAGTCATCGGATATAGTTAATTTTTTTTTTTTTTTAATCAGTGACCCTCACATCCGGTTCAATGTTGCAACACCTCGATCCCCCGAATGTCTTTACGAACGGATCAAAGTCCTGATGGTGAAAGATTAACATTTGAAATGCTAGCGTCATTGAAAGAAAAAACTATCGCGAGTTTAAAAAAAAAAATTGGGACAAATAGTTTTGCTCAAGGGCAACGAAATAATCCAGAACTATTCTGAATTGTCCTGTATATGCAGTTGATACATACGTGGACAGAAAATTTCGTTTAGCTTCGGGGCAGGATGAGCTGCGTGTCTATGCAACATCTATATATATATATATATATATATATATATATATATATATATATATAAACGTGTACACAGATATGTATCCTGGAATGTCACTGGATGATGTTTTACCGGTGACAAGAGAGACGCGCTTGACTGGCAAACAGTACCGACGAATTTCCGGATTTCATTCCCTTGTTATTTTTTTTTTTTTTTTGCCTTTGCCTTTCGCATTCAACTCGTTCCCCAACTTGATCTATTCTGTATTTCCTCGTTATCGCCCTGCTTCTACAACATATACTCCATATGCATATGCGTGTGTGTCTGTTTTTTCCCCTCCCTCTGACGTGTGTCCCTTCGGATGCAGTGACACTGCGGTCTCTTTCTTTCCACCCGCGCCTATATATATATATACAAAATCCCTCATCGTTTTCTCTCCCTTCAGGCTTCTGGTTCTCTCCCATCGCGGACAAACCGCGCTTGAGCTCACGATGGCGCGATAATTAAAGGTGCAGAGGAAGCCCCGCGTGAATCCCTCCCCATATTGCTCGCGTTTACATACGCCAGACCGTTTCCGCTTCTCAAACCACACGAACCCCAATATATATACATCTATATGTACGGAATTTGACATGTTCGCAGATATGGCGAATTCTCACCCCTGCGCAGAGAGCGGGCCACGTATGAACATGCGTCTTTGTCGCAATATTCTCGATTCGTAATACTCGATCGTCACAGATGCGACATAATTTTTCGTCGATCTGATAAATCAGAATAAACAACGCGACGAATGCAAAGTGTGAAAATTTTTCTCGGGGAGAACTATTGTTCCTTTGAGAATGGACATTTTGTGAGCGAGCTAAGATAAATACTTGTGTACACACGTATTTCTAGGGTATACACACGCGATCATGATAATCAAAAGTCGTTTGAAGCGTTACAAAACTGTTGGACACCATGCAGTATTGAGACTGATGATGTTGGACAGTGATTAAAGTGGGCAAACATTGGAATTTGTATACCTATGTCTATATATATATATATATATATACATATATGTATGGATGTACGTGTTCGTACGAGAATCTCCCATTTCGCTCGATTTCGGTAAACAATTCAGGCAAAAGCTCGAGATTCACGAGCGAGAATAAATGAACTAACAAACGAGAGCGATATCTGGGGAAAACGAGTGGAGCGAGCGAGGAAGCGAGATGGGGGGGGGGGGGCCTTTGTCGTTTCGCAAATGAAGTTCCGGCAGGCGGAGCAAAACCTATACCTTAGTCTGCAGCTCTGTCACCCACCGAGAGCATAGACGAATTTTCTCCGCATTTTCGAGTTCCATGCATATATATATACATGTATATATATACCCAACTCCGTGTCTGATTCCCCGTATCCCTATATTTATATCTAACAGTGTGCTACTGTCGTTTCTGGATTACTATCTGGCCACGCCTCGAGTTTCTCTCTAGAATGTGATGGCACAACATCTATCCCCCGGAGTTTCCCTCTTCCTTCGTTCCCTCTATTTTCCAAAATACACGCTGCTACACCCAATGTACTGAGCAAGCAAGAGCCAACGAATTCGTCTCTGCGCTTGGGATATCTCAATGTGAGCTTGTGTTTCACCCCTTCTTTCTCTCTCTCTCTCTCTCTCTCTTTCAATTTTTGTTGCAGTCTTCTGTAGCCAGCATACATAGTATCATTACATTCGCGATGCACCTGAGTCTTTGAACAAACACACACAATATATATATATATATATATACACAAAGACAATTCTCGTTCTCATCACTGCTGTCTGTCCTCGTGGAGCACAGCGTCTCTTTCACCCTCCAGGAGTTGCGAAATAGAGAGACCGAATAGAGGTGATGGCTCGAATGAGAGAGAGAGAGAAAGAGAGAGAGAGAGAGAAACTAAGGAGACAAAGTGAGAGGGGTGGAAAAAAAAGTAGAACATTTCGCAGAGTCGTTCTGGAAGGACGTTATTAGGAGGTATCTACCGACCCTTCTCCCGTCCTCGGGGGTTGAGAGCCCAAAGATAGCGACGAGAGTAACGGCCCAAGAGCTTTCTCCCGTCGTATCACTAGATACATTCGTTTCTTCTGCTACTTTTGTTCCTTCTTCTCTCTCTCTCTCTCTCTCTCTCTCTCTCTCTCTCTCTCTCTCTCTCTCTCTCTCTCTCTCTCTCTCTCTCTCTCACTCAAACTCTTTTTCTCTGCCTCCCTTTTACACCGCTTGTCTCTTGATACGAATATAGAGCTGCTAAATTTATAGCTTCACTTATATTCACGACCGAATTAAAATGTTTCTCAATCTTTCTCTTTTCCTCTTTCTCTCTCAGCCCAACTCTGAACTGATCCCCGAAATATCCTGTGCTCAATTCCGCTCACGGGGTGTGCTATACGTCTCTTCTTGATTCCTTCACCCCCCCCTCCCCTCCCCCGGGATGATTTGGTGAAACTTTTGGCTACTTCTGTGTACCACAGTCAGGAGGTACCATTGCACGAGTACATTATATTTATCGATTTGGAAATATATATCCGAGAAAATGCTCGTTTGTCCTGTCAGTTCTTATTTTTCAATTAAAGGAATTTCGAGGTAGATAGAATTTTCAGCGGTTGACGAGCGAAAAAAAGAGAAAAATCTATTTTGGGTGTGCGATTGATGTTTTGATCATGAGAATCGTAGATACGAAATTACGTAGACCAGAGTTCAGGGAAGTTTGGTCGTTGATATACCAATGCAGGATATGGTGATCGGAATTTTAAAAGATGTCATTGTGTTGTTTCAGGCACGATGTCGATCGAAGCTGGCGTGTACCAGTTTCTCAGACACATACGTATATACCGACTGCCTTTATTTTATTCGCGGCTGTGGAAAATCTCTCGACAAATTGACATATTCTCGTTTCTATCCCCCTCGTATAAGATCAATTATTGATGAAAATATGAAAAATCTATGGACATCCGGGAGGCTCGAAAGAAACGATCTTTTTTCGTTGGGTTTTGCTGTTAATCGAAATTATCCTATCTCTTCTGTAAAAAAAGATTACTTTATGCACAAGCTTTTTTAGTTTGTCTTTCATCGATGTTGATATTTTAACCAAATATTGGAAACCATTTTCCGGAATCGTATTATATCATATTCATATATGAAACTTAAAAAATGATTCACATCAGTCAGTAAAAAATAGTTCATTCGAACTGCCCATAGTATATCGTCCTTTAGAATATAGTGACGCAAATTGGACCAAAGCTTGTCACAACCGGTGTGTCTACCCTATTTTGGATAGGATGCTAACGTGTTGTTTCCCTATGGCGTTCTCTCTACTTCTCTCTCTCTCTCTCTCTCTCTCGCTCTCTCTCTCTCTCTCTCTCTCTCTGTCTCTCTGTCTCGTCGTACACGGAAACCCTATGGGACCGGAAACCCCAAATGACTTTCGTATCGGTGGACGATAGTCCATATTATATCCTCCTCGTGCGTGGATATATATATGTAGGGAAATAGACGGAGAATACTCTGGTGTATATGTACAAGCTGATGGCAACCCTCTCGTTCCGTGTCGATGGCCCGAGGCGATGCGAGCGTGCCAACAGCAGACGGAGAATCACCACTACCCGTATAGAAGACCGGCATATATAAGGGGTTAGAGGCTGTATCGCGATAATATACGAGTGCTCATGGGAGGTTTCGCAACCCTTCTCGATTTACTCTCACACAGCACGAGCTACGGCAATCGAGGGCTACAAAGTCGATGCCTTTCGAGTATCGAGTCTGTAGTTAGCATTATGGAAAACCAGTTGGATATTGCAGAAAGAGAGAGAGAGAGAGAGAAGGAGAGAGTCACGAATCGTGAAAGGGTGTGATGAGACTCATCGTCGCAGCGGGATGGAAAAGAGAACCCTATATATAGTGGCACGTTTGAATTGAAAGGCTCGCTGGCAAACTCTCTGCTGTTGGCGTTCTCTGCCTCTGGCATACTCGCGATATATCCTATTTCAAATCCGGATGATATATACGAATGATAAGGGATGAGAACGGTTAAATGACGGTCTTCCGCATATCGGCAAGGAATCTAGCTGTTGAATGAAAATTATTGGCTGTTCTAGTTTCTCTACATAGGGAACTTAATTATACTGAGAGCCTTGTATCACCTAGAAATGATTTTGACTCGCAAAGATTTTTTAACAAATTGGAAGATGGAAATCGTGTTTGCGTCTCCTCTCACGGTGAAACTTTTGGGGCTCGCTTAACACTTTTTTTTCGCGATACTTTCTATCGGTCAAATTTTTTTTTTCAAGTTCTCAATGACAGTATATTTCAAATCTGAGTTAAACATATGCTTCTTTCGAGGAGGGGGGGGAGGGGGGGGGGGGTAACCAGAAGAGGGGAAAGATATTGAAAATATTACAAAACATCGAAAAAAATGTATTAAAAAAAATTATCCGTATGCATGCGTAGGTGACAAGATTCAAAAATTCAAACTTACATTTTTTTTCTTCGAGAATCACTCGAATAATCGTGCTTCAATTAGTTCCACAAGTTGAGACTTTTTTTCGTTTGCTGCGACTTTGAAATTCCCGAAAAAAATGAATATAATCTCTCGAACTTTGTTTGGGTTTGGGTTGAATTTCGAGCAAATATTTGGCTCCAGAGTGAAAACGTTTTGTCCAATTAGCCTAGGCGATATTGGATATTGAGTTTGATCTTGGTATATTTTGAATTTTTTAAAAATTATGTTGAACGCTTGCCTAGCGAAAACTTCGAGCCATATTGTTATAAAGAAAATGTTACATACACAGCTGGAGTGAGCTTGCAAGATGTTACATTTACAGTTTTGTGAAATTCCGCAAAGGATTCTAAAATTATGATATTTGGAATTTTTTCGAAAATGTTAAGAAACAAAAGCAGATTTTTCGCAGATTTTTTTACCAATTATTCCCAATGCTCCTTTCATGGAAAATGGCCAAATAAGAGGGGAAAACTTGCTCGTAGAGAAGAGATTTTTGAATACGAGAAGTAAAAAATGTAATGAAGCAATGTGAAAATTTCAGTGCGTGTACTTTGTTTTTTTTTACCGATGATTTCAATTAAAATCAAAGCGAGTCGATTATTATCAAATTCCGAATTGCATGGACAAGGAACTTTTTGAAAAGCCTCTGACTATCAAGAATGATTATTGAGTATGATGAATATCGATTGAAGGGTAAAATTTTTGATGATGTTTCAAATGTTTCGAAAAATTACTATGAATTATTATCTACTCCAATAAACATCGTTTTCCCGAGCACTATACATCAACGCGCATTGACCCAAAACAATAAAACATCGAAAACAATGGAGCTTGATGAGAGTCAGAGCACACCCCGGAAATAATGAACTTCCTATGTGCAGAATCTTTTTAAATCACTCTGTCCGAGAGCTTATTACGATCATTTACCTCACGTTCCTCGAGCGACGTCTATGTAATAGGAGTCAATAATAATTATGTCGTTGTTTCAATGTTAACAGAAATTTCTAAGCTTACAGGACATCGTTGGAAGTTTGATGAGTCCGTTTGAAAAGTCCTTTGAAAAATTGTAACACCGCGGGCATCAAAGTAGTGACCCAAATTTACGAGTATGCGAAAATTCAATTATCAAGTATAATTCAAAGTATTTTCCCGGTAATTGGAAAAGCGATCGAAGAAAATGCGTATAATGAATAACACGAACGGCTAATTAATTCTTCGTTGAGGTGTTAATTGGACTTTTCGAGGTGTATACTAATTTCTTCTCACAACTACCTTTCGCTGACGTATTGCAAACAATGAAAACCCAAGTTGAATTAACCTCGTGTAATCGATCTATGTATTATGCACGAGTCAAGACCTCTTCATGTACGTTTGCACGTTTATCCCATAATACAATTACCATATGTACAAAGGGATTGTTGAGTGGCAAGTAGAGTCGAGACTCAGCGAACAGGGTGAAAAAGAAGAGAGAGAGAGAGAGAGAGAGAGAGGCAGCAAGGATAGGAACACGACACCCGTTTGCCCTCAGCTCGCACGCACTCAAAAGCAAGTCGCGCCACTGTCAACCCTCTCGTCAAGAGGGTTGGATTGGTCAGAGGTGAGGACGAAGCGCGAGTTAACATCGAGAGGCTCTGACAAACGCGAATGCCACACACACACACATATATATATATATATATTGCAACATCACGTTTCGAGTGAAATAACGTATGGAATACACAAACACGCATTTGGCAGATTTCTGGCTTCCCTCTGTGGCCTTTCCTGACAAAAGCTCTTTGCATCTCGTTTTTCGTCTCTCTTCCTCTCTCTTCTGTCTCTACCAAGTTTCATTCCCTTCCACCACTCATCTGTGCGTCTATCTGTCCGTTTATATGTCATATCTTATCGGGGTGTTCAATTTCTTATCGCGTAAAGAGCAGCATCAATGTGTATACATTGGATATAAGCATAAACGTGTATTACGTATTTACGAATTACTAGAAAAGAATGATAGACACGAGGTATAGCGAAACGACGATAAATTATTACGGATTCACTGGCTGCATATATATAGTCGATTTTAAAATGTAATCATTGGGCATTTTATAGCATTTTCTAAAAAATATCTGTAAAACGTTCGACTTTGGCAAATTGTATGTGATATCGAGCTAAAATTTGACACAAAACTTGAATGAAGTATATATGAGGATGCTTGGGATTGAATTTGGAGAGAATCGATGAAACGATTGAAATTGTACAAAATTTGTAATTTTTCGAAAAAGGATGCCACGTTTAAATTCAACATGATACCAAGAAAAATAATATGCGAAAATATATTTTATTTGCATTAAAACACAGCCAAAGTTACAGCCAGAAGCTATTGGACCTTGCAAAATTCAAACCTCTATATAACTTAAGAACGGTTTGAGCTACCCCGCTGCCTTGTCGTATAGACAAGTAAAGTATAGTATAGCCCCGTCTTTCATTGCAACTTTCTTCAAAATTTCTCGAAAATCACAAATTTTGTCATTTTATAATTTTCAAAAAATGTCCGTGGTCGCTCTAACTTTCAAAAGTTTTGAGATATTAGGCTAATTTTTTTGTCCTTAAATACAAATGGTCCAGAGAGGACAAGGATGTTTGATACACCGAATTTGGCAAGAATTTCCCCTTAAAAGGTTCAAATTTTTTTTTTAATTTTGAATTTTCGAAAAATGTCTGTCAGCGCTCTAACTTTCGTAAACTTGAGGCTATCGAGCCAAAACTTTTCACACGATTATTTTGTTGTGGGTCAAGGATGTTTGATATTAATTTTGGCATGATAAGAATAGAATGGTTGGTATATTGTATTTACCGTAAATCGATCGAGTGATTCAGATTTTGTGATGTTTATAATATTGAATTTGGCGACAATCGAAAAACTGTTTCGAATGTTATGAAATTTTGCAATTTTGATGGTTAAAAACTACTTACTCACCGTATCCTTCAAACGATAACGAAACTCTGTGGTCTGTGGGGTATACCTTTGCATTATTAAAATCGTATACCCCAAAAACGCGTGCAAAACAGAAATATTCACATTGCTTAAGCATTATTTTATCTCGCTCACAAAACTCCCTCCATGACTGAGCCAAAGTTTAAAAGCCCGTACTTGATCATAGAGATTGAGAGCTTTGTGAACGAGACAAGGTTTAATGAGGAAGCAATGTGCAAATTTATAATTTGCTCGGCTTTCTCAAAATGTTTTCTCGAACTCGATGCAAATGGGCAGTATCTTTTTGTTCACCTTTTTCTATACTTAAGAAGATTCTGCTCCTATACTTGAGTGCGGCAAGGGGAAAGTATAGCGCGACGCGGGCGACGTGCGGGGCAGGTAGCGTTCGGCATTTGTTTCACCAAATATAGCACACGTTTTCATTTTATTAACCTTCATAGGACGGGGATGGTCCCTTTAGGGACCACCTGTCAGATGGGACACTTGAAATGAGTAATCCGTTGAAGTGATGCATACATTTCGGATCAAATGAAAAGTCGATTTGAACCAAAATTTTCCCGTCCTTCAAAGGTTAATTTGCCATTATATTCACGCTAGGTGTGGTGAATCGCGTCCATTTTTTTTTTCTCTAGGGCTTTGTAATAGATAAGTTTGTACTTTCCTGAAATTTTTAAACGCAGCCACTACTTTTTTATGCACCGGATATCGAACGATTCCTCACGTTATAACGACTGATGCCATAAGACCCTTATATATGCATTTCAAGAGTATATCCATACAAATTTTTATCTCGGAAAATAGATGGTGAATCTCGGTTTAAATTTTTCAGGTACACGAAGTACACCTTAAACAAACACGCTGTTAAAATTTCAAGTCGCTGTAACTTTTTTTAGGCTCGAGCAGAACCTCCTTAAATTGGAGATGACTGTGTACGCAGGCCAGTTAGATCCTTAATCGAATGGAGTCTGTCTCGGTGCGGGACGCGACACCGTGAAAGGGCCGCGACACCTGACCTCATCGTATTGTCTCATTCCACGTCTATGCATACATACCCTTCTGAACTTGCTTCATTGCACCATTGCATCAGCCCACGTTCACCGGTGACTGGACACGACTATACAGTGGGCGGGGGAGGGGGGTTTCCGGCCTTCTGGTAACAGAGAACACCGCGTTGAGACCCCCCGGTGGATTCTCCTGTCACGACGTCTCACTCTGACTCTCACACTTTCTCTCTCTCTCTCTCTCTACGCGTTATATACACTATCGCATCCTATCCACTCTAATTCTCTGTTTCTGTAGGACTTCGACAAAAATCTAATTGCACGCTTCGACGATTCGCGATCACCGCGTAAAGGGGGAGGGGGAAAAAAAAAGTTCTTGTGTCTGCTCCGTTGCTTCTGTCTGTCCTGGGTCTACTGTCTGGGCACGACGGAGAAAGAAAATCGTGACAATTAAAAAAAAAAAAAAATGAAAAAAAACTCTAGTAAACGTGGAATTTATTGTTTGCGGTGAGAGAAATGAAATAACAGAGCATTGAAGAGAGAGAGAGAGAGAAAGGGTGTATGTGAAAGCGAGGGAGTCTCTTAATTGAGAAAATTGCAAGCTCGCTTGAACTCGTGTAAAGAACCAACTCGAGCTCTCGGCTCCGGTTTTCTGTCCTGGACAGTATATTATAGCTAGTATATATCATCGTTGTCGTCGACGATGTCGTTTCAGAAACGCCAAGAGTTAGAGAGAAAGAGAGAGAGAGAGAGGGGGGGATAGAAAGAAGACGAGAGCATAATTGCACGATTTAAGAGCGTGTCGAGTGGAGCAAGAGCGATACTTCAAGCTATATATACGTAGTACGTGGTCTAGTTAATCCGTGTATACACAGTTATATAAAACTATCGTAGCAAAATTTCGCCAAATATACACGAGCATGTTACGTGCAGGCTGCAGCCTGTATGCGCGCGAAGAAAAAAAAACGTATATAAACGTTAAAAAAAAAAAGCCGCGAAGAAGGTCGAGATAAAGATGAAATTGATGAAAAGAAAGAAGAAAAAAAAACGAAGGTGCGAGGATCGACGAGAGGCAGAAAGAAAAACAGGAAAATTAATAGAGAAAACAGTTGAAATGACGAATTCGTGGCTTTTTATACTTTTATACGCCATTTGATGGGTGTGTATGATTCATGCAAGCCGAGCCTTGTGAACGATAACTCGTGCATATTTTGAACACCGCGGGTGGTGGCGTAAGGAACTCGGGGGTGGAGTGTTTGCGATAGATCGAAAGACAGAGCGGGTACACTATTTTCGCGATTGTTCACTGCTGTGTGAGTCAGTGAAAGAGAGTTAAGCTCGCAGCAGAGTCACTTTTGAACGCGTGTATATACCAAGGATGAGGGTTGAAAAGGCTTTCTCTCTCTCTCTCTCTCTCTCTCTCTCTCTTCATCCCTTGTGCTTTACTTCCTCTCACCCGCACGAGTTGTCCCACGCGATGAATAAGAGGCCGCTCAGGCATACGACCAAGAAGAACTCGTGCACGTATATGTATACGTGATTTTTACCACACTACTCTGCAGCTGTGCCAGCTTATATGCATTTCATGCACAACACTACCTCGCAAACCACCCTGTACTAGCCCAACTATAACCCACTACTAAGATAGGCATATATACTCGTTCACATGTACAATTGTGTACTGTACACATACAAACACACACACACACACATCTTACTCCGATATAGACTCTGTACACTCGACCACCCTTGGGTTGCTCGTCTTGCAAAACTATAACCATTGATTTTGCACATATTGCACGAGTCATTCCACGCAGACAAGACCTAATACATCTTATCCTCTGGGACTTGTCGTGCACGCTATTTTTTGAGGATGTATGTTAGCTGATTCGATTACTGTATGATTCTAGTTGAAAATTTTCGATGTTGGAAAGGACGGTATATAGCATTTTTTAAAGATTTTTTGACAAATCTTTGCCCATGTCAATACTGTCAACGAGCTCAAAGTGAGACATTTAACATGCGGGATTCATGCAGCAGCCCGTGGAAAATGGCATTTATTCGGGAAAATCAAGTATTTCCTGAATACTTTTCGAGTTACAAAAACGTTCTAACGCAACCCTGTAGTGTTCAAGACAAGTGAAAGAAAAAAAAAAATTTCAAGTGCCCACGTACTTTCCGAAATATTATGAGTTGAACTTCGCGTTATGAAAGGAAAGGATTTATGTCTCGCGCGAAGTTTGCCTCTCACGCCATTGCCACAGCGCCGCGCTTTTCCACCTCCTTGCCTAGCTAACGTGTACATGCTAAAAATTATTTTTGCGCTCCAAACATTTTTCAACCCTGATTTTTCAAAACGCATTCCGAGTTTGAAAAAAAAAAACCAAAAAATCCTGGCTGAGTCTTTGAGTTTTTGGGGATTCGTTGATAGGAAAATTTGATACTCGTAGATAGAAACTTTTTTTTTTCATGTCCACTGCGTACAATTTTTGAGGTTTTTTTTCAAAATTGAGAAGCCTTTTTCTTAACGTATACGAGCATTGGCCGTAATTTTGCATGTATCGCATTTGCACGAGGGCACGGGAAAAATGGGGATTGCCGATGCGGAGGGCGTTTTGAAAAATTTCTAAGTGCGTTCCTACGATGCGTATAAGCGTTGAAATATATTTTTCAGAAACATAAAAACGACGATAATTTTTTTTTTTTTCAAAATATATTTCGTTTCCACGCCGGAGATGAGGCGTGAACTCGAGCTGACGCTGAATGCCACATATATTTTGTGTAGTTTATTTATATATATATATATATATAGCATGCTTGACAGTGTATCGCGTGTTTCCCAACGAAATTCCAAGTCAAACGTAGACGCCCTATGAGCCTACTGACGATCTTACACCGCGGTTTCTATGCACACATGCGGCTACACTAATTAGAACGAGCCCCGGAACTTTCCTACACAAGTATAATCAACCCCTTTTGGCTTCAAACTATCAACTTCTCTACTCGCTCACGAACCACTTTTTTTTTTTTTGTTTCTCTATCTCGAAAAGCCCTTTTTAACCCACACATGCATAGTCGCAGCAGGAGAGCATCGTACGCACATACACACGTACACAAAAACAAAAAGTATGTATACACGCTTTGAAAGTTGTGGGCAGCAGACTATTGTAAGCTCGCGAGAATTGTTCGAATGACAATGAAGCATCCAGGCTCGATAATCAGTAGAGAATGGTGGCATTTGATCGGACAATTTCACGAGAAACCCGCAAACGTGGCAAGCATGAGCAAAAGGAACGATGATATATGACGAATTTGCTATGTATGTATGTATGTATGTATATATATAATATATACCGATGAAAATGATATACTACACGTACGTATTCCGGCAATCTAATTATGCTCGGTATCCCTAACCATTTCACTCGACGTACGGAATCTAAAGTTTACCACGTACGTGCGCGCGAGGACCGAACACGAGTATAACGATAGTGCGGCGTTTTTCATTAAATTATAGAATCAACGTGACGGATATTCGATAAGGGAATATTTCCATTATGATATGAAATTTAAGTTTGCCAAAAGCTCGGTCGAAATTCTACATGAGATTACATATCCTGAAGTCGTTTCAAGTCGATTATATATGTGCGAGAAAAAATGAGGAATCGCTTTATTGATCCCCCTCGTTTCTCTGTATACGCTCAATTGATCTTTTTGGATTCAAGAACTTGTGCGTGTCTAGTGATCCGAAAATTGGTCTCTCGACTCAACAGCGGAATCGGGCATTATACGATATAGCGAGAATTTTTTTTTTAATATACATATTTCAAAAGAGAGGCTCTTTATTACACTTGAGGAGTTTCCAAATCATTGATGGAACAGTTTCGGAAAATTCTAAAGCTTTGGCAAAGAAATTTTATCAAAACTTACTCTATTGATCCTCTTCTCGGCCACGGTTTATTTCGTTATTTATCTTGGCGCGTCGAATTTAGTTCATATAAGTAGGTCGATCGAAAGGCCAGACCGTATATATATATAAGAAAGATGCAAATTCTCCTCATAAAATTGCGAACCCAATCAGTCAATTTACGTTGGAGGCAACTATATATGGAGCTGAAAAGAAATCTGGCATGGGGTTGGGTTTGCGGTTGATTGTGAGCGAGTTAAGATTGATATCTTTTTGTAACTATTTTTCGTATAAAATCAACGTCTTACTGCCTCGAGTATTCTTAATTTTTAATGCCCTGCGGAAAAGGGCTTGTTGCCCGGGGATTTTATTTCGAATGTATCGTGTGACTGTGCCCTCTTAACTTGCAAACCTTTTTTTTCACCCCCCCAGAACGTAATTCAATTCGCATCAACATGGCGAAGAATTTTACAATGAGAGTAACACATTCTTCCGAAGGGTATCACAATCATCGATCAACGCTAAAGTTCTTAAACTTCAGCGTTCTATTTTCCATTCGATCCTGTGGCCAACAATTTCAATCTTTCCTTTCTTTCACTCTTTCCTCATTCTCATATAACGAATCTAACTTTTTTTTTTTAAATTGAAAGCTGTATATGTATACACGTGAAAGATCTTCGATAATTTACCATTATTATCGACGAAGCGATAGCCTCCTGATAACATATATCCTGAACCAAGGATTCGGTTAAGCTGGAATGATTTTGTGCTTGGAATACGAGAGCGTATATATAACGTAGTATAATTTCGCCATAGAGCCGGAACGTGCAAGCTCGAGGGTTCGAGCCTGATTGGCCGTAATGACGAAGATATATATAACGATCAAAAGGGCTTTAGAACGAGAGAAGGTGGGTGAGCCTTTTGGTATTAAAAAAAAAACTGCAGTCAAAGTCAAAGTTTAGCATAATTTTTTTTTCCCCCCCGCTGCACCAGAGGGTTGTCAGGAACAGATCCCTGCGAGATATTATTTCGCTGGGTTTCGTGTGACTCATTGAAAAAGAAGAAAAAAAAAAGCAACAAAGTATGAAGGGTCGTACGGACCGCGATATACTCTTGGTCAGGGAGATGTAGTAGCGAATATAGCGTGATGATGTTGAGGGTAATGGGGTGATGGCGACGAGAGGCAAAAACCGGAACGAATTAAAATTCGTCGTGTGGTTTATACGAAGAAGCCACGGAGAGCCGATCACAGGAAACAAAGTGCGTGACCACGAAACGTCGACGAGACCATATATAGAGCTTCGCATCGTTAAGAGTGACTTTTTGTTTTATATTTTACAATTGCCGAGTATTTAATGCGCGCACAAGTTACGGAGATCCATCGGGCCCTACGGTCTCTTGCAAAATATGCAGTATACGATAACGTCTTTGTTTCAAGGAAGTTTCAGTGGCAAGTCGATCGAGGTATGCTTGGGGGGAAATTTTTTTTTTTTTTCAAAAGCCTGGATAGGAAAACACGTTAAAATGCGAAGGGCGAGCCTGCGTGTCGATATGAACGATGACGTAAACGCAGTTGCATAGTAGAGACATTAAGATTGAAATGCAACGTAACTATATATGCGTTGTTTTTAATGTCCTTAAGGCGATGTATCACACCCTCCGACCACCTCGAAAACGCGAATTTTACTTTCTCCGAGATGATACAAGCGATCAGGATGAAATATGCTTTAGCCACTGCGGTATGTTGGCAAAAAGTGGCTAAGCTTTTTTTTTATTGCGATCAGTTGCGTCGTTTGGGAGAAAGTACGTTTAAGGAATTTCAGCTATCTCTCTCGCACTCACGTGTCACGCGGTACATGTGCGATTTCGTCTTAAGAGAGGTATTAGCTGTACTGCGATCCTGCTGAGTCAAATGACAGTTTCGAAAAAAAAAAAGTATCCATGTATTAAAGAATACATATTGGGTAACCCCGCGTGTTCAGAGGCAATGTCTAGTTTCGAGAAATGTATAGTATTACCGAACTATTAGTCTGATAATCACACAATTCATTAAAAAGTTAGTCTCTCTCTCTCTCTCTACATAATAATGGTAAAAAATAGCTTTCTGGTAGCTTAGATCTCTTGGATTGTGTAAATAAATATAATTTAATTGAGATAAAAAAAAGTGGAACCAAAACCTGGCAACCTATTCGCTGTGTGCAGTGCCATACTATAGCGGCTGAGAACGACTTAGAGCGCCCATGGTGGCGAGAATGCACATGATTTGCTGGAGTCGCGTAGTGCAGGTGAGGGCAATATAATAGAGAAGTCGGGGAAAGGAAATTTAAACTGTTGTATGAAGTCATATAAAAGAATGTTTTCTGCTACACAACTTCGGAAATTATATTTCACGCGTTTCCGCAACAGCAATTTATAAAATTGAGCAGCGCAAAAACGAGATTCGCTGGGTGCAAAAAACAAAGAAAGTAAAATTCTTGAGGTTAAACGTGCATACATTGTCTGGTATAGAAATTCATGTCAGGATATTATAACACAAATAAATTGATTTTTTTTTCCTTTTTAGTAGCTCTCATGATTGGCTACCCGAATATGCAGTGAGCGCTTCGCGGGTAATCGTTCATCTACGTTACAATCAAGTCCGAGCTACGTCTTTCTTGTTCTCGATACGAGGCTTGTCGGTTCGTATGACAAGACCGACAAGGTTCATGCTTAGCCTCCAAATTGAGAAGGAAAAGTAGCCGTAAACCTATTTTCATTACATCGTAATACGTCGATTTATTTTTTTTTCAACGCAGTTATAGTCAAGCTCACCTCAAAAAACTCTATGCAGCACGAATATAAACGTTCGTTTATTAATATTAATCCAACAAGGTTTCGTCTATGTAAATAAATGAGAGCTATTCCAGCAAAATTTGCGGAGTACAGCCGGCCGCGGCGCCACTTGGCTTTCTGCACACAGCGAGTAGTAACATATTATGGTTTTGATAAGAGAGCTCAACACATGTCAAATTGCGTTGTGTGTGTACATCGTTCTTCGATTGTTCGGTGTACCTAATAGGTACATGCACGCACGTCAAAAGTTCTTTGCTGCCAAGTTTCAGTGGCCGACCAGCGCAACTTGCTGTTCTGAATATATTTTGCTCGTTTCGATATTTATTATATTTTTTTTGCCCCAAATGATAAACCAAAATTTTTCATGAAGATATTCATGAAGATGTTCGTCATTCATGAAGATGTTCATGAAGATGTTCGTCATACTTCAATTGATACGTTTTTTTTTCGTATTCCTCATCACAACCTGAACCTGTCCTCCATATACTCTTATGAAAAATGGTGAAACTTCAAATGCTTATATTTATTTCCGTATTGAAATGGTTTTCAAGAAAACCCTGCCATTTTGTTCACGAGCAACTGTATAAATGTCCAGGTCAAATTAAAATCTTTGTTTTCGCTAATATGCATTAACAATCTTAATCGACAGTATCGCGTTTCCCGTTGAATAATTGTGCAGGCAACATTTTTTTTAATATTAATACGCGATATCGAGCTGACTGCTGTATACAGCAGCAGTGAAATCTCATCAAGTTTAATTTGAGACGCGCGTGGGGCTCTGTCGCGAGATGCGAGGTCGCGATTTCACTAACGAGAATCGATCGAAATCGACAACCCTTCGTCCTGATACTCGAAGACTTCGAGACTAGATGTACTCCAGCTCAATGCCTCTAGTGCTTTCGTCTCATATATAAAATATCTAATTAACCAGTCGTTCGCGTAAAGATCAATTATATATCCTAAAATATATCGGTTTTGGACCTAGAATGTCTTGTGCATGTATAGATATATTGCCAGGTGGATGAGCAGAGTCAGAGTTTTTCCAAGTTCTTTGATAAAGTGTGCGCGGTTATATTTTTTACATGGCACTTCCAGGAATCGATGCCCTGAGGATGATGGAGCTTCTGATACCCCAGCACGTGGTACGGGGCCAGATGGTAAAGCTCGAGTGCACATTCAACCTGGACAGCGAGACACTGTATTCCGTCAAGTGGTACAAAGATGGAAATGAGTTTTATCGTTATGTACCGAAGGACATGCCTCCTGTACTCGTTTTTCCGCTTCCCGGTGTAACCGTCGACGTGAGTTTTCTAATTTATACGTTTTTTTTTTTTTTTTTTAATAAATTTTGCGGCTTTCTTTTACGTAAATCTACTTCGATATTGACCGTTGCTGCCTCCGTTTTATCCTGAATGAGTTTTTTTAGCCTCGACGCGATCTCTGCGTCTTTTGCCGCTTTTAATTTGGAAAATAAATATTTGAATTTTCAACGGTACTCTTCGGGTGAAAATTCGAGTCAAATCAGCGACGACTAAAATTACGGTTGAAAAATGCTGGAAAAGTGTAATTTTTATGCTATTTTTTTTTTTGCTTACCTTTTAAGCTTGGATACCAAGCTTCGAAGCCTCGGTAAACGCTCGATTAATTTTAATTAGCTTTTGAATATAATTGTCGCGAATGGAATGTTCTTCCAATTTTTGCTTTTGTCATATTTGGGCGTCTTGATCTCCATAACTTGTCAGTTAATTATTTTGAAGTTTTACGAGTATTGATACATTAAAATACTACGGAGATTAGAGATTCCCTAATCTATTTTGAGCTCAATGTGTTCTTCTTAATTACTCGAGGTCCGTGCTGACCGCCTTTCTTGGATCAATGACCTCGCGGTCAATTTTACCACGAAAATTCATAAGAGTTCAACGCGGGGGCGAAAGATCAATGACCATTTTTGTGATAACTATAATTTTTCAGATTCACAATTCGACGGAGCGATCGGTCGTACTGAACTCGGTGAATCTCATGAGCTCGGGACGTTACAGATGCGAGGTCTCAGCGGAGGCACCCTCGTTTCAGACGGTATCCGATCATTCCGATATGCTCGTGATCGGTAAGCATATTTTTATTCGAATATTTTAATTTCAATTAAATATCTATGCATTATTATTTTAAGGTAGTCCGTGTACTTTGGCAACGATTTGATTTTTTTAAGGACGCAAAGTTTTAGATCACATTGCCGACGTTTTTACGGAAGAAATTTTGATTTTAAAATCGTCTTTGTAGCATAGGACATACGAAAAAAAATCAACTCGCCACAAGTTCAATTGAAAAATGAACTTACCTGAATTCTGGAGAATTGATTCATTTGATAATCAATTTGTTCAGGAAATTATGAACTTTCGATAAGATTGACATAAAAAAAAACTAAGGTCGCCGGATTTTTGGCAGAGAAATTTCGAATTCGTTATTTCAGCACAACTCGGTCAGTCAACGATATGACCGATAAGCCCTTTGCTACGTGTGTTATGTATACTGTAAAATATATCCTGAAACTTAAGATACAAACAAATAATGAAATTACAAACCCTATGGTAATGAAATTGAAATTAATACGTAAAAATTTGAAATTTTATGTGTTTCAGAATAAAAAAAAGTACTGAATATTCAATAACTTTCAATTTTTTATTAAATTTGTAAGACTGTCTTGAAAATTCAAAGACTATCTTGAAAATTCATAGACTATCTTGTAAATTTAAAGACTATCTTGAAAATTCATAGACTATCTTGTTAAGTACAAGACTGTCTTGAAAATTCAAAGACTATCTTGAAACTTCATCGACTATCTTGTAAGCTCAAAGACTATCCTGAAAATTCAAAGATTATCTTGAAAATTCAAAGACTATCCTGAAAATTCATAGACTATCTTGAAAATTCATAGACTATCTTGTTAAGTACAAGACTGTCTTGAAAATTCAAAGACTATCTTGAAACTTCATCGACTATCTTGTAAGCTCAAAGACTATCCTGAAAATTCAAAGATTATCTTGAAAATTCAAAGACTATCCTGAAAATTCATAGACTATCTTGAAAATTTATAGACTATCTTGAAAATTTATAGACTATCTTGTAAATTCAAAGACTATCTTGAAAATTCATAGACTATCTTGTAAGCTCAAGGACTATCCTGAAAATGTATAACTATCTTGAAAATGTATAGACTATCTTGTAAATTTAAAGACTATCTTGAAAATTCATGGACTATCTTGTAAATTTAAAGACTATCTTAAAAATTCATAGACTATCTTGTAAGCTCAAAGACTATCTTGAAAATTCAAAGACTATCCTGAAAATGTATAGACTATCTTCTAAATTTAAAGACTATCTTGAAAATTCATGGACTATCTTGTAAATTTAAAGACTATCTTGAAAATTCATAGACTATCTCGTTAAGTACAAGACTGTCTTGAAAATTCAAAGACTATCTTGAAACTTCATCGACTATCTTGAAAAATCGAAGACTAGCTTGAAAATTCAAAGACTATCTTGAAAATTCAAAGACTATCCTGAAAATTCATAGATTATCTTGAAAATTCATAGACTATCTTGTAAATTTAAAGACTATCTTGAAAATTCATAGACTATCTTGAAAATTCGAAGACTAACTTGAAAATTCAAAGACTATCCTGAAAATTCATAGACTATCTTGAAAATTTATAGACTATCTTGTAACTTTAAAGACTATCTTGAAAATTCATAGACTATCTTGAAAATTTAAGTGACTGTATTTGAAATTTCATTACGATAATTGGTTATACGAAATAAACGGTGAAAAACGGGATCATCAACATCTCTTGAGTAGCTCCCAACGCACAACTGATCAAGTGTTCTCTGGCGAGTCAAATACATGATATGAATTACGAAAGTTCATAAGCAGTTGATAGCGTAGTGGGTATAGCGTGTTAAGAAGACAGGCATGATAGGTATATGTATAGTTCGCAGGTTCGAGTCCCCGTCGAGGAGAATAAAATCCTATCGAGTAATATCCGTGCAGGATTTTTTTTTCAGTGTAACCCTATATCAATGACCTATAACAACGACAAAACATGCGTATGGAACCATTTCCCAAGAGATATATTTAATACAATAGCGCATATAAATTTTCTCATTAAAAATTTTATTTCTGAAATTTTAGTATATTTTTTGAATATTCAACTTGATAATCGTTTTGCATTTTAAAAATTACGTACATTAATATTCAATCATTTAAATCGTTGAATTTTAATAAACAAAAAGTATAATGTTAATTGCTTCACACACTTCCCTATTAAATTTCAAACAAAAATTTTTAACAGTGTAGCAATTCATGCGATTTTGAACTATTTATCAATATCAAACTGTCCACCCCTGTTATTTCCGGTAGGTGATGAAATTATATCAATTATGAAAATCAAAAGGTAGAAACCTCTCGGAATTATGAAATAATTATGAAAAACGATTGGGGTCTTATGACTTTTCATTTTTTTTTCTTCTGCTTCTTATCTCACAAGCTCTGCCCGAAGCCGGACCAGTGATAACCGGACGAGCCGGAAGACCGCGTTATCAGGTATCCGACGTCGTCAGGTTCAATTGCACTTCCGTGAGATCGAAGCCAGCTGCTATGCTAAGCTGGTTCATCAACGGTGATCCGGTAAGTACTCGCAGGAGATTTAAAAGGGAAAGGATCTTTTTTCTTTCCAGCGTCTTTTCGCCAATATACCAAAAGGATTTGTCGCGAAACTTCATCCCCATTTTTCATTTCAGTTAAAAAATTTTTCATTAATCCGAGCCGAAAATCCGCCATCAAGATTTTTCCCAAAACAATAATTCTTCGCGAAAGCTGGCCGAGAAAACTCTCGTTGCTTCTCGAATTTTTCCGGTAAACGGAAATTAAAATTAAAGTAGAAAAAAAAATAAGAAAAAAAAAGAAGAAGAAGCATTTGAACCGATTCGTTCATTCGAGGGGTCATCGAGCTTTTCCAAAGCGAGCCATTATATTACATCCGGTAATAACTCGCAGAGATAATTAAATTCAGCTTAAATTTCACACAAACACGGTGACATTCATTACATTGACCCTTATGCTGCCCTTATTTCCTGAAATATCATAAAACAAACATATAAGGTAAACGTCCCAATAGCCTGACGTGTACCAAAATAGCCGGACACCCCATGTTAAACTATGTACCGATAAACTACTACATAGATATAGTTTAACATGAGGTGTCCGCGCGGCTACTGGTACACATCCGGCTATTGGGACGTTTACCTTACCCATAGGGTAGACGTACCAGTTGTGCGCGACTTGAAGCATTCTCGAACATTCATTTACGAATAGTGTTCACATTATTGAAAATTCAGAACTGATAAAGTGATCGATATAACTTAAAAGGTACGCAGAATCGAATTGGTATCATTTAAAACCTTTCCCTAGCGGTAAAAGCAACCGGTTGTCTCGTGTAAAACAACCCTACAAGCAACCGGGCAGACAACGGTTGCTTTGTGCAAAAAAGCAACCGCAAAAGATGCAGTTTCTTGCGGTTGCTAGTTGCTGGTAGTTGCTCGTGCAGTTGTTAGTGGTTGTCTTAATCGATTGGGTCACACGTTTTTCTCTCGCAAATATTTTTGCATAAAGGTAAGCAATTTGAGGGTTTTCGATGTCGCTGATTACGAATTCGAAGTAAAAAATACAAAATTCAAGATGGCGGATCCAATATGGCGGAACCAATTTTTAAAATTTAACGGATTAGCGTGAAACGTGTTTCAAGGGGTTTTTGGGGTTGCTGAATTCGAAGTGAAAAATGCTAAATTCAAAATGGCGGATCCAATATGGCGGAACCAATTTTTAAAAATTAACGAATTATCGTGAAATATGTTCTAGGGGGTTTTTGGGGTCGCTGATTACCAATTCGAAGTGAAAAATACCAAATTTGAAATGGCGTAACCAATTTTCAAAAATTAACGAATTATCGTGAAACGTGTTCTTTAAGGGTTTTTGGGGTCACCGATATGACCCTGAAGATATCTGCATACCTGCACATTGGAAGTTTGGCAATTTGTAGCTTTTAAACTATGACTTTTTGAGAGATATCTGTACAGCATCTTTATTGTTATTTTTTCGATTCTCTAAAAACGGATTTTTTAATATTTTTTTTAAGCCGCATATAAAGCGCGTTTGGGTTCAGTTTCATTCTTTGGCACGCGCCCCCGCCTCACCTGTTCATCCGAGAGATGACCGTACGGGAACTTTTTTGTCCCTTTTTTGATCATCTAAAATCAGATTTTTTTACTTTTTTAATCCGCATATAAAACGCGTTTGGGTGCAGTTTTATTCTTTGACACGCGCCCGCGCCTTACCCGTTCATCCAAGAGATTGTTGTACAGGAACTTTTTTGTCCCTTTTTTGATTCTCTAAAATCGGATTTTTTTACTTTTTTTTTAAAACCGCAATGCCCGTTTGGGATTCTATTTTATCACACCCGAAAATATGAGAACCTTACATTATATTCATTTATTACTTTGTTAGATGTAAAATTTAGGTTCAAAAACATGTTATAAAATTAACTATCTTGGTCGTTAAGGATGTATCGGACGTACCTTCCCAACCAAAAGTGACTTTCGTCGACAATATTGCCTACTTCATGATAAGAAAAAAATCGGAAAAAATTCAACTACAATAAAGACGATTTACAACTACAATAAAGACTTTTTAATAATAATAATGCTCAAAAGTTATCAATAATTTGTTTCAACAAAACATTGCTTAACAAATTTTTAAGGAATGTTTCTTTTTGTCATGTGAAATGAATTCATTGATTTTTCTGACTACACGTGAATTTCTTTTAAATTTTCTTATCATTTTGAAATTTCAGGTTTCGGAAACTTGTAAAGGTTGTATTTACGAAACTATTCGTTCAATGCCCTGGAAACTTCTAAATTGTAAAATATACAACGTTTTTACGAAAACATATCCAAAATTCATGATTCTTCCTTCATTTTTCAAAATTAAAAAATTTTCGAAAACCGAAATTTCAAAATGATAAGAAAATTTTTAAAAAACTCATGTGTAGTCAGAAAAATCAACGAATTCATTTCACGTATCAAAAAGGAAACTTCCCCTAAAAATTTGGTAAACAATGTTTTGTTTAAACAATTTATTGATAACTTTTTGGCTCTATTATTGTTCAAAATTAATCTTTTATCGTCTTTATTGTGGTTGAATTTTTTCCGATTTTTATCTTATCACAAAGTATGCAATATTGTCGCGACGAAAGTCAATTTTGGTTGGGAAGGTACGTCCAATACATCCTTAATGGGTTAAATCCAAACTCCTGGATATTGTATTTTTTCTAAAATTACGGTTTTTCTTATGAAGTATTTAGCAACTTTCTATCTTAACAGAGGAGGACTACGTAATACTACACGTATGATACAATAAATAACGTCCCCGATTACCTTAATCGATCCCGGCATATTCAGCGGACTTTGGAAAAGAACAACAACCGCATGATCGGTCGATCGCGATTGTATGAACTTAAAGCAACCATCAACAACTGCATTAGCAACCACCAGCAACTAGCAACCGCAAGCAACCGCATCTTTTGCGGTTGCTTTTTTGCACAAAACAACCGGTTGTCTGCGCGGTTGCTTGGGTGGTTGTTTTTCCCGCTAGGGTTCCTGTTCATGATAAATAAGAAAATAGGAAATTATATTGTAGCTGTCATTTTCACCATTTGTGGCTACAATTGTACTACTTTTGGTCATCCGAAGTACCAGTTGTGGCCGCCAAGCTTTGAATTGGGATACGGATGCGCCACAAACTAAAGGTGGAGTATCAGACAATCAGTGGACGGCAGATTCGAGTTTAAAATAATTATTTATTTGCGTCATAAACATATTACTGAAGTGGTATAAGCTCTGTTTGTGGCCATGAGCTGGTCACTGATGAACAATCGCATTTTGAATGTACTACTTTCGACCACCGGGTATTTTTCAAGTGTTTTAGCTGATATGTCAGTTTTTGGTAATTCTAACCCGACAAAATGACCTTTTACTAATGAAATATAAACTTTCGATGAAGCGGAATGACGTTAGATATGAGAAATCGTAGTCTTCTCACCTCGGGATCCCTTAACACTTCTGACAAGAAAACTAAGGTAAATGTAGGGGAATACTGCGGTATTTTCAAACAGAGGTGATTTTAAACAACACCGATTTGGCGTCACTTAAAGCCGTTAACGAGGCTGGCAATGTTGCAATTCAGCCGTTTCCCACCGCCTACGGGCCCCTCAGTTCGCGTACGTGACTCAAGGCGGTTTTAAGTTCCGCCAAATCAGTGTTGTTTCAAATCACCTCTGTTTCAAAACACCTCGGTCTCCCCTACCAGTGATCGTACACCTAAAGGCGACCGTTCAGATTGCTATACAAATTTAGGACGTAGAGTCTCATGCGTTCTATCAATTACTTCAAACACCTTGAAGGCTATATGATTTCGCGAGCTTAATACCGCGAAAAAGGTGGAAAGCTGGAATGTACCAGTATCCGCACAGCGCTTATTCGCTATGTTCCAGGATTCGGACACGAGAAGACCCAGCAAATTATTTAGCTTTTGAATTAGCTTTTGGAACTCGATAGTGCATCACAATAAAATGGATACCGATTAATTCGAAATACAAAATTTTAATTTGGTCAGGAAAGTCAAGGATTAAAATTTTGACTCAGTGTCACCGGCCCGGCATGCCATGTAAGTTAAGCCCGTGGCACAATGCGAGGAAATAATAAATAGGAATAAAAATGCGTCAATCACATCACACCTCGGACAAGATGCACCAATCAAATCGCTGATTCTTATTTCATATTTCCTTATATTTCCTCGCATTGTGTCACCGGCTTTAACGACACCGATCCCAAAACAGCTGAATGTCGTACTGTACTGCTACCGGGCCTATCTAGAACTACGTGTGCGTCTGTACCAGTCTCCGAATGGTGTCTTTTGACAGGTGTTGTGCCCAGATTTTATCATTAAGAGTTATATTCGATTGTACAAAGGGTCTAATGAACCACGATTTAGCAACTATGTAAACCTGGCAGTTTGAAGGTGACTTTTGCGACACATACACGCCGTATGTTGAGTGTATATATCGTACGATTCCACCTCTTCGGAAATTAAACAAAAGGCCATTGAACTATCAGTTCGGTAATGACATAAAAAGGCAGTCTTCGGTTGGAAGGGAAGACGAGTCGGTCTCAAGGCAAACAATCAAGAACTATTTTGTAACATATATTATAATCACGAATAAAACTAGACCGTATTTTAGTAATACACTAGGACCTCGATTTAACGGCCAGTGGCGGGACCGGCTCCGCATCGCACCTTGTTAAATCGAGGTAGCGTATGACCGCCCATGCTGTATATCTGCGCATCGGCACTCCGTGCTACGGGCCTGATCGGGGAGACTTTAAGAGTCATCGAGCACACGTGACCAACTCAGAATCGAGGGTAGCGCCTCACGCGGAAAAATTTGAAGAAAATGCATGTCGAAGTTAGCGTCGCTTGCGGCGGATGTGTCAACCAATGCATTCAGCAAAAAGTAACGGATATCGATAGGGTAGGATGTAAATGTTACAGGGCGGTGCATGTTTCATGAAGGGCCCCGATCGCCCCGATTGACCCTCAAAGCTTATTTTATCTCAGGGCTCACTTTACGCTTACGCCATCACTGCTGCTTCTCCGCTCTTACCGACAACCGTGACTAGCGAACCTGGCGTTAGTAGCCGGAACTGTGAAATACATAGCACGTACTGTCATATAGCCGTGACCACGGACTTGGCGTCTCCGATACAATATTCGATATGATTACTTCGTTTCTCAACGAAATCGGTTGGAAATATTTTTAAAAAGTGCAGTGAAGTGGCGAGAAATACGCTCTGGTCCGATAGAGAGTGGCAGATGTGCGTGAAATTAATAATAAAATGAACTTGTCAGTTGGTGAGAAAAGCGTCGTGGCAAACGACAACCGCCTCGAGTTTTCGATAATTTATTGTGCCACGAAAAAAAAAATTCCACGGAGCAGAGGACCAGAGCGTATATTTTACAAGTCGAACTAATTTATCTGTTATGTTTAATTGTGGAATACTATTGTATTTTCGGCTACACTTCGAATATAAACATCTAGGGAATTTTTAGTTCGTTTATTGCCACTTGGCGCTTCGTATGCCCTCGCTCGATGACTCTTAAGCGTCCCCCACCATCTCCCACCACGCGAAAAACCGATCGATAAATGCGGCATGGTGGGGACTGTCTATTAAATCGAGGGCCATTAAATCGAGGTCCTAGTGTACTCGAGTCGGAGATTTACTCAACCTTGACAATCGCCCACAAACCCGCGTCCTCGACGGATTTCATCCCCGCACGTGACGAAATTCTCAGGCACAACACACAGGGGTACAGCTTATGATTTGCTTGTCCCAATAATAGAACACGAGAAGATTACATGGCTCAATTGAGCTTTACGGGACGTTTAACTGCTGCATGGAAAAGCCTACTTTTTCCTGAACAAAATGAGCTGCTATGATTTCCCTGGTAGATTGTATGACTCACTAAAAACCGTAAAAAGGACCGGTCATCTATGGTTCTTTTTGGACAAAAAATCACCGACCAATAACCTAAAAAAGAACCGTTCGTAATATTTCGCGAGCACCTAAAAAACTACGAGCAACCACCAAAAGAACCGTACTAATAACCATACTATTTTTTCGGGTTTGCAACCGACAAAATGACCATAAAACGAACCATACTGGATAAACGAAACAAAAACACTGTATTTTGTAGTGTCAACGCGAGCCAGGATCGAGGCAGTCCAAATCACAGCAGAATGAAATTTTTATAATAAAGGGAATTTTAATAATAAAGGGAATCAACTGCCAGGGAGAGAAGGAGCATACGAAATGTTGTAATAAATTTGTTTACATAAAATAAAACCTTAATAAAACCATAAAAAGGACCGAACTGGTAAAAACCGTACTAAGAACCAAAAACCAGTAGGAACGACCGTACGAAGGACCGTCTACAGATTCATAAAAATAGACGGTTCTTTTGAAGGTTTTTCCACAGTTCTTTTTTGTCCGAAAAGAACCGTCCTTTTGACGGTTATTTTTTCAGTTGCTTGTTGAGTTCGGCAATCTACTAGGGTTATCTCGAACACACGTATACAATCTAAACGATGAGCGTCAAAAATCTTTTATTATTCCTTAGCATATTCGATAAAAAAAATCCGTTGGTGCACACGGCCTACGTGACTCGAGGGCCGTGTAAGACGCTAGTCGATTTTTTTCTTATACGGTCGTTAGTGAAGTATCGTCGATCACCTTGCAATTATTAGAATTTCAATATTAATCATGAAATAATGCTTAATAAATGTAATTGTTTGCGGTGGTGTGCTACGAGACTGGGATGTGTGCGGTCACTGGTACACATTTACCTTACGCAAACCCCTCAGCGTTTACACAATTTCGTCATATTTCGTTGAAATAAATTAGTAGATATATTCAATAGAGCAATCGATAGTGGTGCGTGGAAACATCTCGAATATCGAAAGATGACCTTCGATTAAATGAACACGGACGTGCGAAACTTAAAAAAAAAAAAAAAAAAGATTGCGGGAAATGCAAAGTGGCGACAAACGGTACAGCGGCCACAACTGGTACGTCTACCCTATATAAATTTATTTCGTCTTTTCCCATTCCTCGCTCAACCGCTCCAGTTTCATTTTTTTTTTTTTCCCCCTTTCACGTCCGACGAAAAATATCATGGCACATCACACACGTGTAAACAGAGAGCCTTTGTGTACGTGTTCCGCAAATTCTACGAGCGTAACGGTCGAAGAAAAAAAAATAAAATAAAGACCCCCTCCCCACGCGTTCCCGCATTATCGCCCGCAGAGGTCCGCGTGCATTAAGTCTCCGAGAGTGATAAAAATCTCACCGAACCCCGTTGTATAAATGATCGAAGGCAAAGGGAGGAAAAAAAAAATGAAGAAAAGTAAAGGAAAATATCGAATGAAAAAGTAGAAAAAAAAATGAACATTCGAATTATTTTTGTACGCAGGTCGACTCGCAGTCGCTACGGGGACCTCACATTATCGACGTTGATCGCGAGGGCCTCGAGACCGCTGTTCTCGGTCTTGAATTTCGCCTACAGCGAAAACACTTCAAACGGGGCGACATGAAGATTAAGTGTTTGGCCACGATAGCGACCGTTTATTGGAAGACGAATGAGCTGAGTATAGAGGGCGAGAGGCCTTACAAGGCGCCGGTAATGGAGAGCCGAGAGACGAGGGCCCAGGGTCACACGCACGCCGAACACATTTTAGGTAAATCGATATTTACCCAAACGACTTATTATCCAGCGTGTGTGTCCGTCTCTTCCATATATATATATATATATATATATATATATAGTATATAACACGGGCCAAGGGGGTGCGCGCGGGAGAGGCTGCTTTACGAGAGATCCGCTATTTGACGAAATGTATATCCGGTAATTTTATCCAACGTCCTGCTTTTTCTATACATAAAGAAGGGACGAAGTGAGAGAGAGAGGGAAAGAGAGATAATAAGAGAGGGAGCCTAAAATCTCTCAGGGTAATAATAGAGGGTGGATCGAATAACGTAATACGTGATTTCATTGTAGCAGGATCAAGTCGAAGTGCCACGGGCTGTGTTCCACTACTCGTAGTAACAGGACTCTTGATTCTACGGTAGAAGAGGTATTTTCGTAATATGGGAAATACTATTGCCAGGACGTTGATGCTCGAAAGAAGAGAGGGGGAATAGAAGAAGAAGAAGAAAAAGAAGAAGAAGAAGAATAAGAAGAAGAAGAAGACAACGATGAGATAATCTAAGCGAATTGAGATCGAGTCGTTTATCGTTCCAACGGGACAAAACGTTGATATATGTGTATATATATATATATATATATATATATACATATACCATAAATATATATATATGTTCATTAGGATGGTTATTATTTTCCCGATGTTCTAATTTAAATTTTGCCGCCCCCTCATTTGTTTCTATATATAAAAAAAAAAAAAAAAAAAAAAAAATTTTAAGCCCAATATGAATGTCCTAACTTGATTTTTACGATCCGCTCTAACGACGCCAAGTTTTCCATTTAAAATACACGTGATTTTTATCTTCTAATTTTATTATTTTACTGAAACATCCAATCTTTGACGAAAAAAAAATTAATTTTACATTGAATTGACGGGGATCGATGGTAACTTTCAAAGGGGTCAAAAAAAATGCATTGGCCATTCAAAGGCATTTTTATCCTGCTTGTTTGAATATTTTTTCCTTGTTTTAATTGAAAATGGTAGGAAAAAAGCAAGATATCAGTCATATCTGACGTTTATTACGTATTCGGGTTATCTAGAAATATAATATGAAGAATTTTAGATTCTAACGAAGTCATCGAAGAGATATTTAGGTAACAATCATCCGTTTTTAATTTTAAAAATTGGTCATTTAAAATCATTTCCTTGATAGACCTTTCCTAATTTTAACTCAATTGAAATTTTATTTATTTTTTTCGCATTTTTATTGAGTCAACGTTATGGATTCCAAAATAAGCATGTTTTTTTTTTTTGTTTTTCAATAATACATAACGGTAATTATACATGAAACATTACATATTTTGCCTAGATATCTCTTTGAAGACTTCGTTAGGACCTAAAATTCTTCATATTATATTTCTAGATAGCCTAAATACGTAATAAACGTCAGATATTACTGATATCTTGCCCTTCTCGTGCCATTTTCAATTGAGGAGATACGATCACAATCATTTTCAACCGGAAATTGAAACTTTTTTATGACGCAGCGCTTGAATTACGCGGTGAAGATTAATTTTTCAATTTTTTAGAATATCTATTATATCTGATCTATCGAATTTCAGTTTTCCAACGGGTATAGTTGGATACGCGAGCAGCAAAACCGTGATCAACGCACTTCCGGTTGACCGTCTCCATAAGACGAGACGTGCTTCGGTAACTCAAAGTGCTCGACTTTGCGCAATTTTATTACGAAAAAAGCTAAACGATCAATGTAGCTCAAATTTTGGCAATAGGCGCATAAAGTATTCCTCAAAAAGATCGTAAAAATTTCAAGTCTGAAAGTTGGATTCGTCGTAATGGATCGTCTACCTCCTTGAAACAAAGAAAAATATTCAAATGAGCAGGGTAAAAATGCCTTAGAATGGCCAAAACCTTTTTTATTTTTTTTTTTCCCCCTTTGAAAGTTACTATAGATCCCCGTCAATTCCATGTAAAATTAATTTTTCTTTCGTCAAAGATTGGATGTTTCAGTAAAATAATATTAGAAGATAAAAATTACGTGTATTTTAAATGGAAAACTTTGCATAGTTACAGGGGATAGTAACAACCAAGTTAGGACATTCAATATTGGGCTCGAAATTTTTGTTTTTTTTTTTTTTTTGTTGTTTTTAATTTAAAAACAAATGAGGTGGCGGCACAATTGAAATTCGAACATCGGACAAATAAGAACAACCCTAATACACATAAATAGCGTATAACTTCTATAAATTATCGTTGTTTCTATTTTTTATAATCGCACTTAGCGTATATCGTACTGAGAGAATATTGAAACTACTATATATATATGAATGCGTATAAGCACACACACACACACACGCCCCTGATGGTACATCGATATCTCAAAATATATCCAAAGAAGAAAAAAAAAACATAAAACGTCTAAGGACGTTGTTAATTAAATTGTAAAGATCGATCGCCGGATCATTCGATCGCTAGTCACAAAAAAAAAATTTTTTTTTTTTTTTTCAAATCATCGTGCGTCTCCGCAACTGAACTAAAAATTATCCGATTACCAGTTTCGAAATTTCATATCTATTCGTCGTGTGTCTTCGTGAAATCGCTTTTATAAGAATTTTTTTTGTTTTTTTTTTTTTTTAATCGAAACTTTGCTCACGGATTAATTGCAATGGGTGCGTCGTTGAACGCGTCTCAGGTTGCAAAGTTATTGATTTTTTTTGTTTTTTGTTTTCAGTCCTGAGATAATTGCTATCGTGAATCACAAAATTTGCGTATACGTAACATTCGTGATGGGGAATCCACGAAACGACAAAAAAATAGCTGGACTTTTTCAAGGTGTGTAGTTTTTTTGTCATGGAAACGTGAAAATTACAAAATTACAAGAAATTAAGTTGAAAGTTGATCGGATAAAATTATATTCTACAGCTGGAAAAAAAAAAAAAAATAGTTTATCCGTGTAGATCGAATTTGGATCTGCGTAGTTATTTTTTTTTTTTCAGATCCTACGTAGATCTAATTTTGGAAAATTCTCGATTTACCTGGATCTCAATCGGATCTATCCAGATCTCCGTTAGATCCATCCGGATCCAAGCAAATCTACTGAGATCTGAGTGGATAAACGGAGATCTAACGAGAAAAAGTGTTCGAAGATATTATATGAGGTGTGAATTCGAATAACGTTGGTAAATCTACCGTTATACATTCAGAGAGATCCAGGCAGATGTACGATTTTTCGAAAAATTCGATTCACGTAGATCGAGCTTTATCTAAAAGAAAAAAAAAAAAAAAAAAAAAAAAAGTAACCGCGCAGATCTAAACAATTTTTAGCCCGGATAACTCCGCGTGCGCACCCGGCTATGCATCGGACTAACATTTTTATTGAGATTGTCACCGAGGTGTACTCTGCCTCAATTTTTTCCACCGATCATTCGATGTCAAGTATTATTTTTCTTTTTCTTTTTTTTTTATTTTACAATACCCTATCCCGTTGCTGGGAAAATTTTCGAACGATTAGTCAAAGCTGCTGTAAAAATTAAATCAACTAATGGGTAATGTTAATGAACAATGGCCTTTTACCCTGATTCACGTGGCATTATTGGATAACGGATTTTTTTTCTTCTTTCGCTTTCAATTGAGGGGTTTATCGATATTTTGTTGTCAAAAAAATGAATAACAAATGATTTATCGGATAAATGAACGAGTAGATTGAGCTTTAAAAGTAATCGGAGGATCACCAAGATTCTTCGGACTCTTATCCTGTGGGATTTGCTCTATGATTTTTTTTTTTTTTCAACATAATTTCTTCCAAATCCGCGAGGCATTCGTGTCATTGAATTCCGACTTGACTTCCGGAAAATATTTTCTCTTGAAAAAAAAATCTACTAGCGCGATTTTTCTTAAATATTGAAAGGTGTGCTCCTCGCGAGAGTGTAAAAATCCAAGCCGACGGTCGATGGGAATTAAAATGCTTCGGTCATCATTTTTGGAGAACAGTTTTGTTACGAATTATCTCGGAAACGATTGCTCGCGGAACGACGTGAAATGATGATAATCTATATTTGTCGATCACGAAAAATTTCCTATCATTTTTTATTAAATACTTTTTTTTTTTTTTTTTCTGTGGAATTTAAATTTACCGAGTTTTACAGCGCGTCGAAGGATCATTGAAAATGATTTTCGAATGCATATGCCTCGTAAACAACGGATCCGATTTCTAAGATATTTTGAAAAAACTCTTTTTTTCAAAATGGCGACCAAGCTTGGATTTACATTTATATCTCTGTTCGTTATTGAACAGCCATTAATGTAAAAAAAATCAACAAAGAGCTAAATGCCTTTTAGTCATAAAAATGATATTTGAGAAATCATGCGGTAAATTCGGGCTAATGACGCGAAATGCCTCATTATATACATATATATATATATATATATATATATATATATATATTATAAATAGATAATTATATATGTGTAATATTTATAACTGTCCCCCGATTTCGGCAAAAAGGCTCGAGAAAAAAAAACTTTCACATCGACTCGCTCGCCCCAGTCATGAATTCTCGAGACGAATAATTATATTCCCCTATATCTCATCGCAAAGATATATTTTTCGTCCACAGCTATATCATTGATCTAGTCGATAATGATAATTACTCGTACCCTCTACTAATCGTAAAGATAATTTAAAAAAAAAAATAATAAAAAAAAAAAAATAAAAAAAAAATCATTAATCATACGAAGGAGATACGCACGCTGTACTCGGAGAGATCAACGGATTTCAAAAGAGAAAGAAAAAAAAAACACAAAATCACCGTACTATAAATAAGCGAGAGCGATCTATGTTAAACTGTATCGGCATCATCGAGTTTCTAGCGTAAAATTTGAATGCCAAAAAAAAAAAAAAAAAAGAAAAAAAAAAAAGAAAAGACATTCCCAAAATTGTTGATCGATCGGCAATTACGTAGCGCAACGAGGACAAAGGCGAGTGGAATTGTTAAAAAAAAAAAAAACGAAAAAAAAACACCCTCAGCCTCTCACGATTGTGCAAGAAATCTTTGTAAATATGTATATATATATATATATTAAAAAAAAAAAAAAATTAACTATACGATTTTGTCTCTTCGATTAATTACGAAAATCAATAAAAGAAAAAAAAGTTAACAAAAAAATTTCATGAAAAATTGGAGAAACAAGTGGGAGGAAAAAAAAAAGTATTGGATATTTCATGGATAAAGAGATATTTCGTTTGATAAGGAAATGATTCAAATGATACCTGGACACGAGGAGGAGAAGAGAGGATCGTCAAAGTTCGATGGTATTGGTGAGACATCGATCCGCGAAGAAGGAATGTTTTTTGCGACCGGATACGCCGGATATCGGTGGAGAGCGAATAAAAAATTTGGATATCTTGGGAGCGGTTGGTATTTCTGTCTCGTCCGTATCTTCCCACTCGACGGCGCGTGCCTTGGACTCGAGTATCTTTTCGGCGGTCGACCAGCTGAATCTGACGATACGGGGAAATCCAAAGATCGCATCGACGTTCTCGCCGAGCCATTTCTTCGTAAGCGGATCGTTCGGATAACCGCTGCCGTATTCGCTCGTTTTTTCGCATTCGCGAAATTTCCATGCTCGCAGAGCATGATCCCTCGTTACTTTGGCGCATATGCTGGCAGCGCTGACGATCGGATACGTCGAATCGGCTTTTTTCGCCACGACGATCTTGCCGACGGACGGAAATATTTCGATCAATTTTGCCTGATACTTCTCGGGTCTGCCGACCGTATCGACGTAAATCTCCGTTACGTAAACACCCGCGTCGATTGCGCGTTTTATCAAATCGATCGCCGAATTCATGGATACTTCGTTCAGCGACGTTTTGCTGCGTCTGTACATGCTATTGGCGATCACGTTGGGCGATATTGCCTCGATCGACCAGCCCATTGTCTCGTAATTATCGCATATCTCGTCGAATATCGCGTCTCTCCGATCCTCGGTGAGTGTTTTGGAATCTGCGCAGCCCAAATCGACGAGCAATTTTTTTTTCGTCAGCGGCAAATATGATATTCCGTATACCATGGGACCGAGTACAGGTCCGCGACCCGCTTCGTCGACCCCCAATTGACACGGCTCGTCGCGACAAATTTTTGGCACCTGCAAAAAAATTTTTCATGCGAATCCCCCCCCGCCGCAATTTGTATGTATCGCATCATCGACGAGTCGAGGAGGAGGCTCTTGAGCCGGAGAAAAACGGTAAGAATGATTCATCAAAATTTGAGGGAAGATTTGCGCCGGTACTATGGGAATACGACGTGTAATTATTTCAGATTTTTTGACCGCGCAGTTGGGGAGAAAAAAAAATATTGAATATGCCGCTTATACGTGGGGCTCTTGCGGGAGAAGTACTCGAAGCTTATATGATCGGAGATTATTTTAGGAGTGAAAAAAACGGTAACATTTCCCCGAAGAACCGCTCAAGGGAGGGGGTATAGTTAATTCGGTGAAAAAAAGACATTTTTTCAAACATTTTTTTACAAGATACAGGCAATGTATTTTGAATTAAGGAGTAACACGACTGTAAAAACAAAAGAAAAGCGCTGTTTTCACCATTTTTTTTTTTAGATGGAAGAAAAGGTAATAGGATAATTATATTTAAGGAAGTTATGAGGCATATAATTAAGTATAATACGAAAATTTATTATCAAAAAATATTTTAAAATCGCGACACCGGAGCCATTCTCGTGAAACTGAATGAATTCTGCGGCACGCGGCGCTGCAGAATTTCACATGCAAAGGCCATAGCCGGGTAAGTAGGGTCGATCGGCCCCCGCACCGAATTGTTCAAAACTTTGGTGAAAAGTCAAGTCTGGTGGGTTACAAACTCACCCTAAATTTCAACCTTGTAACTGCACTAGGAACAGTGATAAAAATACAACTAGGATTTTTCGAAAAGATTTTTTTTCTCAGATTCTACCGGACCAATTTTCGTGAACAAAATATATGTTGCGAACATATTTCAGGTCATTTCTAGGAAAAATCGAGAATTCTATCCCACCATCGGAAATACAAGAAAAAAATTATTTTATTTTTCGTGATTTTTTTTCGGCCATTCTCTCACGAGATACAACTACCATATTTTTTTTTATAGCTCAATTAGACGCCTTTCTACAACATATATTTTTTTTCAAGATGATCGAAGAGGTGGAGCATAGTTAAAAAAAAATGAAACACACTTTTTTGCACGTTTGTGTTTTGTTTTGGATGTCATAACTACCGCAAAATTTTCTCCGTGCAATTATTACCGTTAAGAAACGCATAGAAAACCTTCATCGGTCAGTGATGTACCCAAATGACACAGCACCAAAAATTTATCGAAAGTATAATTACATTGTAAGAAGATTTAATAAAATTTTGATGAAACATGCGAAAAAAGTGATTTTATTTTTTTTTTAACTATGCTCCACCTCTTCAATCGTATTGAAAAAAATATATGTTGTAGAAGGGGGTCTAATTGAGTTATGAAAAAAATATGGTAATTTTATCTCGTGAAAGAATGACCGAAAAAAAAATCACGAAAAATAAAGTAATTTTTTTCTAGTATTTTCGATGGTGGGATAGACTTCTTGATTTTTCCTACAAATCACCCGAAATACGTTCGCAACATATATTTTTTTCACGAAAATCGGTCGAGTACAACATGAGAAAAAAAATCTTTTCGAAAAATACTAGTTGTATTTTTAACACTGTTCCTAGTGCCAAGGTTGAAATTTCGGGTGAGTTTGTAACTTATCAGACTCAACTTTTCGCCAATGTTTGGAACAAATTGGTGCGAGGGCCGATCACCCCTACTTACCCGGCTATGGCCTTTAAATCTATAAAAAAAAACTACTCAATCTACATGTCTACAGCTAGAGAAATACGTAGGGGATTTTAAAAATATTGATTTTTGTGTAATTGACGAGTATTTGAATGAAAATTTTGAATTTTCGACAAAACGAGAGGGCACTTATTTGTTAATAAATAATGTTTAAATTAACTTCTCGAAAATCTCCTATTTCCTATCTTCCTATTTCTGTAGCTATTAATATATCTACGGATTAAGTGCTTTTTTTTTTCAAATTCAAATTTGTGACAGTTACACCGCGCGCCGCGTGTCTCACGAGAATGGCTCCGGTGTTGCCATTTTTTAATATGTTTTGATAATAATTTTTTGTATTATACTTAAATATATGCCTAATAACTTCCTCAAATATTATTATCTTATTACCTTTTCTTCCATCCCAAAAAAAAAATTGTGCATTTTTAGATTTTTACAGTGGTGTTATCCCTTAACCGGATTACAGTATTGTAGAGTAACATTTTAAGAATATTTTCTGAAAATTTCAATGAAAAATAACTAAAAACTAAGCCGTTGGCAGCAAATCTCCGGAGACGTTTCGAAAAAAACGTTGTTTCGCGGTGACGGTTGTAACTCATTGCTGGATCATCCGAAATCAAAAAATCAAATTGATTTTATTAGTTTATGAGTTTCCCGAGGTAACGCTGTCGAGTGTTTTTTTTTTAATTGATTTTTCAACTTTTGGTAACACTGGAAAGTCAAAAACGCGGTTTCGTTTAAAAAAAATCGGCAAATTTGATATTGTAAAATAAAAAATAACAAATTTAAAAAAAAAAACTCGACAGCGTTGCCCGGGGAAACTCATAAGCTAATAAAATCAATTTGATTTTTTTATTTCGGATGATCCGGTAATGAGTTACAACCGTCACCGCGAAACAACTTTTTTTTTTTTTTCGAGACGTCTCCGGGAGATTCGCTGCCAACGGCTTACTTTTTAATATTTTCCGCTAAAATTTTCAGAAAATATTCTTGAAATGTTACTCCACAATACTGTAATCGGTTAATTTAAAATACATTGCCTGTATCTTGTAAAAAAAAAATGTTAAAAAAAGGGTCTTTTTTTTCACAGAATTAACGATTGGACCTTCATAGATATAATTTGCCCGTAAAGAAAGTTTTTCATCGTTCCGATTGTAAAATATACTTGTGAACAGAATTGAGCGCGAGTAATGGCCCGGTGAAACAAATGCGTAACATAGAATAAGTATCGTAGGAATATTTTCGTTGAAGCTGAAGATGATTTAGCGTTTAATTTTCGTGATATCGCGAGTTAAGGAGGTTCTTAACATCAATCTGGTGCAGCAAGGGGAACTTTATGGCACGGCGCGGGCGGCGCGCGGGGCAGGTTGCGTTTGGCATTCGTTTCACCGAGCCATTACTCACGCTCAATTCTGTTTACAAGTATATATTTCACAATCGGAACGGTGAAAAACTTTCTTTACGGGCAAATTATATCTACGAAGGTCTAATCTGTCGTTTAAGCGTTTCTTCGGGGAAATTTTACCGTTTTTTCACTCCTAAAATAATCTCCGATCATAAGCTTCGAATACTTCTCCCGTAAGAGCCCCACGTATAAGCGGCATATTTAATATTTTTTTTTTCTCCCCAGCTACGCGATCAAAAAATCTGAAATAATTACGATGTATTCCTAGTACCGGTACAAACCTCCCCTCACATTTTGAGAATCATTTTTACCGTTTTTCTCTGGGTTAAGAATCTCCTTAAAAAGAATCGCGCTACTGCGTGTGAGGCACACGCGATCTGTCAACGCATAACCCCCTTTGCTACGCAACCCGCTTTTTCTATTCCCAAAGTTTATTTCGAATTTAAACTAATGAAATCTAAACATATGATAAAAATAACTTTTACCGGAAGTTCGTCGTGAATAAACCCCATAAGCCTTTTTCGGTCAACAACCGTCGGAATTACTTACGAGAAATTGAGATCAACGAAATAACGCGAACTGTCGAAAGCGGTCATGTTTCATTGTCAATTGGCGCTCGGTTAGTTTAAACAAATTATTACATTCTCTTTTACATTTGGGGCTATAACGGTGTCTCTCGTAATTATTAAATCTCGGCGAATTACCTCGGTTGAATAAATTTTGTTGATACTGTGATCGCTCTTCTCGAAATACGGTGTCAAATCCTGTCTGCGCGTTATACGATCCTTCGCGCCCTTTTTAACGCTCGTAATATCCTCATTGTCGACGGATTCATCGTTTTTCTCAAATTCCATGGTTTCCTTGGACACGCTCATTCGCAATTTTCCTAACGCCTAACGCGAAATAAACAAATTTTCAAATTCACGAAAACGATGGAGGTTTTGTAAAATATAACTTTGTAACGGTTTTCGCGGGGGGTTCGATATCTTTTTTCGGAATAACCGCCAACACACGCACACGATATAAGCAAAACACACCGCGGAAAATGTGAAAATGTACGAGAGAACGAACAAGCACGCGTGGTTTGTGCGAACAATGCCATTGTCCCTCTGGCGTCGATCGACGGAAGTTAGCGGGAGAGAAAAAAAAACACGATGGGTGAATTTTCATTGCTTCCGGTGTTTTCTCACCCGCCGATCTTTCCATTCGCCGGTCATTTTACACGATTCACGCCTTATATCATCCGTCACTTGTCCCCCCCCCCCCCCCCCGTTCAATTGCACAATGACACGAGACACGAGCCATTTGACGTGTATACGTGGATCGCGCCGCATTTAATACCCACGGCTGCGGCAGGGCGGAGGGCGAAGAGGTGGTCTCGTAAAGTGCGCGTGAAGTTGAGAAAAAAAAATAAAAATAAAAAAGACAAACGTCCCGTGGGATTTGGTGTTCTCGGGGTGGGGTGATCGCGACGGGTTTAACAACAAAACAGACAGTGCGAGAAGGACACGAAGAGATAATCAAGATTATAAAATAAAAGGAATAAGAAAAGAGAAAAAGAAAAATGAGTGACACGAAGCCCCAACACGCTGTCCAGGATATGAAGGGTTGGCTATTCAAGTGGACAAACTATCTGAAAGGTTACCAACGAAGATGGTTCGTTCTGTCAAATGGACTCCTGTCATACTACAGGTATTTTGTTTATTGTCGCTTTGAAAGTAAAAAAGAAGAAAAAAAATCACAACTCTATACGAGAGTCAGCTGTCGAAGCGCGAGAGAGACTTTTCGCAATTTCCGAGTGATCTTTTTTATGTAGAGATTCGATTTCGGCGTTGAGAGTAAAGAAAGAAAAAAACGTCGCAATATCAGCTTCGAACCAATACTGAAGTACTTTTTTTTTTCTCATAATCTTTTTTTTTTTTCTTATAATTTCCACTCACCTTCTCCCAGCTGTCTCACACACACATATACACACACACATGCACATGCACCAAAAAAAGAAAAAGAAAGTTTTCCACTACGAGGACAGACGTTGATCGCGCTGTCGCGTGTTAAACTTTTAATTCACACGCCCTTTTCCCTCCTCCCGTATCCCTTGCAACTGGAATCTCGAGAAATGAGTAATTTCTTTGCGCGACGTTTGCACACAACTCGAGCATAGAATTTTTTTTTTTTTCCCCGATTTTATTCGGATAAATAACGACGTACGAGATCGTTTGTTTATTCGATGCAACAGGCTCGTTTTTTTTTTAGGTCGATTATTATTATTATTATTATTATCATTTTGGCAGCTTATAAAGATAATTTCTCGCTTGCGTCGATCGCAAAACTTGCCTGTATCACTCTATTTTTGCACTATTGTCTCGCGTTCTAAGATTTTCACGCAAGCCATGTACGTAGCCTAAAGATCGAACGCTCGCTGTGTTCCACTCCTGTATAGTTGCATTAATCGTTATTCTCGTACTTTGAGTCCGATGGGATAGCTCATTTATTAACTGACAGCCCATTCCGTACAGGATGCGTTCTTCGATTCTTTTATCGAAATCAATGTTAGGATGCGTTTCGGATAGCTCGACGCGTCGACTCTAAGAGTCCGCGCGCGGATCTCTCCGATCTGGCATAAAGTATCAAAATTCCTTGTTTTTGTCATTCCGATGAAATTTATATTCCCGCGATTGAATTATCCGGCTAATCGAGCATTCGTTGGCTACTTAAACATTACGAGTGTCTTCTCGACCGTCTTTACCGTGTCCGGAGGAAAAAATATATATATATATATATGTGTGTGTGTTGTAAAAAAAAAAATTTTGATTCCATCTCTATGGTTGGAGACTCTTATAGAAGCCGGGTCTGACGGATCCGGCGTGTGCAATGAGATTAAAAAAAAAAACTATTTATCCTGGAATGCAGTTTGATTTTATCCAACGAATAGAGTATCATCCATGAACGGATGCTACTGAATTTGACGAGAGCCTTCGATTTAAATTCAATTTAAAAAAAAATTTCATCGCTCTCTTACTAGTAATTTTTATGAAAAATTGCGTTCGCTCCGAACATTGTAAAATTATAATTATCCAGCTGGCATTTTCCGCAAGAACACGCTAGCGAACGAATCGTGCGCGGACATTAGGATGGTCGTTAAATGAAAAATCATATCGGATGATTATAAATTGGCTCCGAATCTGAAAAAAATTGCTCTAATTTTTTTCAAATTTTTATTCTCAACCCTTAGTCTCCCTGTAGATCGTACATTCCACACGAGTCGTGAGTGTTTTGATTTGGTATATTATTTTTTAATAATTTTTCAAGCTATGCAACGTCGTATTTTATACTTTTTTAAAAATCTTCCTTAAATTTCGAATCGTCGTTATTTTCGATTGTACAGGAAAAAGATGTGCGGGGAATTTCATTCCGGTGCTCAAAAATTAAGTACAAATTTTCGATAATTTTTTTTTTAAGGAAAAAATTTTGCGGAAATCAATAATCAATGCTAGAAAAATTTCAGAATAATCTGGAAGCCTAAAACTTGCAAAGTTTCAGGGAATATTGTTTATTCAAAGAATGAAAAAAAAAAAGTTGACCATACAGAATTAAAATTGTTTTATAATCGTTTCATTTTTTTGCATCAGGAAACATTTTCCGATATTCAGAGACAATTTGCGAAACGCACATTTTTTGGTCTTCGTTTTTTCTCGTCAAAAGATCGTTGTACTCGAAAAACATATGAACCCCTCTTTGCGCCAAGTCATTTATCACCTTCAAATGTTTCACAATAATCAAGCCTTGTTGATAATTTGCATTCTGGTCCTAAAGAGCTGGATCTATCTTCGAAAATTCGTCATCAATTTTAAATCTGAGAAAGAAATTTCTTGATCGAGGGGTAGTAAAGTAAAAATGTTGACATTCGAAATCATATTATATCGAAAATAAAAAATAAAAAAAACTTAAAAATCCGGAAAATAAAAAATCAACATCTCGAAAACGTCGAAGATATCGATATTTTTCTAGGGACTTTTTTTTTTTTACGAGTTCTACCTGATATGAACATGAAATTATAATAATAAGCAAGCCTCGGTGTTTGATATTGAAAAAAATCGAATTTCCTCGATTTTTTTTGGAATTAAAATGGATTTTTAACAACTTTGCGCACAAGTGGGATTTTTTAATTGATTTTTTCCGTAATCCTGATGATATTTCCTATCCGAAACCACTGTCAATATGCGAGATCCCAGAAATCGTAAAATTCCCTATTTTTCTAAATTAAGAAGAAAATCACGGGCCGGCAGGGAGACTCAGGGCTCAAAATAAAAATCTGTAAAAATTAGAGATTTGTTTTTTTTTTTTTTAATATTTAATATTTAAAGCCAATCTATGACCATCCAACATTGAAATTAAAAAAAAAATACAACCATTTAACGACCACCCTAGACGACATTACCGGTTTAAAATGAATAAAAAATTTGCGCGTATGCTTCTGACTCGTAAATTTCTCAGAATCGCGATCAAATATTTTTGAGTTCGTTAAATATTCCAGTTTATATATATCAAACAGGATTTTCTCAAATTCTTTGTTGCATAAAGAATAACACAATATTAATTTTGAGTACGACGTACTCGTATAGCGTCGTCGTTGATCGGTAACAATTTTTTTTCTTATAAAATGTTTTTTATCAATTGTTTTTTCTTTCTCAACAATGACCCGAATATATATTTTTTCTTTACGCACAATCGTAGAAATCTTTCGGTGAAGCACCCATTTGGAAATGCACGATTTCGTTTGAAAAATTATTTTGAAAAGAAGATTAAACACTTTTTTTTTTTACTTTTGAGAGATTTTTACGATAGCAAGATATGAAAAAAAAAAAATAAATAAGACAATGCTATCGATTGAGAATGTCGTTGAGCTTAACAGGAACAACGGCATTATTTGTAAAAATTCGAGAACTATCTTGGAAGAAAAAAACGTTTCTTTTTTGTTTCTTCTTTTTACAGAAAAAAAAATCATTCTCTTCGATTAATTGATGAACACGCCTGTATAGATAGACGCATGTTTAGCTCGGGTCATTGATCCATGGACTCATAGGTGCATGTTTTATTTTTAAAAAAATTTTATTTTATGTTTTTTTACCCCCTCCCCAATTGTATAATAATGTAATTGAGCAAGTATCTGAATCTCATAATTTCCTATTGATATTCATAAGATACTTGCACATTGGCTTGTGTTTGAAGCATCGCTCGCAGCATGTTATTTTGTTACCAGACCGATGACTCGTTAGCGCCATTTGAGTCTTTTTTTTTTCTTTGCACTCTGTCTTCTAGTCTTACCAACCTTGGCACTCGTCGCACGGAGCATTATATATATATATATATATATTATATATATATATATAAATTTGCACCTTTCATTAAGACTCGTAACATGCATAATTATTTTTAGCAACATTATACAGTCAATCACTTTACATACATGCGTACTATTCTCTTCGCTTGATATCCCTATCATTGAGACGTATTTGTTCGCTGTGAGTAACATTCAATACTTTAGTGATAAAATTTTTGAGAAATCTTACATAAAAAGAGGGTCAAGTACACGGATAGAGAAAGAGAGCGAGAGAGGTAAATGTTAAATTTCCCAATGTATTGTTCCTTAAGTTTCGTAAGTGTATCTGCTTGCCAGATTTAATCTTCTGTTACGTACTTGTCTTGTGAGTCACATTATCCAAGCCCCGAGAGACGTTTCGATTGAAAACAAACAAACGAACAAAAAATTTACTAGATCGAAATATACGATAGACCAAAGAGAGATAGAGATAGAGATAGAGAGTGATAGAAAGAAAAATCTTCAATTATCCTAATTCCAAGGCCTCAAAATCCAGATCCACCATAGACCAAGTTTCGATCGATACGATGCTACATGGATAACGATATGAACGAAAATACGAAAAAAAAAAACAACCCGAAAACAAAACAGAAAACCATTTTTTTTTTCTTTTTTTCATAAAAAATGTGTGCACAAAGTGAACGTGGGCCTATTTGTTTTGTGGACTGTTTAGGGCTGAACCAACAGGGGGGCCAAAGATATCAACTCGACGCAAGCGGAGGGCTGGCAGAGCCTCCGAGTAAGTAAAAAAATTAAAAAAAAAAAAAAAAAAACAAAAATCAACGAGAAGCAAACGAAAAAAAAGATGCGAAATGAGAAAAAGAAAGGAAAAAAAAAACTCAAAAATTGATCACTAAAACTCCATCTTCGAGTAGAAAAAAAAAATTAAAACTAAAAAGCAAGTGTATACATACATCCAAGGCACAAGGACGAGAATAATATCGTCGAGATTCTCATTTCTCAAAAGCTCGCAATCTCTTTTTCACGAATATATATATATATATATATATGTATGTGTGTATATATGTATGTCATTCTCACGCGTTAATGTCGTTTTCATCTTTCCTCATTCCTCTCTGGTTATTTTTTATTCGTCTCAATTTGCCACTCAATGTGTTCGACGTTGTTCTCCATCATCAATCATTCGCAAAATAATAATCACGCTCGTACGATCAAGGATGTATTGGCTATGCAACCCAAATCCAAAAATTCAACTCCATAACGTTCCCCGGTGCATCGCGATAAGCAAAACTTTTTTTTTTTTTTTTTCAACAATTATACTCATGGCACTCTGAATATTGAGCTTAAAGAATAATCGTAACAAAAAATTTTCAACAAAGCAGTATAAAGCAAAAAAAAAAATTTATGCAGTTTCAGTAAGAAAAAAAACTTTTTTCATTATTTCATCCGTTTTAAATTTACCGAATTTCCGTGAAAAAAAATATTCATTTCAATAATTTGTCAATATTGAAGTGTAATTTCTCGTCATGAAAATTTCCCATCTCTTCTCCGAGAGTATATGAGAATTTAATTTTTATTTTTCTCGTCGCTTCGAGTGCACTTCGATCTTTATGTAATTTTTGACGATTTTTATAAATTTCATTCCTTGGCCATATATTTAGTCGAAGTAATATAAATAATTCGAAATCAACATTCTCGAGATTCTGCAGTTGGCATACATCCGTGAGACTTGTCAGTGAACGACCTCGAAATTTTTCATGCCCGATGTCTAAGTCTGGCATGTGAAACGTAATTTGAAAGAAAGAAAAAAAAAAAACAAAAAAAACTTGACTTAATCACTGATTTTTTTTGTTCTTTCAACGCCAGTACATTCTTTTGCAGGACATGCTGAAAATAACGTTTTATTTTTCTTTTTACTTGTCATTGTTTGCTTAAATTTTGTGTCTGTACCGTCTATATTTCAAATCCCCCTCAGTGTAAATGTTCCAGGCACATGTCTCACAGAATTTTTATAAGAGTTACGATGTTGCATAACGCTATAATGTATATATATATATATATATATATATATATATATATATATATATATATATTATATATATATAGCGATGCATACCAAGCACACAACTATATATGTGTCAATAGAATCGAGCCTCGAGTTATTTTCAACTGTTGAGCGAGTTCTCAGTCTTTTTCCTTCTTGGTGCAATTCTGCTATGTAATACAATTATTATCCCTAGAACGTCCCCAATCCGGTAGACTGAGCGAAACGTTGAATTTTCATTTACGTTCTACTTGGAATGTTTTTTTTTCTTTCTTTCAAGTCCACACCTTTTTCATAAATAGTGTTTTGCCTTGGTCTATCAATGATTCTTGTCAGTCCGAGTCTGGTGTTTCCATTTCACTATAATCAAAGCTAAAAATACGTATTTGTCGCGTTACAGGACAATGAAGACCACGTCTGTCTGACAGATCGACGTGTGACGATCTAAGGATAAAAAAAAAAAGAAATAAGTGTGACGAGCTAGGGTCATTTTTTTTCCCATCCCACATGATCCTCGACACAACACATCATACATAATATCCGCCTTCTCGGTTTTCTCGGTTAATTCATATTTTTTTTTTTTTTTTTCTTATCGCATGTAACGTATCAGGGGTGTCCAACGATCTGATAAGTCATAATAAATCTTAAATGTCATGAAATTCAATGTGACCCTACGAAAATTTCATGAAATATCATGAATTTGTACTAATGAACCTAAAGATTATATTTTCAGATTTTTAGTAGCTACTTTTTTTTTTAAATCTATCTATTATGAGTTAGTCATATTTGATAAAGAGCACGATACTTCAGTTGTCTGAGAAAGATTTAAAAAGATAATTGCTCGCACCGGGCTAAATTAGCAATCTCATGATTAGTGAAGTTTGCACGAACGTACGTCTATTTTCAATATTATTAAAGTACGCATTGCATCAACCTTGAGGTCGCTTTGTAGTTTCGAGCAACAGAGAACTTTATAAAACTTACGTTTTATAAAACTTACGTTTTATAAAACTTACGTTTTATAAAGTGAGCGATACACTTGAAAATTCCTCTTGTGCACTAAATGGATAAGAAAATGTCGATACCTCACGTACTGGTTGTCACTATATGAAAATAAGTGTACTGAAAAAATCCATTGTTTTTTGTCATTCTTATTTGTTTGTTTTTTTTTTTTTATTTTTATTTTTTAGGCTCGTCATACATTTTGCTTTCTTATAGACCTAGCTTTACAATGATAAAGTAATGTCAAAAAAAAAAATCGAGAAAATTGCTTGTGGATCATACAAATAAGTAATGAAAAAATCCTTATTTTCGTCCTGATAAAACCTTAATGATTAAGCATGATTTGTTGGTCGTCGAAAAAAATTGTACACCCTCATTATACATATATTGTATATTATAATTGTATCTTACTACAGTGACTCGCAACACACTCGCTCTTGTCTCATTTGTGAAAAACTAATTATTCATTACAAATCAAATGGGTAGGCTGGGCCTCGAATTTTTCTAATTCTTCGTGAAAGTCGGGGGGCGGCATCATCCAAGGAGATTTGTTAAAATCAAAAGTATCCGGTTTACCAGTGAATAATGAAACAAAAAATACTCCAAAAAATTACTAAAAAAAATATTGTGTGCACCAACGTTCGGGCTTACGCACTTTCCCCACGAATAATATATATATATATATATGTGTGTGTGTGTACATTTACATACAGACTATATGGGCTTACGGGACAATGGGCTTTGAAGATCGTTATATAAATCGGCTCTCAATTTAACCAATTGAATTCTAAACACTTCTACAAACGAGATTCAATTGATCTTGCTACGTGAGGATGCATGCCATCGTTCATGCACCATCTATCATTATTTTTGTTAATATTATTTTAAGATTGTACCAGAGGCGTTGAACTATATATTGTCCGATATGAAAATCATTATTTTTACTCAATTATTTTTTTTTTTCTAATTTGGAGGATGCCGAGAACTCGGATGGTCGGGCATTGGTGAATGGGTTGATCTGCGATTTTTTTTTTCAACTGTCACCAGCATCATTCCCCGTGCTCCAAAAATGTTAATTTTTCAGTCACGAAAAGAGACAATTTTGACGCTATGAAGCATAATTTTTTTAAATTTATTTTTTTCTTTTTCCACGTTTAAAATTCAGTCTAATTGAAAAATTGACTGATTTTTTTTCCTTTTTCAATGCATATTTTGTATTTTTCGGTGATACTTCGGGTCATGTAAAATTTCCCGTTGTTTTCCGGTGGCGATTAGCATAGAGAGACTCGTGTGTTGACGTAATTTGTTTAGAAATCAAGCCGAAATGGAGCACACCTGTCGTGGAATGATATCGTTGCACGGGGCCTTGATACACACGGTCGACGCTTGTACATTCGTCGTGAGCAACGGCGGTACCCAGACCTTCCACATAAAGGCAGCCACCGAGATCGAGCGACAGCAGTGGGTTACGGCGCTGGAGCTCGCAAAAGCCAAGGCCATACAGGCTATGGAATCAGGTTCGTTAATCCTGCCAATGAAGAATTTAAAATATTCACAAACGATCCATCCTCGTCTCTCTCACCCTCTGCTCTGTTGAAAAAAAAAAAAAATATAGATATTCAAAAAATCAAAGATGCTAAAATTCCACATGGCACAAATTCGTAGATCTTCCTGCCTAAGGATATTTAGGAGGAATATTTTTTTAAAAAGCTTGAAAAGTCATCAATTTTTGAAATATTTATTCAGAGGGACTGCCGTATTACACTCAAAAAATTGCGAATTCATTCACCGACTAGTTTCATGGATACATAGGCCTTTCGGAGAGCCTCGACAGCATTATTTTTCACATAATTGATCCTCGAAGCTTTTGATTCAATGAAGATTGTAAAAATTGTTAAAAATTCTTTGAGATTCTATTTATTGATTATCCAATTTTACATTATATACAATAAACGAGAATTTTTTTCTTCGTGTTTTGAAAATTGCCGTCGAGTACTATATGCGGAAATCGCTGTGTATGGTGAATTTCATTTTTTTTTAATTTTAATATTAATTTTAATTTTTTTTTTTTTTCAGAAGAAGAGGAGGAAAAGTATCAGGACAATGGGAATCAGAAGGGTGAACAGGCCTCGATAATCAAGGATCTGACGGAACGCCTCAAGGATCTGCAGATGTGCAATGAGCTGATATCGAAAAGAGGAACAAGCCTTCAGCGTGCTCTCGTAGATCTTGAAGCCCTCGAAGCACCGTGTCCCGAATTTTTGACAAAGGTCAAAACGGCACACGAGCGAGTGATAACCTTTCGAATTTCAGCCAATGCAATGGTGAAAGTAAGTTTTTTTTTTTTTTTCCTTAATTTTTCACCAGCAGTGCCCGTCCTGAAAAAGAAAAAAAATTTTTGGGAAAAATATTGAAAAAAAATATAAAATCTTACGAAATTTTTTTTTTTTTTAAGGTTTCAGGTTTGAAATTGTCTTTTGTTTACTCATAGTGGAAGACTGGTTTTTGCGGGGGGGGGGGGAAAAAAATTCGAGATTTTCGTGGCAATATGTTCAAAATTAAAAAAAAAAAAAAACGTCGAAAAAAACATTTAGAAAAAGTGTCCATACGTATACGTGTCATAAAATCAGTATCCGCGCTTTAATTTTTCATAAATTGGAAGCTATGAAGCCGCAAAATTTTTACACGAATAGTCCAGAGGACAAGGATGATTGGTATTGAATTCGATTAGAATCGCTTAAGGAGGCTGTCTCGTGGCATCGAGGTCAAATGAGCGTCCCATCGCCAAACATTTTCACAGTGCCATCCCGATTTTCTTCCGTCCGGAGGTAGCACTGGAAAAAAAATCGGGACTCAGCTAAAAAGCGCTGCTAGCGCTCGGTGGGGATGTTCGTGCGGTGCTTGTACGGGTTAGATACTTCCTCGCTTTCGGATAGACAGAGTCGGGGCAAATATATGCAGGAGAATGAAAGAAAATCGGGATCGCACTGTACAATTTTAATCGATACCAACGCCCTCTAACATTCTACAAATAATTTCACTAATTACGGCATACGCCCACGCATAAAAAAAAAAAAAGGATTGAAATACAAATGAATTGGGAGTATAAATGAAAATTTTTTATTTAAAAATCTGGTATTTTAGGAAAAAATATTTAGTACGTATTTTTTATTTTTTTATTTGAATCAAAATTTCCGTTAATATAACAAATTGAAAAATATAACATTATGACGTCACGCATGTTACGCTATATCTATATATATATATATCAAAATCCGTGAAATTAAATTGCCTATAACAGGTGCATCTGTCATTTTTAGCGAAAATAAAACAAATACGTCCTCATTATTTTTACTTACTCCGCATTATGCGCCCCAATGATTGAAAAAAAAAAAAATTTCATTCATACTCCTAATTGGGAGTATGAATGAAATTTGTTTTATTTCAAAATCTGGTAGTTTAGGAAAAAATATTCAGTACGTATTTTTTATCGAATCAAAATTACCATTAATATAAAAAATTGAAAAATATAACATTATGACCTCACACATGTTACGCTATATCTATATATATCAAAATCCATGAAATTAAATTGCCTATAACAGGTGTCTGTCATTTTTAATCCGTCATTTTTAACGAAAAATAAACAAATACGTCCTCATTATTTTTACTTGCTCCGCATTATGCGCTCCAATGATTGAAAAAAAAAAATTTCATTCATACTCCTAATTGGGAGTATGAATGAAATTTGTTTTATTTCAAAATCTGGTAGTTTAGGAAAAAATATTTAGTACGTATTTTGTATTTTTTTTATTTGAATCAAAATTGCCGTTAATATAACAAATTGAAAAATATAACATTATGACGTCACACATGTTACGCCATATCTATATATATATCAAAATTCGTGAAATTAAATTGTCTATAACAGGCGCATCTGTCATTTTTAACGAAAAATAAACAAATACGTCTTCATTATTTTTACTTACTCCGCATTATGCGCCCCGATGAATGAAAAAAAAAAATTTCATTCATACTCCTGATTGATCGTGAGAAATTTGGTTTTTTTTTTTCTAAATACTATGAATCCTTAGAAAAGGAAAAAAAAAACGTCATCCCTTTGAGGAAATGAACATTTTTTTTATTGAAAAAATTTCAAATTTTTATTTATTTAACCGTAAATTTAACGACTATCAATTCCTTTATATCTTTATGAAATTACTTTTATATCTTTATGAAGCTTTGTTTATCGGACGATCTAATCATCCAATGTGTGAAAGATTTGTTTGAAAAATTGAGCAGGTAGCTCTCCCATACGGCTGTATGTTAAATTATCGGTTTTTTTTTATTGAATTTCTCGCCAAAAAATTTCGTTAAAGGGTCCTCAGATTTCACAATACTAAAGTGGAATACTTAATTTCAAGAATATTTCCAATTAGTGACTAAATATAATACCTCGAGCAACAAGACGACCTCCTCAAACCCGAAAGGTGGGTCATTTTTGTCCGAGACGATTTTAATTGTTCGAATAGGTTGATAATCCGGTGTAAAATATATTAAAAAAAAATAAAAAGACGTTGCAAATAATTCTTTTAGATTTTCTTTTTCGTAGCGTTGCAGCGGAAGGTTCTAAGATAGCGTATGAATTTTTATAGATTTTTGATTATTATACCTTAAGTTGGTGGAAAAACGAGCCGGACAAAAATGTATGAGGGTACTAAAAAAAAAAACATTTTTGGTTCAAGGGTCAATCATAATTGTTAAAACGCAAATTCTTCGTCCCCTCAAGGGGACATATCGATCTTGTCGTAAATTCCGAGGAACTTTTTGCCCTAGCGAGGCAAAATTTATCGAGAGTGACGTTGGAAGATTTTTTTTGTTTTTTTTTTTCTTTTTTCAGAATAGCTCGGAGTATCTTCAGCTGGCGCAGCAGCAGGAGCCCAAATGGAAGAAGATGCTCCAGCACGAGCGTGATCAGAAAGTACGAATAGAGAAAATGGTCGAGCAGCTTGCGCGTCAGCACTCTCATCTCGAGGAAGCGGCTCAGCATGCTATACCATCGGCAACTCCAGCAGGAGGACACAGACCGTCGCGTAATTATGCAATTTTATTCATACATAGCGCAATATTCACACGACATTCGACGTAAATTCCGGCTGTTCAGGATTTTTTTTTTCATATCATCGTTTCACCTTCAAGAGCTATTGCGCGTTTTTTTTTTTTTTTTTTTTTTCAAACATCTTTTCTCCAGCTGGGCTCTTTGACAATGATTTTTCAAAAAAATGCTCAAGCTCAAACAGCGCTTCTTCAGCATTTCTTCTGAAACAAAGAAACGTTATCAGAATAATAATTTATTACCAGCTATGCTGTTGCCCTATTCATCGTTCCGCAAAATTTTGAAAAGTACCAAATGCGTAATAAAAAAGTAACGAGCGCGTAGTTAGAAATGCCTTGGGCGTATCGTAAAAAAGTAACAATGCGCTCGATACTTTTCACCGTGTTGCGCAGTAATGAATAGCACAACCGCATAGCTGATGATAAATTACTATTTTTACAGGAATAATCATTGGATATCTTTAATTAATTTTTCTACGTGTACGAGCAAATATCCTGCTTTGATTTTGCCGAAATATCGTTTGTAAAAAAATTTTTTCGCTCCAAATTGTCGTGAAAATCGAAAATCACGAATCATGAAAAAAAAAACTTGCGAACGGTGATATTTTTTTTTTTTTTTTAACCACCCCAATATACACATGACACGAGTACAATTTTTTTTTTTTTTTTAATATTACGAGAAATAGACGAAACTTTTTCCTTTGCGAATCTCCGATGACCGAATATTCCCGCCTTAATTTAAATGATTCGCCTTGATACATCGAGATGGCGCGGATGTTCTCTCTCTCGCTCCCTCTCTCTCTTTTTTTTCTTTCTCTCATCGCCACGAGAATTTTATATCCGATATGTCCTCTCACGCAGTTTTACGAAATACGTAGTGTTATTATTATTATTATTATTTTTTTTTCTTTTTTTTTACGAACTCTTACGTACTCTTTATCCGCGTCGAGCGAGATCCCCCGCCCGCCTTGTCACTTTTCCCGCGAGTGACACTGACGTGGATGGCCTTGCGAATCCACGTTCATGTCATTTCTTTATTTCTCGTTTTCTTACCTCACTTCTCTCGGTGTCGTGTGACGAAGGTGTCTGGAGGGGCGCAGAGGAGGGGCGGGGGGCGGGTTTCTCAAACGAACGTCAGAAAATTATACGCGAGTGACATGAAATAATTCAAAATTCCGAATACGCAAGGTGCGAAACAGTGCGGTGGCGGCGGGGCGGGTCGCGGGGCAGTGAAAAACGAATAGGATCGGATGTGATAACGTCGCGGTTTTCACGCGCTTTAAATTCTTCAAAAGACCCTGTAAACCGTTGTGACAAAGTTTAATGAATCTTCGCATAAGCATCATCGAGATCCATCAGGTTGAATGATTATTTTTTACAATATTCGCTAGATCGAACGTATCGAGGAATTGTTTTTTTTTTTTTTTTTTTTTTTTTTTTTTTTTTTTTTTTTTTTTTTTTTCAAACAATCCTGAATTTCGTTTTTCCGTATTTTTTAAATTTCTTTTCGAGCATCGTTCGTCATTAATCGCGCAAATATAGACGTTCCCGCCAATACATCGCCCTCCGAGGACGAGGAGGACGGCGTAGAGTTTTACGATGCTCAAGAGTCGGAATCATTTACGCTGAGTATACCGAGCGGCGCTACGGGCAATTCGATATCGCGCGAGAGAAATAGAAACGATTCGCAGGGTAGCGACGATGGCTCGAGCTCCGAGGGAGATCCTCGAATGGCAATGTCGGGCAACGATTCTTCCAGAGGCGAATCGTATCTCATCGTTACGGATTTAACGGCCGCCTCGGAGCCGGCCGCAAGCTCATCCAACGCAGAACTGGAAAGCGTGAGTGAATGCGATAAGTTTTTTCATCCTCCCCTTCCCCCCTCCCCTTATTTCCTTCCCTTGGATAATGAGCTTTGTTCGTAACTTTGCGTAGCTTTGCTGCGCTCTTGCAATGTTTTTTTTTTTTTGTATTATCGAGCTCGATGCGGATTGGGCTTGGGAAACGTACTGCGCCGTGAATGGGAGTTGAAAAAAAAAAAAAAATATATTACGTTAATATTTAATAATTACATGCGCACGAGCGCCTTTGTACGATATCCTTATGGGCTGACATTGGGAGACATTTCGGTCGTTTCGATGATCCCCTGACCGTAAATTAATGCAGTTCTTGCGAAACCAGAGGCGGGAAATAAGCGGGAACATAGACGCGGCGAAGCGTGCTCCCGCGGCTAGAAAATTTCGTTTTTTTTTTTTAATTATACGATGCGGCGATCAAATTTGTATTTTCATGGGAATCTTCGATAATGTTCGTCGCATCGATTCAGCCGAATTGCGTTCGCCCGTCTAGTTTTTAAGTATTGAAATGTGAAGAGAGCCAAGCGCTCGAGCTTCATTTGTCGCTTCGGGGCGTATTCGCTGCGCGCGGAAAGCCAAGCTGCGCCGCGGACGGCTGTACTCCGCAAATTTTGCTGAAACTCGCAAATTTCGTTCTTATTCCGTACTTGCAAAATTTCATTACTCGCTTATTTTAATTACTCGCAAAATTCTGTACCTGCAAATTTTGCTCATTTATTCGCATAGACGAAACCTTGTTGGATTAATTTTAACAAACGAACGTTTGTATTCGCGCTGCATAGAGTTGTCTTCCGGGCTATTCGAGAGTCTCGTCAAGCGTCAAACACCTTGAGAAATAGATAACTCGCATTATTTTCAACTTTAAAATTATATAAAAGATAATTATTCAAAAATATCATTTGCATAGGTTTTTTCAGTTACTCATAATTATTTAATTAATTATATCAGCTCGAAAATTGAGTTGTATTTCAAATATATATATCGTGTGACAGTGACGTCACAACACCCAACTTCAGCAGCGCCTCTAGCGGTAAAATTACGAAATTCGAGCAGCTAATAATTCCTAACTCAAAAAAATTTCGTTATTCGTGAATATGTAGTCACTAAATAGGATTCAGACATGAATATTGTACCTGAACAATCGAAGAAAGTGTACAAATATTGTTTTGTACCATGTTGCAAAAAACACAACCGTATCAACACCGAAAAATGAGTTTATTTGCGTTAGGAGCATCTCTAAATCTGTTCTTGGAAAATTTGCAGATGTTGCTTTCGTGGATCCTTGATTAATTTTATTTTTTAAGCTACAGCATCTGCTGTAATGTTACACACACACACACACACACACACACACACACACACACTCGTGCACTAATTATATACTTTCGCGAATTTTTTTCACCTACGGATAAAGTTATCCGACGGATATCCTATCCTTTTAACATGGATTATCCGGCGGATAACTATATACATCCGAAAGATGTCCGTGGATAAAAAAAAAATCGAGCATAACCTTACCCTAGTACCGAGGGGTGTTGTGACGTCACTCGGCCCGCGGAGCGCACAAATTTCTTACAATTTTTTCACCTTGAGATATAATAATTTACTTGCTTAATGAAATTAATGCAATATTTATCAACTTCAAAAAATCTTTAACTGTGACAGAATTCTGTCACGACTATTCGCGAATTCGTCATCATTATCATTAATGATAAAAAAAAAAAGGAAAAAATCGTTTACATGCAAGTTCTCTATTCGCAAAAAATTAGTGAATTCTCAACGACCGCTTCCACGTTGCATCACTCATTTTTTTTTCTTGCTCCAATGAAACGTACGCTTGTGCGCGAAGAGGATTAAAAAATTAAAAAAAAAACTATAAATTTACATCGAGATCGCGTAATCGATTAATTTATTCATTCATGTCTAAAGTTTTCTCTCCGATACCGCGGAAAATTTTGGTTAGACAAGTTTGAAAGTTTGAATAATATTTCAACGATAAAATTTGTATATTATGAAGAAAAAAAAGTGCATGTAACGTAAGCTTCGTTGAGTCTATCGAGAATCTTTGAACAAATAAAATTTAACTCGGCTATAATTGAAATATCCGTTCGTTACGAATTTTTCAATGAATCGAAAATTCACCTATCCGATAATTGCAATAAAAGAAATAATTTCTATGTACATTGTTAGTTATTCGAATTTTTCTATTTTCGCTGAACATTTATTGCATCCGAGAAACTACAATTAATATAGATTGATTGTGGAAAGTTTTTTTTTTTTTTTTTAAAGATTTACCCTTTTATGGACATTACAGTACAGCTGTACTGCTCATTATTCAAATATAAAATAAAAAATGAAAATTATTCTTTACTCGCGGTTGATTCAAATTTTCAATTCGATAAAACAAACGATTCAATCGTTCAGCTTGTCTGACGCAAATTTGCCGTGACGTTAACGGCTAATTTTTTGTTTTTTTTTTTTTTTTTTTTTTTTTTTTCTTTCGTTGCACCTGATAATCCTTTAGAGCCAGGTATCGCAACAAAAAGTATGTATGTAAGAAACTTTGAGAACTAAAACCTACAGTAGAGCGCATGTTTGTAAAAAAATCTTTCGTAACAATGAACAATCGATCAAGTGTTATCGCAAGAAGGAAAAAAATGTATCTCATTTTATAATTCATACCGTTCGTACGCTCTGGTAAAAAAAAAAAAACATCATCAACCACAAAGGATATCGAATCTTCTTTTTGTCTACAATTTAGGAAAAATTTTAGGACGATAGCTAAATTGCCAATATCATTTGATTTTTTTTGTCAAATGTCGCCGGTTGAAAAACGAATTGAGCAAATTTTACGTATCGCGAGATTTCATAGCTCCAGCGTGATACTGTAGCCATAATAGTCGATTACTCGGCCAGTCTCCCGCAAGGACTATCTTAAACAAACACCGTACGGCTTGTTGTCCAATGAAAAATCCATTGTTCCACGGAAGAGCTTGAAATAACGAGTGAATGACGAAAAACAAAATCGTATCTCTTAGCGATAAATGCCGAGACGAAAATTGATAATGCTCATAATATACAGACTCGTTTATAAAAGTTGGATTCAATGAAATTCATGAATGAGAGAAAGTCGTGAATTTCGAATCTTTCCGTAGAATAATCACGGAATTGTGATTTGAAAAAAAAAAAAAAAAAACAGATTTATTATTTTCTCTTTGTGGGTAATACATAATCATTAAATTGAAAGTATAAATGAATTTTTTTTTTATTTCAAAATCTGGTAGTTTAGGAAAAAATATTTAGTACGTATTTTTTATTTTTTTATTTGAATCAAAATTGCCGTTAATGTAAAAAATTGAAAAATGTAACATTATGACGTCACACATGTTACGCCATATCTATATATATATCAAAATCCGTGAAATTAAATTGCCTATAACAGGCGCATCTGTCATTTTTAACGAAAAATAAACAAATACGTCCTCATTATTTTTACTTACTCCGCATTATGCGCTCCGATGATTGAAAAAAAAAAATTTCATTTATACTCCTAATTGGGAGTATGAATAAAATTTGTTTTATTTCAAAACCTGGTAGTTTAGGAAAAAATATTTAGTACGTATTTTTTATTTTCTTATTTGAATCAAAATTGCCGTTAATATAAAAAATTGAAAAATGTAACATTATGACGTCACACATGTTACGCAATATCTATATATATCAAAATCCGTGAAATTAAATTGCCTATAATAGGCGCATCTGTCATTTTTAACGAAAAATAAAAAATACGTCCTCATTATTTTTACTTACTCCGCATTATGTGCTCCGATGATTGAAAAAAAAAAATTTCATTTATACTCCTAATTGGGAGTATGAATAAAATTTGTTTTATTTCAAAACCTGGTAGTTTAGGAAAAAATATTTAGTACGTATTTTTTATTTTCTTATTTGAATCAAAATTGCCGTTAATATAAAAAATTGAAAAATGTAACATTATGACGTCACACATGTTACGCTATATCTATATATATATCAAAATCCGTGAAAATTGCCTATAACAGGCGCATCTGTCATTTTTAACGAAAAATAAAAAAATACGTCCTCATTATTTTTACTTAGTCCGCATTATGCACCCCGATGATTGAAAAAAAAAAATTTCATTCATACTCCTAATTGATCGTGAGAAATTCGTTTTTTTTTCTTCTAAATACTATGAATCCTTAGAAAAGGAAAAAAAAAGTCATCCCTTTGAGGAAATGAACATTTTTTTTATTGAAAAAATTTCAAATTTTTATTTATTTAACCGTAAATTTAACGACAATAAATTCTTTTATATCTTTGTGAAATTACATTTATCAGTATGATGTATCATTTTCGACGCGCAGTGTCTCTGCTCGTAAATAGCTGCTGCGCCGTCTACGTGTGAAACGTACAATGAACGATGTTGAACTGTTATTCGTTTGTACAGACGGCCTGGCAATCGAACAATGGAGGAGGTAGCTCCGGGGTGACGACGATCTCGAAGCGTAAGAGGAGAACCCGAGTACCCGAGAAGCCGAACTATCCCCTCAATCTATGGAGCATTATGAAAAATTGTATCGGCAAAGAGCTGTCGAAGATACCCATGCCGGTCAATTTTTCCGAGCCTCTGAGTATGCTTCAGCGACTCGCGGAGGATTACGAGTATGCGGAGATACTCGACAGGTGAGAATCGATGAGGATTGAGCTCATCGGGCGGTACGGTCATTCTCAAAACAAAACAAAAACATTGTAAATCTTGCAAAAAAAAAAAAAAAAAAAAAAAACGTTTCACAAGGAAACGACATTGTCATTTGTTCCGACCAACGTACGATTAGCATAGAAAATGATGAAAAAAAAAAAAATCAATCATCAAAATCAATTAAAAAATGGAATCATCACTTTACACGGCTTGGCTTATTGAAAATTATTTAGAGAATGAATTTTCGTGCGGATTTTCCATTGAAAAATCCATAATAATGGATCGAATTTTCATTTTTGTGCACTTTGTTTAAAAATAACGAGAAATTTTTTTTTTTTTCTCCGTTATGTACCAATTTTCAAGTTGAAAATTATTAAAATTTTCAAGCATTGAAAATAATCATCAATTCAAAAAATCAAATCATAACTTTGCGCGGGCTTGGCTTATCGCAAACTGCTTGGAGAATAAATTTTCGTTTGAATTTTTCATTGAAAAATCCGTGATAATTAATGGAATTTTCAAATATATTATATGAGGAAAGAGGAAAAATTGATTAAATTTTCGGGTTCGCGCAAAATTTCAATAAATCATGCCATCGAGAAAAAAAAAATCTTTGCCGTTTATTTATCTTTTTTTTTTTAATTTTATTTTACTATTTATTTATTTAATTTTTTTTTTTTTTTTTTGCGCGATACAGGGCAGCCGAGTGCACGGACAGTTACGAGCAAATGGCTTACGTAGCGGCGTTCACGGTCTCGAGTTACTCGACAACGTCATCGAGAACCGGAAAACCCTTCAATCCTCTGCTCGGCGAAACATACGAGTGCGACAGAACCGACGATCTCGGATGGCGCTGCATAGCCGAGCAAGTCTCGCATCATCCGCCGATGGTCGCTCAATTTTGCGAGGGACGAAACTGGCGATGCTGGCAAGAATTCACAATGGCCTCGAAATTTCGCGGTAAATACTTGCAGGTAATGATGATTCACAAAGTTTTTCACAAATTTTACGGGCAAAAAGTTATCATCTTCGAACCCTCGTATATTGATTCATCGATGCTCGATGTTTTACGACACTTTTAACGATAAAACTTACCTCGAGTTCTAGCAGGGAAAAAACAAAAAAAAAATACCGATATCCGAGGGAACATAAAGAATTCAACAATTGATATAAAAAATTTATAAAAATAGTCACAATTTTTGATTTTTTTGGCTAAAATTTGGCTACAATTTTTCGATATCCGCGATTTTAATAAATAACAAACAAACAAGAAATCCTCGATAACTTTTATCATCGGTGTCGCTGAATTTGACTCGCTTCTCACCTTGATCTTTCGTAGGCTTGTAAAAAAGTGAATTAAAGTGGCTCATCAGTGAATTAAAAAACCGGCGATACGAATGAAACTTCGGGAGAGTGTTATCTAAGATGCAATGAACGATCTCTCAAAATTTCAGGGGTATGTTGCCAGGCAAATTATTGCGAACGAGTAATTTAAAATTACCTATTTTATCATGGATCTTATGGCAGTTGATTCCATTTTTACCGGAAGTGACATGATACCTTTTGACAAAGACGAGAGTTATTATTCAAATTTTGAGTATTGAAAGATTAAATCGTGAACTTTCCAATGGTATTTAAAAAAATTGTGTCTTGCCAGGGATTTTCCCGAGAAATTTAATCGCAAAAGTGATCGTGTGTGCAAATCTCGGATACAATATATATGTCTGTCATTCTGCACGCGAGAGGAAACATATGCAATATCAGCTATCGTTTTTGACTTGATCGCTCTCTGACAGCGTTAAATACATTTGTCAGTTGAGACTTTATTTATAATATTATTTATAATAAATTATGAATAAAATATCACGGGAAACGTCATCGAAATTGATAAATTTTATTTAGACAGATTATTTAGAAAATATTATGACAGGTTTTATGATTTTTTTTCACGTCACGATTTTTGACTAGTTTTGTCACTGATGGGCCGCCTAAATAATTAAAAAAAAAAAAATAATAATAATTAAAAAAAACAGGTGATACCATTGGGAACGGCACATCTGGAATTCAACAACACCAAAAATCATTACACGTGGCGCAAAGTAACGACCACGGTGCACAATATAATCGTGGGAAAATTATGGGTCGATCAGAGCGGCGATATGGACATAATTAATCACAAGGAGGGCATAAAGTGTCATTTGAAGTACATACCGTACTCGTATTTCTCGAGGGACAGCCAGCGCAAGGTCAAAGGCGTCGTGATGAATTTGAGCAAAGAGGTCAAATGGGTTGTACAGGGTACGTGGGACATGAAGATCGAAATTGCTCCGGTAATCAGCAATTCCGGCAATTCCGACAATCCCGTTTACAAAACTGGACCTTACACCCTCGCGTGGAAGCGTCGCATGCCTCCGTGAGTACAAAAAAAACAAAAAAAAAACAAAAAAAAACAAAAACAAAAAACAAAAAAATCGATTCTCCGAAATTAATGGAATATTTGTGAACTTTAGAAAATATTTGACTATGAAAGAATGATAAAAAAAAAAAGGGAGAAAATCCTTGACATGCAAGATCATGCACGAGTTTCAATTTTTTTTTTTTCGAGTCTTCACGCACACGGACACTTTTTCTTAATCCGTGTAATTTTTCTCTCGATCTTTTAGAAAATTTTTAATATTAAAACACACACACACACACACAGAGAATTTTCATTCTTTTCGAAATAATAAATGCTTCAATTTTCGAGGGGAAAAAAAAACGACAATTTTCAGGACCAACGAAGAAAAAAGAAAGAATATTCAAATTATAACGTTGAAACAAATGAACGCGAAATAATTGAAATTACTTGCCGTAGTAGGAATGCTCGCGATGTTGCGCAGCCTGCCTGGGGACGATAAAATTTTATTTTATTTATTTATTTTTTTTTAATTTTTTTTTTTTACCCTTTCGTGACAGGGAGGATTGCGAAAAATATTATTCGTTCACGGAATTGGCGTGCCAATTGAACGAGCCCGAGGATGGTGTCGCGCCAACGGATTCGCGTCTGAGGCCCGATCAGAGATTGATGGAGAATGGGCTTTGGGACGAGGCAAACGCGGAAAAGCTTCGCCTCGAGGAGAAACAGCGCGCCGTTAGACGAGCACGGGAGAGCGACGCGGAAAAAGCAACGGATCAAGGTAACTCGAAATATTTACGTTGCGCATGAGTTAAGTTTTTTTTTTTTTTTTTTTTTTTTTCCCCCCTACGTAATTAGAGTCGTAAATTTTTTTTTTTTCGATTTCTGTTAATTGAAAAATCGATTATAATCGTGAAAATTTTATTCTAACAATGCTCATTGAATTTGATAGAAGATTCTCAATGGACTCGACAGAACGAAGTATCGAGCAATTCAGAAATCACAGGCATGTCTTATTTTTTTTTTTTTTTTTAATCCACAACTCTTGAGAATGAAAAATTATTCGAACGTTATTTATGTTTTATTTTGTTAATTAAATGCGCATTGAATCGAACGGAAAAACATTGCCGGACGTTTCCGTACGGCCAGTGGTCTTCCTTGAGTCACAAATTATTCGTTGTTTTTCTTTCTTCTTTTTTTTTCGTACGATATCGTTGGTAAATTTTCTACATCGATTGAAATGGTTTTTTTTTTTTTTTTTTTTTTTTTCTTTCTTCTATTTCTTCTATTTCTATCTCAGGATTGCCTTATGAGGCCTACGAGCCATTGTGGTTCGTGAAACAGCAGGATCCTCACACGGATAGCCTGTGCCACGTATACAACGGCGAATATTGGATATGCAAGAGCAAAAACGACTGGTCAAGATGTCCGAACATATTTTAGTCTTTCGAGAATTGTTAAAAAAAAAAAAGCCTTGCGGGGATAAAGTTCGATGAAATAAACGTGGGATCGTGCAAAGTTTCAAGCCAATATACGACGGTAAGAGAGAGAGAAAGAGAGAGAGAGAGAGAGAGAGAGAGAGAGAGAGAGAGAGAGAGAGCGAAAAGGAGATTGCAAAAAGACGAGGTCAGGGTTAACGGTTCAAAATCCGAATCTCTTTTAGGGATGTTCCAACGAGAACGAGAATTCCCCATCTGTTTTATATGAAAAGAGAAAAAAAAATTTCCACCACTCCGAACGAAAGTTGGGGCGGTTCGTTCGCGATATCCCATTTTTTTTTTTTTTTTTTTTTTTTTTCTTTTTTTCTTTTGCCTGTCGTGTAAATTACGTTGATACGTCCCCGGAAAAAAAAAAAAAGAAAGAAAAAAACGTAGATGCGTAGTGTCACGTAAGAATCGTTTGATTTTTGTAAAAAAAAGAAAACAAAAGAAAAAGGAAAAAAAAAATATACAAAACATAATCTAGCTATTGCTTTTGAGAATATATCGCTTCGGGCGCTTTTTAATTTTTGCTTTTTCGATTTTTGTACAGAGATATGAAAAAAAAAAAGAAAGAAAGAAAAGAAAAAAAAAGAAGGAAATTACAAAAATCGTGCGTCGTGAATGATTCGAGAAGGCAAAGAAAAGCATAAAATTAATCAATGTAAACTAACAAGGAAACGACGTACGAGCTTCCATTTAAAAAAAAAAAAAAAAAAAAAAAACGAAATATCAACGATGGCTTGCAGCTTTGTATACAATATTTGACAATTTTTTTTTTCTTGTTACCGCCTAAAAATTCATTCTCGTTGATATTTCATACCTATGTACGAGCGATATACGGTATCATTATATCGACGTATGTATATATATATATTATATGTAATAATGACATTATTAGAAACAACCTGTTGTACATCCCCCCCCATCCCCCCGCCGCCACTTAACTTCCGGCCACGCACACTGTTTCGTTCGACGAGTCTGCCCCCTGTTCGTTGGACAAGGGAAAAGAAAAAAAAAAAAAGAAAAGAAGAAGCCATTTTTTTCATACGCCCGCAAAGAAAAAAATATTTGCCCGATTATAAAGTCTTGCGAAACGGTCCGTTTAGCTAGCCAATGTTTGCAATGTTACAAAAGTTCGTTAAGACCCCCAGGCTGTACATTTTTATAGTCGATGATAATCAAGGAAAATTTATATACACATACATATATATATATATATATATATATATATATATATATATAAAATATGAATAGAAATGGATTATTAAAGGAGAAAAAAGGAGAAAATAAAGTAATTAAAAAAAAAAAAAAACAAGATCAAAGATACAGGAAAGATTCGCCATGTCCCGGACATTTTTTCGGCATTTTGCGCATTCTCAAATAATCGTAAAATAAAAATCAACGAAAACAAAACTATCGTGCGAAGCTGCGAGAGCATTAAAATTCTGCAACATTGTGGAAAAAATATTGCTCGGAGAAAGGATCGGAACGACGAAACGATTTTCACGATTTGAGCCTCAATTTATGTTGATGCGAAAAATTTCCGGCTTCGGGCAAGGATTCGGGTATTATTTGCGAGAGGGATTTTTTTTTTTTTTTTCTCCGTTCGAACATGAGAATTTCCATTGGTATATCTTTTGGGAAGTGGGCGCGAAGCGAATTTAATGAAATGTCGCTCGAATCCCACGACAAGCTGAAAATTAAGTGAGAATTTGAGGAGCTGCTCGCTCAATTGTCATTATTGTATGCTCGGAATGGACTTGGATATTTTTAAAAGTTATGACCGAACCGGTGGGGCAATCGTTGGAAGAGGAAAAAAAAAATTGTTCTAATGGTTTGGATTCAAAAATTTAATAATTGAACGCGAAATAATTTCAGATTGATGTCAAATGATATGGGGAAATTACTGAAACAATTGTGCATCAGCCGAAAAAAAAAAAAAAAAAAAACATGTTTTTCATTCGCCTCTAAATATTTTTAACGCTCATAAAACATGTCCATGAATATAACGAATCTTTCCTGAGCTACCGAATAGTTGGGCGTGCTTGAAAGAACATTTTACATTAGCATTACATATTTAATTTTCTGGAAAAACAATGAATCAATGAGATAGCGAGAATGAGAGAAAGCGAGCGAGAGTGTCCAAAGAGTAATGAGAAATAACGCTATTATTTTGTAGTAACTTTTTCATTCGACATACATGAGTAAACTTTGTTGTCGTAAGTGCCTACGATTTCTCATTTTCTACGGAGATCGACAGATTCGGAGTATCATATTTGTTTTTTTTTTTTTTTTTTTTTTTACCCCAATCCTTCACAAGTTATTCGTATTTCTGATATAATTCGAGAGAGAGAGAGAAGATCATAAATTTTTCTATGCCACTAGAAAACAACGATATTTTGCGATTTTTTTTACATCATTGATCGTTATTTTCTAATATTTAAATACGAGCAACTAATATAATCGACTGATCAATACCATATATATCTTTTGTCAGTTGGGGTTATTATTGCATCGTGCGATCGATCCGCATAAATCAGATTTTTCATCTCTTCGGATAGATAAATTCAATAGACCGGGAGCCCATAATACTTTTTTCATGTCTCATTTTTTCAGGCTCAAAACTACCTTAGATTCCATAAATCTGTGTCCTGCATCACAAAAATCGCATCGCTGAACAAAAACAGTGGACCAAAGATGCTAAACCGGCGAAATTACATTAAAAAAATATATCTATATATAATTTGTATATATAGATATATATTTGTATGTGATTTCGCCGGTTCAGCAACGCGATAATTATATAGCCATATCCCACAGTGCTCGTTCGTTTGTCCCGGGGATATAATTACGATACTCGGCAATTGCCTTCAACTTAAGTGTTTTTGCAATTGTGTAAGATTTTCCTCTAAATCGATAAACAATGAACTGCTGTCGCTCATCTCGGCCAGTCAATTTACGTTCTCGAAGTCAGAATTGAAACTTCGAGGTTTCGTTTCAGCGCTATTCGATAGTAAATGGCATTTATAACAGCGTATAAAAGCTATAGAAATATATTCCTCCAAGTTTTTGAAATATTAACGTTTATGTTGCAAAAAAAATCATTCAAAATTCACGTTTTCCGAGCTTCGGCTCGAAACGCCGTCCGAACTATTCAAGATAGAGCAAACTGGGCAAGAAAAATTTTGTACAGAATTAAATTTTCTATAAAAAAAAAAAAAAAAAAGTTGCGACAGCGTACATGAAAAGTCAATAGCGAATGAGTGGGAGATGTGTCCGAAGTGGCCTTGACGAGAAAATTTGATTTTTTTGAAATCGCAGAATAGTAGACCCATTAGTTGTAAAATTGCATATAACCGCGTTAGCGTTGATTCAAAAATGCATAAAAATTCATACGTCAAGTAAATACAACGAGAAAGCCATTATTGCCTAAAAAAAACTTTAAATTAAATTCAAATGAAGCCACCTACTTGGAATGTTTTTTTTTTTAATTATTTTTACAACTGGACACCTCCCACGCCTCAATTATTAACTTTAGGTTTATGCCGTCGCGAACTTTTTTTTTTTTAGAGAATTTAGTTACCTAGAAAACGATTTTTGAGCAATTTTACTCTATTTTGCGTATAGTTTGAGCACAAAAAGTGCCAAATTTTCATTATCTCTATTTTTCCCTTGCCAAATTGCCAGTTCCGCAACATTGTCCGTCGCGTCTGAAATCGACAGCGTACGCCTCTTTTTTTTTTTTTTTGAACATTTAAAAATATGCTTAATTTAATTACTCAACGATAATGTTTCTAATTGAGGTGAGCTTTCGCACACGGTTTTATTATACATATAGAACTGGGTCACGCAATTCTTTCAAAGGTGCTGGCACTGCAAGTTCGTGAATTACAGAACGATTGGAACCTGTTTTTCATGTGTTGCCATGAGAGAAAGCATGTTAAATTATGTTTTTTTTTTTAACATTTAAAATCCCGACAACGAGGCTTCTTATCTCATTGAATCTTTGCACGCGTGTTTTGGGGATAAACGCTCATATCTGTAAAAATTTCAAGTCGATAACACTTTATCGATATAACGGAGGAACCTCCTTAAGGAGGTTCTGCTCCTATACTTGGGTGCAGCAAGGGGAACGTACATAGCGGCGTGCGGCATTTGTTTCACCAAATATAGCACATTGTCATTTTACATTAACATTATTCACGCTAGGCGTGGTGAACCGTGTGTCCATTTTTTCCTAGGGCTTTGTAATAGACAAGTTTTTATTTTCCTGAAATTTTTAAACAGCCACTACTCTTTTATGCACCTGATATCGAACGATTCTTCACGTCATAACGGTTGATGCCATATAAGACCCTATATGCATTACAAGAGTATCTATGCGAATTTTTATCTCGGAAAGTAGGTGGTGAATCTCGTTGAAATTTTTCAGATACACGAAGTACACCTTTGCAAACGCGCTGTTAAAATTTCAAGTCGCTGTAACTTTTTTTTAGGTTCGAACAGAACCTCATTAAATATTACTCATAGCGTTTTCAACTGGTTGCCCTACAGATATGAAGTCTTCGTCGCTGCTGAAAAATTCGGTCGACCATCTCTGCAGAAGCAATATTCATTGGTCGTTTCATGCGTATTTATAGCCATATATCCGTGGAAGATTTAAATTTGAAAAATTTTTGTACTGGCTGGCCAATTTTATTTGATAAAAAATCCCAAAATTGTGCATAATTAAGATTAAAGTGACAAGCAAACAAAGTAAAGTAAGTAATAACTTGACTAAGTTAGTTTTGCTAAAAGTGAGGTTAAAAATCATATTTATTGACAATAGTGAACACTTGTTACTTACTTTGATAAATAAATGGCAATAATAATAATAATAGTTTAAATATTATAAAAAATGGCTAAGAATACAATCGTACCGGTATATAATTTCTTTCCATAGTTTACAAAGTGACCAATTCGCATGGTAATCATCGGCAGGCAGCGACTGCGAGAGAGCAGTTGGGCATTTGGTCGCCAGAGGTCAGGGTGACTTTTGTGAGTTCCCAATAGTAGTTAGATTTTTTTTTACAGCGTATATCCATCGAATCCTACGCTCCACTTTCCAGCTTTTTACCGGGAAACTGATATAACTGAATATCCGTTGGTTTGTTCTCGTTGCCTGCACTTTCTACACTTTTACCAGATTGTACACTTTTCATTAGAAATTTACACCTCCTATTAGCGATCGACACTACCGATGGCGGCGCTCACGTCACTCGGAAATATGGCGCTATTGGAGTGCAGTTTGTGACAGTTAGCATTGAAAACATATGGGAAGTTTATACTTGAAACTGCGACAAATTTACGATTTCGTAAAAGGAGACCTAAATAACCGAAATATAACTGAAGGGGAAGAAGTTCTGAAGTTCGGGCAAATGGTGGTGGTTGGATGTACTGAAAAAAACGAAACAAAACGCGAAATATTAGGGCCAGTACACTCTGCATGATTGAAGACTTCGGGTCGCATCGAGACATTTTGAGCACTCTTATCCATATTTTCCGTCGATCTATCATTTCACGCACGCCGAATAAATTTGTCCGAGATACACTTTACCGGCGTTTTTTACGGGAAACCGGTGAATGGTCACGTCTCGATCCGTGAACGGACGAGAATGACATTCGCGAACACGCAACAATAAACTTTAGTGTTATATAGATTTCACTTTTGGGCTGAATTTCGTAGATTCGACCCTTTCGACAGTCTCCATTCCGATATCCGACAATATAAAAATTTGAATCACAGCTTTTTTGTTAATTTGAACAGGTACAGAAATGTCAAAACTAATTTACACTGTGCATCGTGTGTACAAATAAAGTATTTTGCACTCCAATAGCAGTTCGTCAAAAACCCGCTAGGAGTCGCATGCTTAGTGTTGATCGCCGATTGGGCAAGTGTGAAAAGTGCAGGCAACGAGAACAAACCACGTGTTTAGCGGTATAGGGTGTAAAGGAAAACACGCGGCGGTTATATAATATGAAAATATCAATATTTATTTGTCTTTTGGCTCGTATTTAACATAAAATAATGTAATAATACTGAGTGCGAAGAATTGACGTATTTTCTTTCTTTTCTGACGCTATACACGTGCGGAGGTTAACTCCACGGAAGTGGAATTAGTTCCTGCTTCCGACGTTGGCGTGACTTACTTTCGTTTTCTTGAGATTGATGGTCGTGCCGCTCCGTGGAATTTTTCGCAGACTTAGGCGAGACCACCACACGTGTTTCTATTTTTAGAATTTGAACAGTCAAACCACCACTGCACAATCTTTTTGAGTGGCACAAAATAAGTGATACTCGCCATCGCGTCCCCGTGACTTTTATTATCATGGCGCTTGTAGCTCGTGCGGTTGCCGGGCCTGGTCGACAGGTCGCAGGACCGGGCCGCACGCAGCTATTATCGTATTAGCAAAAGAGTGGTACATGAATCTAGCCACTAGAGGGCCCCCCCCCCCCCCCCACTCCCTGATGTACTTTATTATCATCGGTTATCAATTAAAATTGATTCCAAAGTAACCCAAAAACTTTCTCGAATTATCAAATTTAACCAAAATATAAAATTCAACTTAGTTTTCATTTTCATTTAAGCCGTACATATTGCTCCACTAGTTACGATACTCTCCTCCCTGCGCAGTCGCCTGCTCGGAATAGCTTTTTCCTTCATGACCCTGCGGGATTTTTCGAAATTTTTCGATATTTTCGCGCGCGGGGGTTAAAATTTTTTGTTTTTCCTGAAAGAATTTTTTTGCCAAAGTTTCATTAAAATCATTTCTCTATACGGCTAACGGTGTGAATTTTCACTTTTTTCTGATTCTTTTTTTCATACAATTTCGATGCATACTACACAGAACCGATTTATATAAATTTAAAAAAAAATCTAAATAGTTGTGTGAAGTGTGTTCTTTTTTCGTTGTTTCATAACATCGTAAAATGGAAATAAAGAAAAATAAAAACAGGATCGGGGTTAGGTCGATTAGACGCAGAATGACTATTGCTCGGCATAACATATATATACCATATCCAGGAGTTACAGTGTGACTGATCAAAATATATTTTCATCGATAAGGATCATCTACACTCGTTTTAATCATTATTGTATTCCAATATACATATCCACTTTTTAAATCTATTTTGAACACTTTTTGATATCTATGGGAATATAGAGTAACGTCAGACGATCGAAGGCTTTCATTAAGGGGCCAGACAGGCACGAAGCAAAACGCCCTTTAACTTCACCCTCCATTATTTCCAGTTGCAGAAGACTATGGACATCAGCTCCAGTGTCAATATTGGCAACATCCATCGATGCCTCGTATGCGACCTGATGATAAAATTTGTTTTTACACCAACACTAACATGCTTTCCTCGCTTTTGGGGCCTGTAGACGAGGAGTAAATATAATACTTTTCAAGTCCGAGGACTTAAAAATATTACTTTTTAATTCTCGTCTACGGGCTCTAAAAGCTCGCAAGACATGGTAGCGTTGTATAAAGTATCGTGTGCACCACGGAGTTAGGCCTTTTAAGGCCTCGCACGTTCTTTTGAGTACTTTCTTAAAAGTGCCACTTTACCTTTTCCTTGGTACACAAAATGTACTACTATTAATAAAAATCAAGAAAATCGATTGACACCAAAGGGGAGGATGAATTTTTACAAAATTTAAAAGAATTTTTAAAAAATGTACTTTTATAATGAGAAAAAAAAAATATCGTGGTGTCAGTCTACTACAAGGCTGTATTGCATAAGATATAACGTTGAGTCCCATCGACTGATAATATGTCATTTTGTTATATATATGGTACATTGTGCTCAACAAATATAAAAGCAACTACGCAAAATATGCCAAAGACGTGAAAGGGCTAAAAACGAATCTCGCTGTATACAGCGACGCGAATAATTTTCATCATTAATGAAATTTTACGATTATTAACATTTGATTAATTTTTGCTACCGAGATACTTCTCAAAGTGCTCTTAAAGTTATTGAATCAGATAGAAACAATGAGTTCCGTACAAAAATCACTTGGGCAGTTAGAAGTCATAATTAAAATTCCATATGATAGTGCGACAATGTATTGAGTCAATATATATAGTCAGGTGTGTGATATAACGAGTGCAAGGGAGATAGCCTTTTCACGGGCACTTTTCTCCCAAAACGGCCACAGAGCTCTCCGGTCAATCGAATTCGACAACTTTCCACTCAACCGTTATTTTATAGTTTATGCTTACTATAGTCATAGGCGGATATGCCATAGGCCATAGACGAATCACATACGAGAATGGTTGACAGATGACAATTCCGATTCCGTGAGAATGAGAATTGTCATCTGTCAACCATTCGCGTGTGTGATTCGTCCATGGCGTATGGCATATCCGCCTATGACAAGTAAGCATAAACTATGAAATAACGGTAGAGTGGAAAGTTGTCGAATTCGATTGACCGGATCCTATAGATGCACGTAATCGCAGTCCTGAATCGGAATAAAATTTATTTAGCCACTTTTTGACATCATATCGCAATATGTCCAAGATCAACCCGATGGGTTGTCTTGTTTCGGGGAAAGTGAAAATTGCCCTTTCGAGGCATTCGGAGCGTGTGATGCTTTCGTAAAGTCTCAAAATGATGCGTGTCATTAAGACTTATAAGGTGAGAATGCACGAGCGTCGTAGTTCAAGATCGTGAGATTTTAAAATATTGGCGCTGAAAGTGAGGACCTTTTGGAAATCTTTTATTTTGAAAGTCGCGCAAAGACCTCGAAGCCATCCAGTGATAATTCAGTTTTTTCTGCTGTACGGGTAATTTAGAAGGAAAAAAAAAGCCACGAATTCGTTGATTGTCTTTTTTTTTTTTCATTTCAAAGTGACACGCATGTACGATTCAGTACACTGCGGCACAGTAAAGAAGAAATGTTTCCCAAAAAAAATATTTTTGACAATCGATTTGATTCTTTCCATTGCATCTTTACACTCGTATGTGTCATGGTCAATAATGCGAGCAAAAATTTCTTTCGAATTCTCAAAAACTATAAAGCAAAAATAAAACGCATTTTCTTTATAAAATTCATGTATAAAATAAACCGGCTGACATAAATCCTGAAAGTTTTTGCACGTCTGTTACAGAGATCAACGGACTTTTATTTTGGAGAGCTCGTTTATTTTTTAATCGTTTGAAATTTTACTTACCGCGATTATGCACTTCAAAGCCATCAGACCAGATTTCAAATCTGTCGGCGCCGTTGATGTGCATCCCTTAACTTTTATCTTATATGCCGCGATTTTGCTTTTCGCTAACTGTTGGGCCTTTGATATCGCAGTCTTATATAGCTCGGCTGAATTTATTAAAGCTTTTGTACAGCTCTCAAGTTCTTCGTGAGCAGCAGCGGTCATCCTTTTGAATGAATCCACTAATTTTTTGCAGGGTTGACCATGTTTCTGGTACTCGCCCGTTATCTATATATACAGATTAAATTATACATTAAAACATTCACTCTTTTTGGCTGTTTATGCGTGACTACCCTGGTAGATTGTATGACTCACTAAAAACCGTAAAAAGGACCGGTCATCGATGGTTCTTTTTGGACAAAAAATCACCGACCAATAACCTAAAAAAGAACCGTTCGTAATATTTCGCGAGCACCTAAAAAACTACGAGCAACCACCAAAAGAACCGTACTAATAACCATACTATTTTTTCGGGTTTGCAACCGACAAAATGACCATAAAACGAACCGTACTGGATAAACGAAACAAAAACACTGTATTTTGTAGTGTCAACGCGAGCCAGGATCGAGGCAGTCCAAATCACAGCAGAATGAAATTTTTATAATAAAGGGAATTTTAATAATAAAGGGAATCAACTGCCAGGGAGAGAAGGAGCATACGAAATGTTGTAATAAATTTGTTTACATAAAATAAAACCTTAATAAAACCATAAAAAGGACCGAACTGGTAAAAACCGTACTAAGAACCAAAAACCAGTAGGAACGACCGTACGAAGGACCGTCGACAGATTCATAAAAATAGACGGTTCTTTTGAAGGTTTTTCCACAGTTCTTTTTTGTCCAAAAAGAACCGTCCTTTTGACGGTTATTTTTTCAGTTGCTTGTTGAGTTCGGCAATCTACTAGGGTAAATCAACGTTCTACGTCAATTAAACAAATAAATGCGTAAAACATTAGACAGCCCGAGTCCACATTTTTCGTGAATTACATTTTGACATGACAGTGTTTTGTTTTCTTACCACTGAGTAGTATAGATCGAATGATACATTTCTATATTGCCCGTAAGAGGTCTCGAGTGAATTTTTGATGCTTTGAACTTTTCTATCGGCATCTCTAACGGCTTTGTCATTTTTTTCGTTGAAGTTTGTCGCGAAAGCAGTCAGCGAGCCGGCAAACCAAGTCATCACATCCTTCACTGGCAGCCAAGCGCCTGTTGAAGAGCCTGGGACTTGTCCCAACACATTCACTGCCTAAAATTAATCGAATTGAAACATAATGTACTTGTATTCCGATCATTTCACATGTGTGCATCCTGTTCCAATTGTTATTTTACCGCCTATCAACCTGCCTCGCCTAGATATGGCTTCCACAGCCATTTACACTTCCCTATATAATGTGCATCGCATTCGCACGAGGGAATGGGGGAAATTGCGAAGTACATATTAATCGTAAAAATGACCCCATCCGTTCGCGATTAACCTCGCTGAAGCCCTTCTCCAAAAAAAAAAGGTATCTTCAACTTCATTACACCAAAAGTTAAATTTTTACGAAATAAAATTTAATTTTTAATATAAAGAAGTTAGTGCTGGTTTTTCAAATGTTTAACGTCAAAAAGACCTCTGGCGCTGCGTATACATTTCTCTCTCGGACTCCTCGAATTATTGATGATGGAATTTTTATTTTCAACTTTTTTTTTCTTACTTCGTTGCAGATACTTTTATTCGCTTAACTTAACAAATTAAATTTGAAAAAAAAAGTTTCGCTTCAAGTGCCACTGTTTGAAAAGAGAAATGTGAAAAAATTCGGATTCCTATTCGACGGTTGAATTCTGCTTACTCGATGGTAAAAAATGGACTTTGCGAAATGTACACGTCCCGATTATATATTTTAATAAAATTTTGTTTTTTCGACTCCCATATATCCCAGAGTGGCTGAACAAACGAAAGTTTTGCAGTACGCAAATATTGAAATATCGAGACGTTTATTAAGGGTGTGTCGCGAAGAAAAATATACATGCTATGTTTATAAATATATATATATATTTTTTTTTAACAAATATATATTTTACCTCCTGCCACCGCGAAACTATCCATATGCGAAATACTGCACGTAAGGGCAAAGGACTGTAGCGAAAAAAAATCTAAGACCAAACCTAAACGTGAATATAAATTCGAATCTCGCTACATGGGGTCCTGTCCGGGCTGTGAATTGTTTTTTTTTTTTTTTTCAAGTTCACTTCAGTCTTCGAGATGTTAAAAGGGCTCTGATACGAGTACATATCGTTGAGATTGGAAAAAAATAAAAATAAAATAAACGAAAATAAAAATTTATTGATTCTTTCAATTTTACGCGTTCCCTTCTGAACTTTGAAACGGTATATTGCCATACGGTAGCGCCCAATGCTTCACAGAATTAAAACATACACAGCGTGGATACATTTTATTTTTTACATTTTTTTTTCAATCATATTTGGCAATTGTTTTTTTTTTTATATTTATGAAAAATCATTTCGCGAAAGCCGCGTGTGAGAATGAATTGGCAAGACTTACCGATAATCCGACGAGAAGAAGGACGCACAAATTGAACGTGGACATTTTAATTTTTCCTTACACTTTTCTGGTGGCAATAAAAAAAATTGGATTGATGATAAAATCGATCTTGGGACTCGTATTTATACATCGAACGTCCCCGTGTCGCATCTACTTTTTGATATCGAAAAGAGTGATAAAAATTTAAACAAATGTTTAAGCCACTTGTGTAAATCGATATTGCGTCACGATGGATTAGCATATAAAAAAAATAGTTTCCTCATAGGCGACGCTTTATTATATCGCGACCGATTGCCAAGAGGAACCCAACCACCAACTGGTTGGCCCAACCAGCCAAGAGGAAAGTATTTTTTTTTTTTTTACTTTATCATCTACGCGTACCTGATATTTTAACACCGTAGAAACGATGAACGTTCGAGCGATGATGAGACAGGAAAATTTTCCAATTGCCTGGGCTGTGTAGTTACGAAAGTATACCAGCTGAATCAACCAACATTTATATACGAAATTTTATTCCTACGTGGAGGAAATTTTTTTTTCTACGACTAACAATTTGTGTTATGCAGGAAAAAATATGTTCATTAATAGAGCGGCCTCGTGGCATCGAATAGAAAAAAATGTTTACAATTCAATTTGCTTACGAAAAATACGAATTCTTCACAATCTATAGATACGCAGTTAATTTTAATGAAACGTTTCGGTAATATATTTATGAATCCTTACGATAAAATAATAATAATAATAATAATATTATTATTACTACCACCCAGCATCGCACATCTTTTTTCAGGTTTCTACGTCTCTATTCCTCTCTATTTCCATTATATTCCTTGAAATCTACCAAAGCGTTGTCCGCAGCAATTATAACGCTTATGTATTTATTAGGGTGTCCGTTATTTCCCAAATTGACTTTTATCACTTTAGTATGGTCCAAATCATTAGTTTATAGCCTAAAAACAATTAAGAAAAGAAAAAAAAATGTTTAAGTTCCATTAAGCGCTGCCTGAATGACGATACTTTTCCTATTTGATTGGGATTTTTGCACTTTTTAGACTTTAATTTTTTTTTTTCACTTACTATATATTCATTGCCTCATTAAATATCGTTGATTCTACTACTGTTCTGACCTATTTAGATGAACAAATTTTTGACATTGGTGAAAAAAAAATTTTTTTGCACAAGTTTTGAAGAGGTCAAAATTTATTTTCATCGTATTTTTCAATAATTTTCGAATATTTTTGAATTTATTGGCTTTTTAATGCTTTTTATCTATTTTAAGATTGAATATATGTTTTTATACGCTCTCATTGCTGTTTAATATAAATTTTGAATGAAAAAAAAAATATTTCTCATTTAGTACCACAAAAGAGCTTCAAAATTATCGGATATTTCCCGATAGGTTCGTTGCAAACAAAATGAAGGAGTCAAGTTTTTTTGAAAAACTTGAGGACTTCGTTTGTTTGCAGGCGTACCCTTGAAGGAAATACCCGATTAATTTTGAAGCTCGCGAGTGATATTCGGGGAATTATTTTTCTATCCAAATTTCGGCCAATAGAATTGCACCATGCGACAAAATCGACAGTTTCAAAATTCAAAATTTGAAAGTCACAGAATTATCATTTTTTATCAAAACTTTTCAATTGACACAATGGAATTCAATCTGTCGGATTCGATGAAAGGTTGACTGGATTGGAAAATCATTTGTTTTTTATATACAGGCAACATGAGAAATTACCAGTGAAATTAGCAAAAATTATCAGGTTAAATACCGCGTATAGGTGTAGTAGGCTATACAAAATAACGTCGAATGGTGCAATTCTATTGGCTGAAATTTGGACAGGAAAAATAATCATCTCAATTAAAAAATTGTATCTTAACACTATAACTGTTGGTAGACCGTGAAAATTTTAAGTTGGGAATTTCGCGACTAGTATTTGACATCACAATCTAGGGTTGCCGGATCGTAAACGAAAGATCGCGAGCTTGTGGATTGTATCGGATTGTCATCGGCCCGTATCGAATACTACGATAAATCGAAACGGCCTACGACAATTCCGACACAATCCGCAAGATCGACCTTTCGTTTACGATCCGGCAACCCTGGACTGAAGTGCCAAATACTAGTCGCGAAATTTCCAACTTAAAATTTTTACGGTCTATTATCAACAGACGGGTGTTAAGATACAATTTCTAAATTGAAATGAAAAATGTGTTTTTATTCAAAATTTATATTTAACAGTTATGAGAGCAGCATATAAAAACATATATTCAACCTTCAAATACATAAAAAAAAAAAGCATTGAAAAGCCAATAAATTCAAAAATATTCGAAAATTATTGAAAAACATGGTAAAAATAAATTTTTACCTCTTTAAAACTTGTGAAAAAATTTTTTTTTTCACCAATATAAAAATTTGTCCATCCAAATAGGTCAGAACAGTAGTAGAATCAACAATATTTTATGAGGTAACGAATATAGTAAGTGAAACAAAAAACAATTAAAGTCTTAAAAGTGCAAAAATCCCATATGTTAATCAAATAGGAAAAGCATCGTTATTCAGGCAGGGGTTAATAGCAATTAAAAAATTTTTTTTTTTTTCCATAATTGTTTTTAGGCTATAAAATAATTATTTGAACCATATACCAAAGTGAAAAAAGTCAATTTGGAAAATAACGGACACCCTGATATACATATTAATTAATAATGAACTCTATTGCGTTTGGACGAGCAGGATAGCACGGCATAGGGAAATTTCAAAAAATCTGGCCCCCGATACAGGCCAGGTTGCATTTAAATGAGTTTCAATTGTATTATCATCCGAAAATTCAGAAAAACTTCCTTCAGCTTAGTATATACAGTGTGAAAGTTAGGCGATGCACGCGCCTACGAGCCGTCACCCATCTCAGTAATGGCTAAGATCGATATACTACTTATGCATATATAACTTTTTGGGAGATCGCGCCGCGAGCACACCAATTAAGCATCCACCGATCAAGCTTTTCCGGTAATATATTTATGGATCATATCCGGGAATAAAAAAGTATTATTTACCGGATCCAATAAACGAAGAATTATTAAATCAATACACGGAAAAAAAGACATTTCAAAAAATAATAACTGAAATTTAAAAAATACAACGATGAAGAGAAAAAATGCAGTTTAACACAGTAAATTAATCTCTTTACAGTGTTTTGATCAAAAAGTAATGTGCGGAATATACTTCTGTACTATCTGTATAACCATATTTGTTGGTTTAAACTGTAAAAACAACTATTTCCACTTCAAAAAAGTGACACTGTAAAAATTGAAAATGCTCGCAATGAATTTTGCTATAGATAAAATGAAAAACCAATAGATTTGTACAAGAAAAATTTTAAAACTGACGCATTAAAATGAACTGCATAGAGATAGTATTTTTACGAATGTAAGACTTAACAAAAAATACTAAATTCTCTATGAAAAACAGAAATTGAAATAAATAAAAATTGTAGCACGCTTTCGTCGAATTCAACTGTGAAATAATGGAAAAATTACAGTTTTAAAATGTGTATGGAAAATACGACGCAAACAAGAAATTCATAAGGATCAATAAGCGTTCATAAAATCAATAGCGTAGTGGTATAGTGTCGGTCGTTCGGTAGGTCGTTAGGTAGGTCTCAGGTAAAATCTTAGGTAGGCTCAAAATTAATTTCGACGGAAAAAAGTCCGGACCACCAAGCCAGAAACACTCGTAAAAAAAAAATCTCCAAATCTTTAATTTTTTTTTTTAATGATTATTTAAGGATCGAAAGTGTTGAATTCGTTTACTGCGGAGGGCCGGGGGTTCAAATCCCGGTCAATGACGATTTTTTTTTTTTTGCAAAATTCATAGTATTTTCAAAGATAATGGAACAGCAGTTTTAAATTCGTTCATCGATTTAATTGCTAATTGATAGATAATAAACTACATTTATTATGCTAATTCGACCCGCGCTTTTCAAAATCTTCTAAACTTTTATTTTTTACAGTTCACTTTGCAATTTCTCAAACATTAAACCCAAAAAGATGCGCTATTTTATATTATAATTGATTTCACAATTTGTACAGTTTGTCACAGTGGTAAACTCTATTTACACTTTTAAACTGTAAAAATTCATTCTATCACTTAGTTCTTTTTATTTCAAATTCTAAAGAATTTCCGAAGTTTTCCTCCCGAGAGGCATTCTCTATTAACAAAACTGTAAAACATGATGGAAACATGACTAGAATTCACAGAAAAATTTTTTCCGTGTATTATCATAAGTACTTTCGTTTTATTCCGGCAAAAATTCTGATTTCTATCGATTGTACAGAATGACCGATATGAACAAAAGTTTTCCTGTGTGATCAAGAATTATTCATGATCTTTTTATTTTTTATTTCGTTTGTTCTGTATAGATGAATAATTTTACTGCGCAGGGACGAATTTTCGGACTTTTACTCGAGTGCGCTTCAAAATTATAGTGATTATATACAGTCATGCAAGGCTTTATTACGCGCGAAAACATATTTTTCCCGGGCTTTCTTTAATATATGAGACAACGTAAATTGTCGTCGGATAGTGCATGACATAAAATAAAATAAAATAAAATAAAATAAGAGGTTCTTATATTTCATCAGAATACAGCGCAGAATGATATCTTAAAGTGCTCGGAAAAAACATATCTCATGCGTCAGCAGGTATATTGAGTCGCACCAGAAGGCTCATGGTAAACTTAAAAAAAAAAAAAAAACTTATATAAGCGACACACGGAAAGTGATAATAAATTGATCTCACAAAATAGCTCGCAGAAATTTTATCACGCCTAACAAGTACATCGAGTGACAATTTATTCGTCGAATTTTCATGCTCAGAGAGAAGTTGAAATATCAGCAGAAAAATATATATCATGGATATAGCAGAAAGGCATATGTACAACCAGCGCTTTATAGAAGTACAAACGCGGTCGCGCGCGTGCAAGCAATAAAACATATGGTAGATTTTTAGCAAACTGTGCAGCATCGTCTACAAGGATGATCTATAGGACGAAGTCCTTTATGAACTAGAAATTATTGACACCACAATGGAGATAAAACGTCTCAACGATTTGAAAGTCACACGTGACAAACAGCCGGGAGGATTCTTCTCGGGTTTCGTTTCCCTATTTTTTTCAAAACGCTTTTGATACATCGTGGTCAAAAGAAAATTAGGTTTTCATACGTCTATATTCATCGTCCACGAAAAAAGGCTTTAATTTACTTCTGTCCAAAGTATCGCAACAATCTCGGATAAAATAAATAAGGGAACGGGATTTGTTGCCAATCGGAGATATACGCTCTAAATTGCCTTGGCTTCTATACGGATAAAAATCCTATTTAACAAGCATCTTTTTGTTTCTGTGCGTCGAAAATTTGAGAAATAGCCTTTTGATCAAAAAATGTACAACTTTATTTCGTGCGGAATAGATGCCTGAAGTGGCGCCAGTGGAATATTTGTGAACTATTGATACGGCAAATTATCCACGATAATGCATGTAAAAATTTTCAGATCAAAATGTCCATTTCCCTAATTTTCCACGTTTCACTAATTTTCCACTTACGGTTATTCGTCTAGGAATGATCAGATTTTTGCGGATTCAAGCTAAATATATACAATAATCATTAGACTCATTTCCGTTTTAGACCTCTCGGATTTTATCCGAAAATCTATAATTCTATATTGAGTTTTTTACATTTCATAGCCATTAGACTTTAGATAGAGCAGGTCTCTAGAATTACCTGCTAAAATTTCAAATCATTCGGGTTTGACCGAATGGTTTCATATTTTTTTAACACTCACTCTGTCTTACCGACAAAGTCGGCAAGAGCGTTTTCACACATGGTATTTAATAAAAATAAGACTTTTCACCGTACTAACCGTACCGAGGGAGCGAAAGTGATAGCGCTGTAGTTTATTTTTTTTTACAAGTTACATGACAGAAAGCGATTCTCAAACAACTTTTGATCCAACGAACTCCATTTATTTTGTTGCCAAAGTCGTTTAAACTGTAAACACGATCGTTTATTCACTGCATAGTACGTGCATATATATATATATATAAATATTTGTGTGTATAATATATGCACCCATATACGCATATTATGTACACAACAACACAACAGCGAAGATCGTTCCGAGGACAAAACATATTTTGTTTCAAAAGAGAAATCCCAAAGTGTTTCCGCATACGTTATGAATTACATGAATCATAGGATCGTCTGCAATTTTATATTCTCTTTCTCTCCATGATTCATTGCTACGCGACGAAAAAAAAAAAAAAAAAAAAAAAAAAAAAAAAGAAAGAAAAAATCATCATAACCTAAAAAATTGGATTTTTTGAGGAAACAAATGGACGTGGCGATAGATCAAGTTTGGAGTTTAAAGGAGGAACCGTGCAGAGGCAACAATTGGAGAAATCAGGAGGTAATCGATCTCCTGAATGCCATTAAACGGAACAATTTGATGAAGGGTTGCCCGTCCGGCAGTCAGCTCGGCCATCTTATCGAACCGCTGATGGGTTACACGAGAACGGCTTTTCAAATAACCGGTAAGTTGAAAAATTTGCGCAAAAGTTATCTGAGATGCGAGAGGCGTGGTCGCACACCCGCAGCCCTCATGGAATGTCCCTACTACGAAATACTCGCCGAGATTTATGGCTCGGAGCATGCTCGAAGCTCGAGCGTCGATGATATCGGCAAAGTCGCGAATGACATTAAATTATCCTCCGAGAGAGGAATCGAGCTGATGCTCGACGTTATCAGAGATCTCAATTTAGCCTCGGATCTGACTTTGCAGTCGTTTTCCGGCAAGGCGGTGCGCCTTATAAGCAAAATGCTGATAGCGCGAGGTATGTGCGCGACCGTCGATCAGGTCAAGAGTAATCTCGTAGGTCTGCGCAAGACGTACATAGAGCTGAGACACGGCAGGCGTACCAAACAAAATTCCATCCATCTTCGTTATTACGAATATCTTGACGAGCTTTGGGGCTCCGCGCCGTTGCCCGATCTATCGGACAACGGCGGCGGCGGCGGCGGCGGCAGCAAACCGATCAGGCCAAAGATCGAGCCAAGCTCGAGCGGTGAGAGAGGCGATTATTGGTCGGACGAGGAGACGGTCGTATTACTGACCTCCGTCAAGGCACTCGATCTCGTCGAGGAAACAGCCACGAATAACGATTCGGCGGCGATGAAACTTCGCGACGCGCTCGCCGAAGGCGGTTACGCTCGTACGAGCGCTCAGATAAAGCGAAAAATCGATAATTTGAAGAATAATTTTCTTCGCGCTCGTCGCGCCGTGTCGAGCGACGATGCCGTTCGTAAATTTTCCTTTTATCATTTGTACGAAAGTATTTTTGTCACGCGCACGAATGACAACGCCGATGCGTCGTGTACGAACGGCGAATTTCCGGCTGGCGGGACAAAGGCGCGCGATAGGAGGCAAAATTCGATCGATCGTGAGCCCATTTTATTTAACGGAAAAACGAAATGTTCGCGAAGTCGAGCATGGTCGGAGGACGAGACTCTGCTCATGCTGTCGCTTCTCGAGGATCTCAATCTTGCTCGTCATGTCGCGCGAAGACTTTCGTTCGAGGCAGCGGACGAGATCGTCGAGCCTCTTCGCGAGGGCGGTTACGCAAGATCCGCAATGCAGATACAGATAAAATTGCGAAATTTACGAAAAAGTTATTACAGATGCGTGAGAGCGGGTGGTACGGATTCGGCGATCGCCGATTGTCCATTTTATTACAAGCTCGATGATATATTCAAGAGGCCGATGGACGACAAGAGAGCGCTCAGGGGACGAGGAAAATTCGAATCGAACGATGAGAGCTGCGCAAATGCCGGCGAGCCATTGAACGATCATAGCTATTTCAATGTGCCGAGCAAACGAAGACGTGGAAATATCGCGAAACTCGAGAGAGCGAGCGAGGAGGATTATGGAAAAAGCCAAGTTTGGCTACCCGTCGAAACGATATGCGGTAATAATTACTTTTTTGTACTTTGCGCATGTATCGTTGACCCAAAAAAAAATATATATATATATATATATGAGGGTGTATCGAAAAATTAAAAAACTTTTGGCTACCCTCAAAAATCAAAGATATCATTGAAACAAAGGTCTCCGTGCGATGATTCGATTTTTCGACAATATATAGGGGGCGCGCGGGACGTTTGAAAACGCCATTTTTAGCGTTAAATTCACTTTAACACCGATAACCGGAAACAGTTGATTCCAAAAATTCTGATTTTTTAATATAAGGTGACCAGATAATGTACCCTTTCAAACGCACATTCACGGAACATCAACGGATGGTTCATATATTCGAAAAAAAATATCTGAAAATCAATATTTCAACTATTTTTCAATTATACCTATCGTTAAATGTTGATTTTTTTTCTTCCAAAACGTTTTTGTATTTGTTTCATCTTTTTTTTTCTTGTAAAACTCGATATCGGTATTGCTTACAATGCGAATATTGCTGAATAATAAATCTTTATTTTGGAAATTTTTATATTTTATTGATTCACACCATTTTTTCGTGAATATGAAAATTTCCAAAATAAAGATTTATTATTCAGCAATTTTCGCATTGCAAGCAATACTGATACCGAGCGTTTTAGAAGAAAAAAATCAACATTTAACGATAGGTATAATTGAAAAATAGTTAAAATATTGATTTTCAGAGATTTTTTTTCGAAGATATGAACCATCCGTTAATGTTCCGTGAATGTGGGTTTGAAAGGGGAACATATCTGGGCATCTTATATAAAAAAATCAGAATTTTTGGAATGAACTGTTTCCGGTTATCAGTGATAAAGTGAATTTAACGCTAAAAATTGCGTTTTTAAACGTCCCGCGCGCCCCCTATATATATAATATATTATATATATATTACACCCTAATATATATATATATATTAGGGTGGTCCTTATTTAGGGCCCGGACGAATTATTAATCAAACGTCCCCCAAATCGGCTGCAAATAATTGAATAAAAATACCCTAATTTTTTTAGATTTTGATCTAGACTCTAACCCCTCGCACCCGAGGATGAATTTGCCCGATTTGAAATACACGTGTTTCGGCCAAATTCTCGGGATATATTTTATTCTAAGAGTAATAATTTTTTTAAAAATCTGTAACTCCGAGATTTTAGTGTTCATTGGTGCTACTGTATGGAAAAAAAAAAATCACATTATCATACGGATCAATTTAGACAAATTGCACAGCCTTTAACTTTGAAACATGGTGGTAACCCACGTTACCACCTCGATTTTCTTGAATTTTTCTAATTTATTTACTTTTTAACGTATTCAGATCCGGTTTTTTTGCACTTTTCAGTTACTTTAGCGATGAAAGAACATAAATATACGGTCTAATCGGTATAATTGTTTATAATATAAGATTTATAAATAAAAAAAGCTAAAAAAAATTGCGTTTTTTTTTCGGAAAAATTCACTCTCGAAGTATCTATCCAAGGTAATAACTTGAAATTCAGTGAGAGTGGGTTTTTGGGATCACTGATTACGAAACCGATGTCAGATTTTTCAAATTCAATATTTAAATTTCGTTGTCCACCATCTTGAATTTTGCAGATCTGATAGCGGATTCGTGATCAGTGACTCCAAAAACCCCCTCTCGCTAAGTCCAGGTTCAAAAATTGTACTGTCAGTACTAGAATATCTATGGTGCAAGTCGCGTATACCGTAAATTTTCTATTACTGACAGTACCGTCAGCCAATTTCCGTACACGGTCTTAATTTCAAGTTATTAACCAAATTAGATTTTCCAAAATTAGCGCCGCTTTCCATAGACAATTGTTCGATGCATCCGTTCTCACCACATTTCTTCTTGTTAGTAAAATCGGCCACCACTTGTAGAAGAATCGGCCACTAAGTATAAAAGATTTAAAAGAAAGTCGAGAAAAAAAAGTGGCCAAATTGATTGAAAATTCAAAGAATCCAATCGCATTAAAAAAAAAAAAAACTAAACAATTAAACAAACAAACAAAAAGTTGTTTCTCATCATTCGATTCCCCCCCCCCATTTCTCATGTAATTTCACTCATTTTCGATACAAAATTTTTACAACCATCGCATCAATTTCAAGAAAATTTTACTCGTCTGCCCAATCGTACGTCAATTCAGTGCGAAAATTTTTCATAAATTACGGCTTCTCGTTTCGGGGCTGTAATTTCCGTAATTATAACGGCATGAAAATTTCTTTCCGCCCAGACGAAGATTCGACGCTCGTTGACGAACAAGAGGAAGAGGTGGTATCGGTGTTTGGCGATGAGCATGATCCATCGAGTTTCGAGGATATGGAGGAGCCGGAATTTTACGGAAGCAACGAAGAGGTCGCGGGATCGAACGAATCGGAGGATCCCCTCGAGGAGTCCGTCGTCGCAGCGATCGAGGACGATACGGGACAGGGATATTCGGCCAAAAATTTGAAAATTTGCCCGGGAAAGGATACGAGCCGTTGTGAGCAAGCGAAAGCGGGTACATCGCGAGAATCAACGAATCGTCATGATGCAACGCTGCCGGGCAGGACGAAGCGAAAAATCCGAAGAAACGTGGCTAATCCGTATTCATTGAGAACGAGAAAGGATTCACCGACACTGAGATCCATGAGGATCGTCATGGCCGAGATGCTGAGGCACGAAAAATTGTTGCAACGTCAGCATCATGCCTGGATGGAGCGTCAGTTTGAGATGCAGAGAAAGCACGATCGGGATCAGAGAGAATTGCTGATAACGGAACTTCGAGAATTTCGAAAAATTATAACACTTGAAATACCCAAACAACAACAACAACAACAACAGCAACAGCAACAACAGATCGCAAATAATCAGCGAGTAAATTGATTTAAAATTCCAAAGGGCTCGAACGACGACTACGAAAACAAACAAACAAAACGTGATTTTATATTTACATTAATGTACATAAAAAAAAAAAAGCAACAGACTGTTGGTGTCTAGAAAATTGAGCATTCGAATCTCGTTATTGCTCGACCCGTTGAAGATCGTTGATGCATAGCCGGAATGCATTTCGCGTCAAGCCGCATAATCATCGGCCTCGTCCCCCTGGGATTCCGATGAATTTTTATTCAATTTGTTTCGGTACAAAAATGATAACTCTCTAATTTTACGAAATTTTGTTTTTTTTTTTTTTTTTTTTTTTTCACAATTTCGTAAGGCCGCGTTGACCTCGCGGATATCCTTGACACGAGGATGGACATTTTAAAAATCTATATATATATATATAATTTATATATATATATTAGGGTGTGCGGAAAAAAAAACAATTTTTTTTTTTCGCTTGCATCCACCAAAAAAAGTTGAAGTAAGGTAAAAAAAGAGGAATCCTAAAACGGGAGGTCAAAAAAAAATTATTTCGAACGGCGCATTGCATTTGAATATTTTCCATAAGAATAACACAGGAAAATATTGGGATTTCTGAATGTGGTAGTGCAACTCGTCAGAAAGAAAATCACACAAAGATGTCATTAACATATTCTCATGGAGAATCGAATTCCCTACAAAAAAAGTTATTACGAAAAATTAGCTCGGAACAACCGTTCAAGTGGAATATAACGCGAATGAATATAGTGGAAATAAGGCTGTCTGAAATTGAATTGATAGGAAAAAAAAAATAATTCAAAAGGCTGTAAAAATCGAATTTTTCGCTTTACGAAAAAACTTTTCGGGGGTTTTTTTGTAGAGAATGTTCTGCTCTAACAACGTCGCTTTGATAGAAGCATATAACGGTTCATTGACAAAAAACGAAGAGCAGCTACAATATTTATTGGGCATAGTGCAAAATTATCGATAGAAATACCCTAATTGCAACAAACAGACTCTTAAAAAAAGAAACGATGATTATTAAGCATTATAATGTAAAAAAAACCTATTCTATCTTATTAAACCAAATTCATTGAATAAAGCTTTTCTAAACACGATCAATGATGAACGTCGTTTCTTTTATATTTCTCGTTGTACTTGATTTTTTTTTGTATAAGAGAAATATTTTGAGAACAATTTCATGCAAGTATGTTAGAGCGGAACATTCTCTACAAAAAAACCCCCAAAAAGTTTTTTCGTAAAGCGAAAAATTCGATTTTTACAGCCTTTTGAATTATTTTTCTTTCCTATCAATTCAATTTCAGACAGCGTTATTTCCACTATATTCATTCGCGTTATATTCCACTTGAACGGTTGTTCTGAGCTAATTTTTCGTAAGAAATTTTTTTGTAGGGAATTCGATTCTCCATGAGAATATGTTAATGACATCTTTGTGTGATTTTTTTCTGACGAGTTGCACTACGACATTCAGAAATCCCAATATTTTCCTGTGTTATTCTTATGGAAAATATTCAAATGCAATGCGCCGTTCGAAATAATTTTTTTTTTGCCTCACGCTGTAGGATTCTTCTTTTTTTACCTTACTTCAACTTTTTTTGACGGATGCAACCGAAAAAAAAAATTGTTTTTTTTCCGCACACCCTAATATATATATATATATATATTTTTTTTTTTTAATTTTTGTTTTAGAGGAAAAACAAAATTCCTCGGATGTTATTTTTAATGCTGGGTTTCTTGTCCCAAGAAATAAAATGAAAAGTAACTTTGTCTAAAAATTCGATTTTCCTTTTGATTAATGAGTAAAACGAAGAAAACGAGGCTTAATTCGAAAAAAAAAAAAATAATAATACAATCGAATTTTACCAAGACGAAGTTTCTTTTTGTTTTATTTTTTACGAACATAAACCATCATTAAAAACAAATTTCAAGAGACTTTTTTTTGTTTTTAAAAACAAAAATTTACCGCAGCTGCGTGTAAATAGCCCGGTTAGGAAAATGTAGTTTCGAGAAAAAAAGTATAACACACCCCTTCATCGTCGGATGGTGAAGAAAATAGCGCGCCCAAAAATGTTTGGGGGGAGGGGGAGAAAGTTCATTATGGCGTTTTTTGGGGTTGCTGAATCCGAATCCGATGTCAGATTTTTTAAATTCAAAATAACGGATCCGTTGTTGCTGAAAAAAATTTGAAAAAGACACGTTGGTTTACGGAAAAAAAGAGTTTCTATCATTTTAAGAGTCATCGAGCACACGTGACCAACTCAGAATCGAGGGTAGCGCCTCACGCGGAAAAATTTGAAGAAAATGCATGTCGAAGTTAGCGTCGCTTGCGGCGGATGTGTCAACCAATGCATTCAGCAAAAAGTAACGGATGTCGATAGGGTAGGATGTAAATGTTACAGTGGCGGCGCATGTTTCATGAAGGGCCCCGATTGCCCCCATTGACCCTCAAAGCTTATTTTATCTCAGGGCTCACTTTACGCTTACGCCATCACTGCTGCTTCTCCGCTCTTACCGACAACCGTGACTAGCGAACCTGGCGTTAGTAGCCGGAACTGTGAAATACATAGCACGTACTGTCATATAGCCGTGAGCACGGACTTGGCGTCTCCGATACAATATTCGATATGATTACTTCGTTTCTCAAAGAAATCGGTTGGAAATATTTTTTAAAAGTGCAGTGAAGTGGCGAGAAATACGCTCTGGTCCGATAGAGAGTGGCAGATGCGCGTGAAATTAATAATAAAATGAACTTGTCAGTTGGTGAGAAAAGCGTCGTGGCAAACGACAACCGCCTCGAGTTTTCGATAATTTATTGTGCCTCGAAAAAAAAAATTCCACGGAGCAGAGGACCAGAGCGTATTTTTTACAAGTCGAACTAATTTATCTGTTATGTTTAATTGTGGAATACTATTGTATTTTCGGCTACACTTCGAATATAAACATCTAGGGAATTTTTAGTTCGTTTATTGCCACTTGGCGCTTCGTATGCCCTCGCTCGATGACTCTTAAGGAAGAATTCAGTGAAAAAAAAATTCATTCTTTTTGTAACTCAACCATTTTTTTTCGTACTCCGGTCCGCATATTGAATTTTATAAAAATCTAACATTCGATCCAGATTCCGCGACTCCAAGAGTACTACAAGATACCCATTTTCATTGAAGTTCAAACTTTTTGTTTAAATTTCGATCCGCCATTTTGAATTTAGAAAATTTGGTATTTTATATATATTCGGATTCCGCGATACCTGAGAAGCCATATAAGAAACCAATTTTTCATTGATATCCGAAATTTTTTCGCACTTCGATTCGCCATATTGGATCCGTAATTTCATTCTTTGAAAATTTTGACTAGATTTTGTATTCAGCAACCTTGACTTGAAATTTTTTTGAAAAATAATAACGCATGCCCACACGACGAGAACACGTGATAATGTAGCGAGAGACGAGGACGCCTCACGTGACCAACGCGTGTGTGCTCTCGCTGTATAGTGAATACATTTTTGTTTAACAGCGCGAGAGGGATTGTGAAAAGCTGGTTGTAACCGATGTGCTTTCGAAATTGCCAATGAAAAAGCCGGCTTTACATTACGTAAACTGTTTTAATCGACGCCATGACGATTTGCGCGGGGGAGGGGGGGGGGGGGGGTTGATTCATGCGAGTCTCGTTCTCACTCCAGTCATAACCCAACACGTGCGCTTCGATCCCGTGTCCCGTGGTTTCGTTTTCGCGCGAGTCGTGTACCCGGAATTACATTAATTAAATGCCACCAGAGGTCGCCACCATTCAATAAACAGACCTAAATCCACGCGTTGCTCGATAAAAACATATTTTACGACAAAATCATGTTTTTCTTCAATGTGTGTTGCGGTTACCAGTAGCCCAATCACAAAAATGTAGAAGTAAAAAGAAGATAAGCTTGTTTTGGGCAGCGCTCGAAAAAATATCTCGAAGCTGACATAACTCGATAACACCCAAGGTAAGTCATGTTTCTGTTTTCACACTTTTTTTTTTTAATTTTTTATTTTGAAACGAAGAACCAAACTGTGAGCGTGCGAGACACCAAAACAAATCCATTAGTTCAGGTAATATGCAAATCATAACAGCTCTTTATCGTAATTATATATACATCACAAGGCCTCGCGGGTATGGAATTGTTGATGATGAGACGATCCACCGTAACGTAAATAAATTTGAAAAGGTCCAATCCACACCAGTTATATTCTGACCATATAGCTTACTCTTTTTTTCTTTTTTTTAATATATTTGACGCATCCCGCATGAAAAATTTTTCAAGACATTCATCCGAGAGCTTTTTTTTTTATAAAGGTAAATTGATTATATTTTTGAGCAATAAGCATTATTGAACATCTTTGGAGAAATTCAGTGAGTTCTTACGACAGATATATCGCTAAAACAGATAATCACTATATGAATACATAAATACATGGTTATTTATTTTTTACACGTTGACTGGACACCATATGGTATCGAATTGATGATATATGATATGAGAAAATCGGAAATTACGTAGATTTTGAAAAAAATTGTCAATTTTTTGTTTTGATATCGACGATATATCGTACGAGAGAATTGTAATCTCAAAACAAAAACACAAATACGTGCAGTGTTCTATCGAACTCCAAGTTCTCATTTATTTTTTCTTTCCTGTCGAGAGTTTCGCGCATGCGTGAGCTTTTCTTGGACAAATTTGGAGCATGGAATCTATATGTATATTGTATATATATATATATATAATCGTTCCTGCAAGCTTTCTCGGGCTTTCCCACCACTAAAAAAAAAAACGCACGTAGCTTAAAATATGCTTCACTGTAAGATCTCAGCAGGCCCGCGGTAGGGCTTTCCAATTCGTCGTGCGTAATTCTTGGAGTATCGTAATAGAATCAGGAGGGGTGTGTGCGTGATCTCTTGTAGAGTCAAGTGCGCAGTAGATCTCTTTGAATATCTATATACACTTCCAATGAGAAGAATACGAATATACGAGTATACACGGGGCATTTCAAGGTCAAATAAACAGGATCACGACCTCAACCATTTTTCACTTGCTTTTTTCATGGAGGAAGCTTCCGGTTTTCCTTCTCGTATACTTTATAGGATAGAACAAGGGGAGGGGGGGGGGCGAGGGGGCACAAACTAATTTTCATGTTTTCTTGAAAATAATAATCAACGACGCTGATAGTTTGTACTATTCGAGTGAAATATTCATCAAGATTAATTGAACAATTGGAATAATTGCTTTTTCGAAGCCAAAAAAAAATATCAAAAATTGCGTCAGCTGATCCTGAAAATTCAAACTTGTAAAAAAAAATCAATTTTTTTAAGGTCAGTGTCCTTTTCTTTGCAAAAAAAAACCAATAATTACCGATGCCTCGGGATATTGTTTTTTATTTTACGAAAAATCGAATGAGTTTTCGAAAAAAAAATGTAATTTCCGGAAAAAAGGAAAAAAATTGTACATCGATTTTAAAAAGTGCAACGACTCGGCAAATAATCAATATTATTTGCCGAAATTTGAGTTTAATACCCGCGGCTAAAAATCGTGAAAATCGCCCACACAGCATTAGATATTCACCGTATGTACAAAATAAGTGCACAATGTGAAAAAAATATCGTGCATGTGAAAACGATATTTTATGTACATACCCGGAAGGATATTCATTTACGAGCATATCATGAATATTATATGTATATGCGTTTTTAGAACATTCCGGGATATTCGTCGTTATATATTCCCCGTATGTTTTCAAATGTTCGAATCCGTAATTGAAGATTCTGATACCCCCACAGCTCACGGACTTGCATAGAAGTGTGATTTCTGAAGCATATTCGTTCACTATAAACAGTATATATAATAATTATCGAATAACTACGTTCAATTGGGTTGGAAAAAATTATGTAGGTACATTTTTAATCAATTAATAATTTAGTTGAAAAACGAGTAAAAAAAATTGATAAAATTATTATATATATGAATAAGTACGATGAATAATATAAGATAGAAGGTATACAGAGCTATTTATCTATTTTGAGAACGTATTACAGAAAGCTTTCGCTGTTTTACGTTTCAAAATTCGCGCCAGAATATGAGTTGCGCTGCGATCGACGGCCAATCCAAGAGGATATCTGCTCACGTGACTTTTCAGCGAAGAAAGCAACCAGTGGAAGTGCAGTGCTGTTACCGTGCGAATAAAGGCTTCATTCTCACTCAATCCCGCGCACGAAAGTTTGTCGCCGCACGTGTTTTAAGAATAAACCAGGAAAATTATTTTACATATTGACGCGTGTACGTACGAGAGTATTATATTCATAATAGGAATTGTAAATATAGTTCGACTTGATATATTATTTCCACCTCTTTTAGTTTATAATTTGTGTTAGGTTATGTTAGACGAGTCCTCGCGCGTTGTTAACCTTTTATGCATCAGGTGATTCACCACGTTTATTCGTCGTATTTATTATTTCTCAATTAAGTTTTTAAACTGTATTTTATTGATTGTGTGTTCACCATGCCCAAGGCATTGAAAATAATAATAATGCTTGTACATATATTTTTCATGTTCCAGAAAAAATATTCGAATGTCCATAGAACATTCACTTTTATCTCAGGGATATGTTTTGAATGTGTAATGAACATGACAATGTCACCCCAAAATGATATCTGCAAAATGTCGATGGGATCATTTAAAGGACATGCATACTATGTACACGACATTCGTGTATATTCGTGTATATAGTATACATATCCTTTAAATGTTCCCATCGACATTTTGCAGATATCATTTTGGGGTGACATTGTCATGTTCATTACACATTCAGAACATATACCTCAGATAAAAGTGAATGTTCTATGAACATTCGAATATTTTTTCTGGAACATGCAAAATATGTACAATGAATATCTAATGCTGTGTGGGCGAATAGCGTCGGTTTTTTTTTCAATTTAAAAAATTTTAGGCTTGAAAAAATTATTTCTTCATGGACCCCCGAATATTCTCTCAACGTACGGACATCCCACGAGAATTTTTTTTTCCAAATCATTATTAAAAACAAAAAACAAAAAAAAATTGGCGTGGAACAAAAAAAAAGAAAAAATGGCGTGGGTGAAAGTCAAAGTCCTGCGACTTTGGGGCGAAAATGACCAAAGTATACATATCTATATATTGATCAGGTGTGTTGTGGGTCTTCGTCCCTTCCTTCGCATTGTCTTACTCGTCGTTTCCCACGATCTATTTATATACCCACGTACACACCTATATACATACATATGTTGTATATTTCGCGGAAATCGCCTTCTTCCGGTTCTCCAATTTCGTGACATATAGGAAGCGAATTTCTCTACTATTCTCTTTCAACGATCCGTATCGTTGACCGCGACAAAGCTGCTCCGGTATTTTAAAATCGCGTGTGCTATTGACATAGCATCGTCTCGTGGATAGTAAAAAAAAAAAAAAAACAAAAAAAAATCGGTGAAAATAAAGCAAATCCGATTTATGCAAGAAAAATTCGAGACAGGGCGATAATATTTTCTCAGTCTTTGGTGTCGTTTAGTCGCATTATCGACCCGCGATAATAACAGGTCGTGGTTTTTTTTTATATATAAAATATCTCATTATTCCGAGAAAGAGAGAGAGAGAGAAAGAAACAGGAAAAAATGGCGTGAAAAAATAAAAAATTTTATTTAATGTTGATACGAGACAAGTATAATTATTTTTTGTTGCTGTTGGTTTTTTTTCTGCTACTCTTTTCATCGCGATATTTGTAGGACATTTTTAGTAGCGAGAGGCTTCGCGTGTATTCGAAATGTATTTTAGTGGAAAAGCTAAACAGCTCCCGGTATAGTAACCGTGTGGCAAATTCCGGGAAACAATCTTCACCATTGAAAAAGAGAGAAAAAATAAATACGATGAGCCACTATAATTCTCCGTGCGTGCGCGTCTTTGTCGTCGCTGTCAGGTTACGAACGAGAAAAAAAAAATAAAACAAAATAAAAGAAAAAAAGAGGGCTCGAAGCGATTGTGTGTACTTCAGAACTCACAGTAACAACAATCGAGTAAATGTGGAAAAGCTCTTATGTGATGAATATTATTCGATATAAAGTTTTTTTTAATAATTCTTGCGAAATCGATTAACTTCAAAATAATTTATAATTTCGTCTACACGTTTGCCTTAGGATTCCAGGAAACGCCCTCCCCTTTCACCAGAGTAACATTATTTCCATTATTTTATTTTTAAACGAATTATTTTTCATTCGGGGGGAGTTTTTTTTTATTTTTTTTTTCCCAAATAACATTGAGGACTGTGAATCATGTTTTTCAATGTATAGAAAGAGCAAAACTGTTGTCTGTGCCCAATTCGCATTTTTTTTTTGCCGTAGAAACTTTTTGACCAGTTATATGCTGATATCATCATCATAGTGTACATGCATACTACGTATATTTCACTGTCAGAGCTCGATCACACGGGTCACCTGTGTCGCTTTCGTTAACGTCGGGAAAATTTTCTTCCTTCTATACACGAACAAACACACCAAACACATGTGGGCATCGTATTCTCCGATATCCTGCGTTACGTTGATGTGAGAGAATGCAAGTGATATGAATTATTGGCTCGTCGCATACAGAGATTAGAAAGAAAAATATTTTTAATATTATAGATTTAAAAAAAAAGAGAATTTTTTTTTTTCTTCGCCCGAATCACGCGAGGTCGTGCTGCTCCGTGAACACGTGCTGACGTGCTTCATCATTTTTCGTTTTTTTCTTTTCTCGAGGTCGGTTTCATGCCGCGTGGCAAAGACTCATAATAAAGAGAGAGAGAGAGACTTTCTGCCTCGGTATAGTAAACACGACTCACACTCCATGTCATACAATTTTATTTAGTCGGTTTTCTCGTGTTTATCCGTAGACATTTTTTTACTTATCTCTGGCTACTGAGATAAAAGAAACATTAATTAAATTTTGACAAAAAATAATCAATTCCCGACAAAAAAAAAACGTTTCGGTCGAATATTTTTATTCATTTTTTCGGGTGCAGTTCCGAAAAACAAAAACCTCCGATCCGTCTGAAATTTTATACGGACCTTCTGTTTGACAAAAGATAAAAGGATTTTTACCCCTAAAAAGATTTTCGGCGACTCGCAGAGCGTTTTCGAGATATTCAATTTTAAAATGTGATTTTTTTTTACTGCCTTTTGCCATATCGCGCTGTGTTCCAATTTCACTCCGAAACTTTATTCATTTTTTCTCACTCCTCTTATCTCGGAACGAGCCAATTCGAGCAATCGTCAGAGCACAAAGTTCGACTTCCCTAAAATTACAAGTCATCGTAATCGCATGAAACGTGCATCGATCTTCATAATATACATTGGCTGAGTAAATAATATTGATTTTTTCAAGCAATTAAGTTGGTTTGAATGTCAGACGTTTTACCAGATCGTATAACGCTCCCTGGTTGATGGGACGAAGGAAATTTTTGAAAATTATATTTTTACATTCTCCGGTTACACGCTCCAAAGCGAGATGATATAATTTAACGCAGCTCTTCGCGCTAAATGAGTTTAGCGAGTGTTTCGTTTTTTTTCCCTGACTTTAACAAACAGCCTCACTTTATATTCATTACATTAAAGCGGTTCGGAAAAAACACGATTTTTGAATTTCCAGTTTTTTTTTATCGATCACGTTATATCTTGTCATTATGTAAAAAAAAAAATGTCACAAGCTGAAGCGTGCACGATGAAATTTCGTATCGAAACGAAATCGCAAAGAATTACGTAAGCAAATTAGAAAATTCTTATTCGAAATTCTCGTTTTTTTTTTTTTTTTTTTCGTTGATTCCAAGTCAAATTTGAGACTTTGAATTGGGGAAAAAATTTTCATTCAAAGGTAATCCTTGCACTTTGGCACTCATTGGATAATTTTGTGAATTGGAAATATTTAAATCCTGAAACGTTATTATTATTACTTTCTTAAGACTGCAAAGTTTCAGAGCATTTTGCAGACTTTTTTCCGCTATAAATATTGATTTTAAATATCGAAATATTCGAGCTTGCCACAAGTTTAATTGAAAAATGAACTTACTTGAATATACCGGAGGAGTTAAAAGGTAGTTCTATCGCTGCAGACTAGTCAATTAGCTATAAATGTCTAAATGATGATTCCTAAAAATATTGGATATATGGGTTAAAATTAATAAATATTAAATAAGCTTACCCAGGTGAATACAATTAATCAACGGTTTATTATAAATAATTATGTAACTAGTAAAATAGTAATTGCAACGACTCAAGTATTACTAGATCTCGTATGATATTTACGTGTGGCAACGTTGCGTTTTCTTTCTCTTTTCATTCTCGTGCCCTCTCACTCTCTCGCCCGCTCTATTGACGTTGACGCGGAGAGGTTATGTTGTTCGACTTGTCAAATACCGCTTTCGTTTCGATATCGCGTTGCCACATTTTTTCACCGTCACGACATTATGCCATAAGTTGTGTATCACTACCCGGATGCTCGTATTAAAATCAGTATAGCTTAAAAAATTGGTCGACAATCATATTTTTTTTTAGGCCCGTTAGATTTTTACGTGTTTAATGAATCTAAGTCTCGTTTTTTGTAAGAATCTTTTGGATTTTCGATAAGATATATCGTTTTAAAGTAACCGGAAATCGGTTCTTCTATATGCCGAAGCAAATTTGCCTTGAGGAACTGGCATTTTCAAGTATTAATTTCTCCGTAATTAGGTCGATAAGGGGCATTGACGTTTCGCGAAATGAATAAATATATTAAAATTGAAGATATAAAAAAAAAAAAATTTAAATCTTATGGATTAGTTACCACGATAGAACTACCTTTAATTCATTTGATAACCAATTTTTTTCTCACGAAATTATGAGCTTTCGATAGATTACAAAAAAAAAACAAAAAAGGGTCCCGGGAAGTTTGGCATAGAAATTTCGAATTAATGATCAGCAAAATTCATTCAGTTCACAATGAGACTGGATCAGCTGACAGCTCCTCTGCTACGAGTGTTGGAAGTAATTCATGCGAATTTTGCATTTATCAATGTCAAGCTGTCCAGATCCGCCCTATCACGCACGTATAAACACAATATTTCGTGAATAAAAAAATTTAAAAAAACGATCGTATGATCTCGCGCCTCTGCGAGTCACGTAGGACGGTGCGCCACAGCCAAAACAATGGATGGCTTGTTACCGAGGCAGAATGTCAACAAAGCAAGGGGGGAGGGGGAGAAAAAAACGAACTCTCGAACAACACACAATGAACGTATCGATCTCGTTTTCTGGGCATATAACGAACGTAAACACGTGAGAAAGGTATACCGATGTTCGAGCTTTCTTGGCACACGTGCTACATATTCACGTTTTACTCTCGCGTTTATTGGCTAAATACGTTGCGCAATAATACGACAAAGGGCAGGAAGGAAGAGGGAGAGAATCCACGTAATACTGGATCGATTCGATGTAATCGGGCGAAAGAAAATTTAACTTTTCTTTTAAATTCATAATGGTTTTTTTTTCTTTGCGAATTCGTGAATAATAATAATAAAAGTAATAATAATAATAGCTGGAACATATAATAGAGATCGCAGTACTTTACTGAGCTAGGAAAACAAATAGGGACTGTACGAGCCATTCTCGAGAGTTGTAGATCTTTAAATTTTGCGCTGTCAGGCACGTAACGTGTATTACTTCCGGGAGGCGGAGAGGAATTATTTGTAAATATTATTTTTCGAAGTTTTGGCATATTCTGAAAATATTGGCATTGAAGGCACGATTTTGTTTTTTTTTTCACCATTTCGCAAAAGCTCTTTCTTTTCGAACGTAAACGGTCGAAAGAAGGAGAGAGAGAGAGAGAGAGAGAGAGAGAGAGAGAGAGAGAGAGAGAGAGAGAGAGAGAGAGAGAGAGAGAGAGAGAGATGTCGATGACGACGAGGATGATGAAAAGTTAAAAATTTCCCATTTCATTTTTTGGCAATCGGAGTTGTACGGAGAGGCTGCATGTATATAATTAATGGAAAAGCTCTGTTTCGTCTGCCAAGAATAAGAAGAAGTAGTAGATTTGAGATATGTTATACGAATACGACGATATAAATTCGAGAGAGAAGCTTGGTCTTCGTGTATAACTCCGTTCGAAGGGAAAAGCCCGAACAGCGAGATTTTCGCGAGGAATTTTTTACGTGCTTTTTTTTACTTCAAAATTCGCTTCAACTGCTAAACGTTTCGAGATATTAATCAACATTTTTTTTTTGCATAAATATCATCGAAGTATGGTTGTTATTGAATTTGACGAAAAATCGATTGAAACGTTCGAGCGCTGTGAAATTTTGAATTAAAAAAAAACGCGCTTGTGTTTTGGGTGAACCATTTTTTTCGATTCATATGATCATTGAGAGAGATTTCTACAAGCAAAATTGTAAGATTTTATTGAATCTCAACCACTGGATGAGGAATTGTTCAAGTTTACCAACTTTTTTTTAAAATTGTTCTGAGGAAACCACCTTTTAAATAAAAATAACCATGAACAAAAACAGCAGAAATCACTCAAAATTCAACCACAACAAAGACGATGAGAAGATTGATTTTGAATAATAATAATTCCAAAAAGTTATCAATAAATTGTTTAAACAAAACATTGTTTAACAAATTTTCAGGGAAAGTTTTTTTTGACACGTGAAATGAATTAGTTGATTTTTCTGACTGCACATGAATTTTTTAGAAATTTTCTTATCATTTTTAAAATTTGGTTTTTGAAAATTTTTTAATTTTTAAAAATGAAGGAAAAATCGTGAATTTTGGATATGTTTTCGTAAAAACGTTGTATATTACAATTAAAAAGTTCCCCGGGCATTGAACGAACAGTTTCGTAAATACAACCTTTACAAATTTCCGAAAACCGAAATTTAAAAATGATACAAAAATTAAAAAAAAAATTCATGTGTAGTCAGAAAAATCAAAGAATTCATTTCAGATGACAAAAAAAAACATTCCCTAAAAATTTGTTAAAAAATGTTTTGTTTAAACAATTTATTGATAACTTTTGGGCATTATTATTATTAAAAAGTAATCTTATTATTGTCTTTATTGTGGTTGAATTTTTTCCGATTTTTATCTTATCATGAAGTATGCAATATTGTCGACGAAAGTCACTTTTGGTGGGGAAGGTACTACGTCCGATCCATGTTTAATAGATAAACGGAAATCTAATAAGCATATGCGTTAGACCATATAATAACAGGCCGACTCGGATGTACGAAAATCTAACCGTTACACACGAAGATCCAAACAAATCTACGATTTTCCAAAATGGAGATCTACGTACAATAATATTTTATCCAAAAAAATAACTATACGTAGATCTAAATTAGGCATTAATGAGGCATATTGACAAAAATTATCAATCAGGTATTAAAATTTTCAAGTTTAATCGTCACTTCAATTGTAAAGTTAAGTTGAAATATGTTTTAAGTCAATTCGTAAAAAATCTACCAACACGTATAGCATATGATCTCTATATCTGTACAATTTAAATCCGGCATTATAGATTTTTCAATGGAAACAACTAAATGACACACTATTCACCATAGACAATGACAATAAGTTGACCTATCTTTTTCCACGTGAGCTGTAAATCTATTGGATCGACAGGAGAAAAAAAAAACTCTTAAAAATGTACTAATGTTTGGGACATTTGACTGTATACACGATCGCAATATATATCATCAAATAAATGGGGGGCTATGCACGCGAGTCTCTCGCAGTTATACACTTGGCTCAACTCGATCAGCTGTGGCTACGATGAGGGATTCTCCGATCTTCGTCAATTTAAAAGCCCGCGGGTTTATAATATATTTCAGCATTTCAGTATATAGCCATTGGTGTTGGTTCAGACCGGTTTAGCGTTTCTCGACGTTCTCATCGGGTCGATTACCGCGAGCTAATGTAGCCGGTTACAACTAGAACAGCGGAGTCATTCCCGGATCGAACTGAGCCTTTCCGGGAATACAGCTAAGCGTGATCGTGAAAACGTCAACGTATTCGAAATACCGGCTGCCCAAGCACTCTAAAAACTTGTACCTGTCTCTCTCTCTCTCTCTCTCTCTCACTCTCTCTCCACAGAGAAAAAGGAATGGAAAAGACTAGTAATTATTCCTATAAAAATAGTAATTTACTTCCAGTAATGCAACTGTGCTATTCATTGCTCAGCAAAATATTGAAAAGTGTCATATGCGTACTAAAAAGTATCATGTGCGTAGTAAAAACTGCTAAAAATGTATATTAAATATAATAATGCGCTTGATACTTTTCATCAATGTTGCGCAGTAAGGTAAAAATGTCACAATACCGGACCATCTAAGATTCTATAGAAATTATAACCTATTTTTCATGGACATACACCAACGCTTCGAAGAAATACTTATTAGGCGAATGCAAAGCTGGTGGATCGTAGTTTCGAAAATTCACGCTATCGTTGGTTATCTATGATTAATAGTTAATGCTTTATAAACGATAATATCGGCGAATGCAAATGTACCGGATACCGGACGGGGACGTCCATTTCCGTGCTCCGCTACTTCAATTATTAGTTGTTTATAATATATTGCAATTTATTTCAAACTCAATCGATGATTTTTCAATCATAAAACAAATCTTTTCGTGCGTTAAAATTTCTTTAGCTTCGGTGGTATAAGGAACCCGAGTCGAAATTTCGTCCCGGCTTTAAACCTATAGATACTAAACAAGACCTTATTAAGCGCTTTTTGGTCCGCAAGCCCTATTCAGAACCTGATAGAGCCATCTTTTTCATATTTGTACCTCTTGTGATCCTTGACGTTCTATACTATAACGGCTGCATTCGACTTGGGCGCTTTACACGCTTTCAACTAATAGTTGGCGCATATAAACGTGAGCGCTCAAGGGTGTAAGCGCCCAAGACGCTCCTAAACGACCGTCTTAACCTCGCTCGGCGACTGGTTCATGAATTACGGGCAAATACGCGACAAATACTACTAACTCATACCCGATATTTATTTTTAGTGACAATACGTAAAATAAGGATTATAACAAAAAAAAATTACATTTACTGAAGGTGAATTGAATTTATTGCAATAAGAAATAGACTGGACGAACACTATTCGGTATACAGTCATAATTCGGGATATTCACCTTAATTAATTGGCGTGTATGCGTTCGAATATATATGTTTAAAATAAAATTAACAGCAATTTGTGAACTATTCAGAGAATTTTTATAAACACGCATGAAGAATCATAGATATTCAATCATTTTTTTTTACTTTCATTCAATTGACTGTCGATTATTCGTAATAATGGGATAGGTGATCCGAAACTGGGACATGGTTCGGAATTTGGAAATTTACCTTTTAACGAATACGACAGCTACAAAGCTGGAAATAAATTACTATTTTTTTTAAATAGGAATAATCACTAGTCGCTTCCATTCTTTTTTCTTCGTGTATTCCGACAGAATAGAGAACTTGAATATGGAGAATAGGCTGCCACGTGCACACGATGAATAAGCTCGATGGACAAACAAACTCAGCCCCCCCCCGATACTTGTAATCGCTGTTCACTTCGTGAAAAATTCTGGTCTATATCGTTAACTTCGATATACTAAATGGTTATTCCAATAAAGCAGCGATGTCTCTCTACCACCGGAAACGAAGCGCGTTCGCGTCTATATGTTTGTCAGACACGAATAATTTAGTTAATCTGTTTTCGTACTTCAGCGAACACGCGTTATCGTCGTAGAAGCATTATTTTTCTTCCTACCTCGAATCGCCATTGTGATACGACAACAGTATATGCCAGACAGTATTTTTCTCAAAATAATAGTTCGATGGAAGAGAAAGAGAGAGAAAGAGAATAAGAAAAAAAGGTTTAATCGCATCATCCGTTCGGGTGTATAGCCGTTGGGATCATGTGTTCCGTTTTTCCGCGTATATTATAACTCACAATGACGCGATTAATATTCTCTCGGATATGTCAAATGTTGGTAGTTTGCCCGAGAAGCACGTTGACTGTGGTCGACGCGACGGTCTGTCTATCCGAGCACGTTCGTCGTTACGTATCTCGTATATAACTATACACACAGCAGATATATATATATATATATATATCAACGTGTTCACAGCGATTTACACAACACACATCATGGCCGTTTCACCGAGACACCAACACGACTCCATTATTACGAACTGCACGTATACTGCAATCGTCCTGTCTCGTTCTCTCGGCGTCATAGTGCGCATGCCCCGTCTGAGCTTTCTATAAAACGCAGATCCCACCCGTCTATCCCCGTATTCGTCAGTCGACAGTCGACAGAGCTCGTGTGAGCAACTCTCGTTGTAGCGAAGAGAAAAAAAAATTAAAAACCGTGCGACAAGCTTATCGACTGTTCCTTACGAGAAACTCTGCAACGTATTCGTGAAACTCAATTGTTCCGTCGGGGTGAATACATTTTTGGTTTCTTCATTCTCCGCAACGAGAAGAAGAAATTAATTGTTTTTTTTTCCGTGAAGAGTGTTTGATATACGTAAAATTCGAGTTTTCCGCATCGGCGATTATCGGTACTTCTGATTTTTCTTTCTTTCTTTCGTCTGTACATCGTGAAAAAGCGAAAGTTCAAAGACACCGATCTCATAATGCCGGCTGACGTGGCGACTCAAATGAGCTTTTTGCAATTCAATCAGACCGGCCTGAAGGGCTCAAACGTTGATTCCTGCTGGAACACGGAAAACATGAGCGGCTACATGAATCTCGTTGGTCCGAACGGTCACAGTCAGGGTGTTCAGGTGAAGGTATATCGCACGAGCGTGGAACACTTTGCCGTTATATATCCGCAGAAGAAGGTATGCCGACCCCTCGGTGTTTTGAATCTTAAGAACACGACGATCGAGCGCACGAGGGACGAGGGCTTCGTCGTTAGGCAAAAGGGTTTCGATGCAACGGTATCCGTTACCTTTCACGTCGAAAACAAGAAGGAACTGGATTATTGGATTGTCGCTTTTACACCGAGAACCAGTCCGCTCGTTCATCAGAGCAGCTTACCCATCGTCGAGGAAGAACTCGAGATCTAAGATATCCCCAATTGACGATGGCCGAAAGCCAAACACGCGCTCTGATTAATGAAAGAATGAAAGGGAGAAAGAAAGAAGAAAAAACAAAAAAAAAAAACGTCGATGAAGAGACACTCCGCGTTGTGTGCAGCATCGTTATTCCAACAGCCCCAACAAAAGGCATAGCGGGGAAAAGCCAAGCGAGATGTGGCGAGAACAAAGCCAAAAAATCTCTTGCGATACTCTTCGAGCTGTGTTAATGAAAAAGGAAAGTGACGATTTCGAATGTCCCAGCGCGAGACAATATGAGATAAAGAATGAGGACTTGAGACGGGAGATTCGTTTTAATGAATCTGCGAAAAAAAAAACTCTCGTGATATGATCCTCACGCGGATCTCACGCGACTTTCCGTCAGGCAATTAAAAAAAAAAAAATTTCCCCAAAATTCTGCGACACATCGCCACGAAAATAAGGTCAGTTATTGATCGGCGATGATGAGAGAGAAGAAGCGTCGGGAGGAAACACGATCGCCGAATGTGCATCAGCTGTTTCGAGGCGTACGGGGCTGACTTCTCCATTGATCGTTTATTAAATGAGTAGCCCTACTCCTCGACACAGGCTGGAGGAGCGTTTTGCGAGCTTGAACCTCTCTCGGGTGTACGGATTCGTGCGGCTACGAGTTGGCAACAGCACGCAAAAGTGGAACGACATCGTAGATCCTGGGCACGGTTCAAGCAGAGAGATACCAAGAGTATTTTCTCACCTTTGTTGAAGCGTAAAAGGTTATCACCACTTACAATGAAAAGCGTGTGCTGCTGCTGGCTTCTGGCGGTTGATGGAGAGGTGGATACTCCTCGTCCGGGCATTGAGCCCTATAGCAGAGTTCTACACACCGAGAGCAGAGGAGAACAACCGGAGGATGAGAGAGAGACAGAGAGAGAGAAGGAGCAGAGACCGGTGCGCGAAAGCAAGCCAGCAACCCGCGTCATCAACATCATCGATTTTAAGCCAGCTGTGACCAATCCGGAACGGGTCTTCCTTCTTCGTGTTGCCACGCTCATTTCTCCCCGTTGGGACAAAATTGAATTCGAGATGTGCCGGTGAAAGTGTTTTCGGCTGCATTGGACGAAAATGGTGGAACAACAATAAAGAATATCCCGGAAAAAATACAGCGCCGCAGCAGCGGAAGAAGAACAAGAAGAAAGAAGATGCTATGCCTGAGCCGATTGAAGAGGCAAACTATAATGACCAGGGATAAGAAAAAAAAAAAAAAAAAAAACCGGACACATCCAACCGACGAGGCAGAAGCCAGAGAATAAGTGGAGCAACGCGGACCCGCGAACACACACACACATACACACACAAAGCACAAAGAAGTGAGAAAATAATGGAGCTCACGTAGAAGTTGGTAACGAGTCCGACTGAAGCCTGTACAAGACTTGAAGGAAGACAACCGGATGAGGAGTCGACAGGTTTCTTGTGAATCGGCCGGGTATAGAGATCAGCGGTGTACTATCTCTCTTTCTCTCTCGCACGTTGCACCGTTAACTCTAGCCTGGCAACCGACGAAGGAAGTGCACGAAGAACGCGAGAAATGAAAGGACGCGAATACCGAGTCTACTGTGTATGCAAATATAGATATACATGCGGGTATATATATATATATATATATATATATATATATATATATATATACAATATATACTTATATGTAAGCGAAGAGTCAGAATTACTGCGCTACGATGCATTTCTGTGCAACCACGAGAATGAATATTCATTCGGAGACGCGATAAAGAGCTTACGAGCTGTTTGAACTGAAAAATAAATCCCAGTATTCTTCGTTCAACCCTTGATAACGTGAATGATGAAAAAAAAAAAAAAAATTAACAGAGATTTTCGTCTCGAGTCTCGTGACATATATCGCGTTATCGGCTCATGGGCTTATAATAACCAACGAAAGGTACTTAGTCAATGCGAGTTATATCTTATCCATCACAAAAAAAATTTCTTTATCAAATTTGTCAGACTATTCATTCAACGTTATCAGAGAGAAGCCTTTGACAAAAAAAAAAAAAAACTGTCCCATGGAGAACGAAGAATTCGAGATTTCCAAAGAATTTTCAGCAAACAACTTTTTGCGTCGGCTGATAAATCTAAAGACCGATCCCACAATTGTTAATTTATACATATACACACGTCGTCTATAGAATTTTTACTTTAAGATTGTCTGTGATATCAAGATTATCGAACGAGGGGAGGGATAATGAACGTTTTTTTTTTTATTTTTCTCGATCGACCTGCGACCAAATGATAATTCCATGTATATATATATATATTCTATATATAATATATGATAAATAATGGATTTAGGTATGTTCGATTGATTTCTTATCGCGACAAGCATAATTTTTATTCAGCCAAGCGAGAAAATCATGAGAAAGTACGACCGAGTCTTTTCAAACTTAATTCAAAGGTGCATCGAGCTTGCGTTTTTCACCGTCTCTCGTTCGAAAATTATTACTATTATTATTATTTTTTATTTTCATCGTTCATTTCATAATTGTTATACTATTGTACAAATATCATAAAACTTGGATCGTATGCTGCGCATGTTTGATCAATGAAATTCCGTATGAATGAGCGTATAATGCGTGCGTTTGGATAGATGAGGCGATGATAGTCATTTATTTCAAATAATAGAAATTTCTTATATAATACCATGAAAACCAACTAAAATCTTGTACAGAACTTCCTCGTAGTAACGCAGAGATGAAAAACGTCGTATAATTTTTTACACGCGTGTTTAATAGCATGACTGTAATTCTATCTTAAACTTTCGTTAAGGACATATAAGAGATCATGTGCATAAATATATGTTCGAGTTACCTTCGTACGGAACTCGTGGAACACGCTGTCCGCGCGAATAGGGGACAAAGGGATTGTAAGAATAGTAATGATAAAACAAAAAAAAAACAGCGTTCTCTACGTGTATATATGTATACGATAATGATTGAAGTTTAAATCCCCTTATCGTATTACCGAATAAAAGTCAATAAGATTTAAATGAAGAAAAAAAAAATGAAACATGGAGTTGTGGTGTTTGTTCATTCTCTACCAAAGTAGACGATCACGTAATCCTTGAACAGTCCGTCCTATACCTCTCCCGTGTATATCTCTCCGAGCAACTTTGAGCAAATCACCTTGCGCAATCGTTTGGGCGATTGTGCAGTCAGGTTCTTTGGCTTACCAGGTTTCCAGCGTAATATATGTATATATATGGATATATACTTTAATCTCTCGTTGCTGTTGTAACATTAGGGGATACCTACTTCGGCTTTTGTATTGCCCTCGACTCTATGTATATCGCTATACACGATGCTACTTTTCTTTGCTCTATTGCCTACTGCCGCCATTCCAAACGCTCCTCATACCGAGAGAGAGAGAGAGACGAACAATGAGGATGGCACGCGAGGGAAAAAGAAACATCAACGACGGAAAATTCTTAGGAGAGACCTCTACAGCAGTGGATCATATACATATATCGTTGCTTCAGCGCTCATTCCTTAGCCTTGATAATCCTACCACATAATGAAGAAAAAAAAAAAAAGAAAACAACGGAGTCTCTCTCTTTCTTGCTCTCTGTATCTCGATAGCGCCACATTAAAAATCAATCGAGAGAACGTCATATTAGTCGACAATGCCGTTTACCGATGAGCGAATCTTTGCCTTTTTTTCTTCAAACATTACATCAGCTAGAAGCTGTTCAAAGTATGTATTCTTTCTTTATGTCCTATTGATCGCAGCTGTCCACGAGAGTCGAGCCACGATTTTGTTTCTATCTCATAGAATCGCAAACACCTCTGATAGTTCTCAATTTTAACTGTTTTTGAGAAGAAGTAAATTATAAAGTCACAGCTTATTACGGCTGTAATGAATCATTTTATTTCTCTATTTTTCTTTCATCAATTTGTTTCGTACCATTTAAATGTTTTTTTTTTAATCTCGATTCATCACAGCTGTTTGACATGAAAGTGCAGTGATAGTGTTGTTGCTCCAATGTTATTGAAATAACGCTTCGTTGAGTCCGTATTTATTTATCTCAAGAGAGAAAACAAACTTTTACTGCAGCATATTCACTATCACAAGTGTGTGTGTGTGTGTGTCTCTCTCTCTCTCTCTCTCTCTTTTGGAGCCGCACACTGCGCCAATATATATGATTGTTCGTTCGCATCGTGGCTAATACAAGGCGGGAAGATTATGCAACGGTTTTTTTCGCGCATCTGCACTTCTTCTCGGTTACAAAAAAAAAAAACCTTTGTATCCTCGACTGGCGAGTAAAAATATGTATATACGTAGGTATATCTATCCATATATATAATGCTTGTATGGCAAACAAAAGGCCCTAACTCCAGCGACTTAGCGAGGACAAAGTAAGATCGTTTACGTCCTTTTCAGTACTACACGGGGTTCACGTATGCCTAACGCAGGGAACATGCTCGATGGCTTCACCTGGTTTGCCCCTCCTAGTTTCTCGTCCCCATTGTCAACGAGTTTCTTCCAAATGAAATCAACTATAACCGCGATATAGAAGCCTCACTCCCCCCCCCCCCCCCCATGTCTATGGTCATCATATGTTTTCTGCTGCCTCGTTTCAACAGTTCTTTATGGGGTTTCGTGAAACCAAAGTCTTAAAAAAAATTCAACTACACCGGAGGTCAACTTGCAGCATTGAGCTTAAACAATAATAACCCCAAAAAAATTTAACTTTTTCTTCAATCCATGGATTGAATTCTTCCACTTTTTTTTTTCAATAGACGAAAATTTATCAAAATGTTACGAAAAATTTCAGTGTATTTTTTTTTTTAGAAAAAATTTGAAATTTCGTCGGCGATTGAAAAATAAATTATTCGGAAGAAACCCTTCGTGATTATTCAAGACTTATATGTTATTTAAAAAACTGATTTTTTGTTGTTGCTGTTGCTCTGTTGCTGTTACTGGAATTTTAGGGTTCAATGTAAGGGTCTAGAGTTGTAAATAATGCGTTTGTCTGAGTAATGACATTATACTGAAATCCATTAGCCATTATTTTGGTAATGGACACTGTAATTTCTATCCATTGTGAATTAGATAATGGGTAATGGAATTTAATTCAGTATATCCATAATTTTGAAAATGGACAATAGAACCTAGATCCATTATTATTACTATTATTATTATTATTATTATTATTATTATTATTATTATTTCAATGTTTAGTGGGTTGTTTCTACATTGTAATATTTACAACCCTGCACTAGGGTCTGTGACTACCGAAACACGGAAAAAAAAATTAACGATTGTCTCAAAGTTTTTTTTTTCTGTCAACGCCATAAGAGTATCATTGAATCTTAGTGAGGCAAAACAGTAGGAGTTTTGGAAGAGCTGTGTTTGGCTCCGCTATACGTGTGCGTAACCGAGAGAGTGCAGCAAACTGTCAGAACAAAAATTGTGCGGAGGTCTTTAAACCTCTTCGCGGCTGCGTGCGAAGAATGGGGGGGGGGGGGGGGTATATGGAGAACGAGAAAACGACGGATGCAAGTGAGATGTATATATATATATATATATATGTATAATGAAACGGAGACACGGGAGAATAATGCAAACGAAGAATCCGTTTCTTTTTTGTGTTCTGCCGCGTGGAGAGCCTGAAAAGCGATCCGTTTCACCGTTCTGCCTCGAAAAACTTCAACTGCAATTTCAAGATCTTTTCGCAAAGAAGTTTCCATAACCATAGTCGACGCCTACGACCGTGAAATTGTAAACTTTAAAAACGTATTCTCAGCACATTGGCGCATGGTCCCGAGGACTATATTCGATCGCAAAACCGAATAAAATGATTTAATCATATATTTTTTTTTCTAAAGTGGATGCAAAATAAAAAAAAATTGTTTATGATAATTCGCTAGATACGTGGGAATGAATTTTGGGGGTGAGAAGAAAAACAATTGGAGCTCAAAAAAAGTGTTAAAAGTGAAAATAGTTACGGCTGCTTCGATTTATGATTATTATTATTATTATTATTATCATCATCATTATCATTATTATTATGATTAGTGTTGATCTTTAGGTTAGCGGGTAATATTACTCAGCAAAAAAATATAGATTCATTTGCATCTTCTGTTTTTTTATTTTTTTCAACTTGAATGAACTATTATATATGACGCGATATAAGAAATGTAGACCCTCATAAATATGTGCTTATTCTTCCTTCTTCGTGTTTTTAACCTCCCACGATGATACATGATCGATCGTGATCATCGAGAGAAACGCGATGTGCTCACGAAAAACCACCACGCCCATGGAATGATAACATTTTTTTTTCTTTTTTATTTGTTTCTTTTTTTTACACTCCGAAGCATGTGCGGGGGAGGTTTTTTCTGGTTCAATCCTGATATTAGAGGGCGTTTAGGATATTGAATGATGTTTGCACTCGAGGGACCTTATGAACTTTTATTTGTAAAAAAAAAAACAGCTCAGTCCTCTCTTATCCGACGATCGCTGACGTGCGAGTCTTGCGGGGGAGTCATAAAAAGAGCTCTGCATACATGAATATGAAATACAGAAGCGTTACAAAAAAGTGACCCCCCCCCACCCCCTCTCCTCCCAATGACCCAATTGAACACGAGTTTTTATTTTTTAAATTTTGAAAAAAATTTTAATTAAAAGAAAATCTAAAAAATTTTAAAAACATCGCGAAAATAATAGTATATATACGATTTATATATAAGATGTCTTCAGCGCGCTCTTTTGATTATAACTCAAAAACCGCTTCGAATTTCAGCATAAAATTTTTACAGTATATTCTTAAGATGTTATACTAATGTTTTGTGAAGAGAAAAAAAAATCGATTTTTTGAAAATTCTACACGTATTGCCCACCTTAAGGGGACGTTATGTTCGAGTATTTAATAATTTCAATCTTTCAAAAATAAAGTATCAAAAATTTTATTTTTATATCGCGGTATCAATGCAAGAAAGCCGACGCGTAATAAGCCAAGGCTGACCTGATCAATATTTTGCGGTCGTTGACACGCGCTGTACCGCGGCCAGACCATACACGACGCTGATAACAAGACACCGGAGAGATGTTTTCTCCGCATATGTTTTAAGAGTCTAAAATTAGCAAACCGTGGCTGGCTTTTATGTTAAAACAGAAATTAGCAAGCCGTGGTTTTTCAAATCGGCGAACCCTCCGAAAGCGATAAAATTCGTTCGAAATTAAAAAAAAAACAACAACAACAACAATAATAATAATAATAATAATGAAAAGGAAAAAAAAAACGAAATTCAGCGCAGTACCGAGATAAATTGCGTTTGCTGATTAAAAATATTGTTAAGACGCACATTTTGCGAGCTCGCGGTCGCGGTTTGGTGCGATAGGAGGCCCATATAGGCTACTCAGTGTTCGCTTTTGGACAAACCGTCTGGGGTTCAAAATAAAAAGGGGACGATAAGAAAAATTGCGATTCGAAAGGCCTCGATAAAAAAAAAAGCAGACGAGATTAATCGGTGAAAAATTAAATCGTTAAAAATTATAGTGCAATTGAATTGTTTTTCGAATTTGAGGACCTTTTTTTTGTTAGAAAGAAATTTTTTTCTAGCCAAGAACCTGACGTCCGCTAAAAGAGGAATTGGTTGTTTAAAACAACGATTTACTGCGGTAAATTTTTACAAAAAATTGGTACCACAAGAGTGTCGCGTCAATTGAGGATGGGCTAATAACCCGAATTATCGAAAAATTTAGATTTTTCATTTGACCAAAAAGTAACTTATAGTAAAATTCAGTAATTTGAATTAAATAAAAATTTGATTAAATTCTACGAACTATTGCCATCGACTCAAAGTGCTTTTTGTAAAATTGACGAGTAAAATTATTTAAAAATTCCCGAAGGAATGTGTTTTTTCTTTATCAAATTTCAAACAATTATACGAATATTTGTTTAATCGTGTAAAATTTCATCGTCATTAATCACGTGGTGTTTTCTACGATGTCCTTTAACTCAAAAGTTTTTCTCACTCGTGAAATTTTTTTGATTGTGAACACTCGCATACATTCGCAAGAGAATCCTTACAATGCTTTTTTTTTCGTTCTTCTTACCGGGTCATACGTATAATTAAATTATTACGAAACAATTTGTTACGCAAAGTGGAAAAAAAAATTGGACTTTTTGCAGAAACAACGAACAATGGAAAATAAGCCCTGTCACGAGATTGTTCTCATTGTTCTCCCTGATTCACGACAATTTTTCAAGGGATCCAAGGGTCATGAAAGAAACAGTAAATTGGAGATTTTTTATTCTTTCTTTCTTTGGTAAACCGGCTCGATGAACCTGACCCTGCTAACGTGATAGAAAGAAAAAGATAGAGAGAGAGAGAAGATTCAGCGATACATGCGACTAAGAATTTTTTTTCCAGAGAGACTATATATATATATATATATTGCATTCGTAAATATTTTCGACTAGATTTATCAATGAATATTCCTGAAAAGGCTGGAAAATGTATTACGAAATTATGGAAATAAAATTGTTCGGCTAAAAAAATAAATTATTAACTTCGTTTCATGATCAAACTAAAGAGATTTAACGAGAAAATTTGGTCCACGCAGATGCCTCGCAAATTGAATTTATTATTCACGTTTGGTTCCTCAAAGTCCAAGCTTTATTTTGGTAAAAGTAAAAAATATTGCGAGTGTTTTTTTTTAAATGCCAAATGGGGTTTTTTTTCGGTGCGATTAAAAAAAAAAAAATTTCGAAAAATGCCTAAAATAATATATTTATTTCGAGGGAAAATCGATCGAGGCGTTTGGATTGTAATTGAAATTTTCATTTTTCTTTTGTTCGATATTCGTAATTCGTGGGAAAAAAAAAAAACATTGTTCATGTCGCGATATTACTTCAATTACTCGATTCTGCATGCAAAAGAACGTTCCTCGAGAATCACCAATCATCGTGTACGTCAAACGTGCGCGCATAGGCAATTAAAATAGCATTGCAATGATAATAAATATCTTGCGCTGATAATTAGTTCGAATTATAATTCGTTGGAAAAATTAAAATTGAAAAAAAAAAAAAAAAAATCCTACCTACGTCTTCGGTCTATGATTTTCAAGCTACGAATTACGTTGGTATGACAATGGTGATCTTTGTGAAAACGCGCGTCAATAGAATTATCGACTGTGTATGGGCAGTTTGACATTATTTTATTTTCGTCTAGACTGCCTTTTACGTGATAAATATCGGGATATATCTATACATATATATATAATATATATATAGCGTGACTCTTGATGCGATCGTAAACTGCACACAATGAGATTTTATGCCACCTACGTAGGTAATTTTGCTCCCGGAACGTTTTACGTACGCGCGTATATAAATACGAAACGAAAATGGAAACGCTCTCACGTACACGTGTATATTTCACGTACGATTATTCGCCGTGTGAGATCTATGTCGTATAGTTTATTTTTTGTGCCTTTCATCTCAACCTCTTGGCTGCTCTTATACTATGACGCGAGACCCGAGCGATAGTATAGCGCTCTCGAAACACGTGTATACCCGTTGTGTTGTCACGCTCGTGCGATATCGATCGCTCAATGACTGTTCGCGTGTATACTCTACGAGAACGACTTTTTTGCGCTTTTACATGGACGGAGGTTTTTGTTTTTGTTTTTTTTTTTTTTATTTTTTTTGTCCCCAGACTATCACGATTATTTTATGCTTGAATCTTCTTTAACGATCTCTCACGTCACGTTTATCTAGCCAGTTTTGCGATTAAATAAGTATTGAGCAATCACAGAAATTTCATATCTCTCTCGGGCCACAGAGCGTGTGTGGCCCGAGACACTCCAGTCTCATCGAGATACACGACGACGTGATATCCGGTCATATTCGATCGATGAGAATTTTGCGAAAAAATTGAATCGATCAACACTCGAGATAACAAATCGCCGATCCGATGTAATAATTATCGGCTATTCTTTTCTTTTTTTTGTTTTTTTTTTCTCAAGTCAATTTTACCTTTAGCGTGACTTTGTTCGATTGAGCCTTTGGCGTGTGAAAGTAGTTCGAGCACATATGCTACACATTGCGTATAATCATGTTTTTTTTTTTTACCAACAATAAATTAATTAATTGCTATTGGAATAAAAATATCGAATTTGAAAAAGTTTCATCGTGAGCTGATATGATCTTCAGAAAAAAAAATTATGTTTCTCGCCAGAGAGAAAATCCATTGGGATGATTTTTTTTTAAAGACATTTTAGGGTAAAATTTTCGGCTAAATTGTCCAAATTGAGTTTCTGATCAAGTATACAAAATTGAAAAAAAAAATAATCGCATGCATAAGCAATGTGATTTTCAGGAATTAATTTTATGAAACTAAGCTGTACTTTCGAAAACATTAGGGGTGATTTATCGTCGAAAAATCATTTGTTTCGGTTATCCATCGGTTTTTTTTTTTTCAGGAAAACAATAATCGTTCTCTTTGACAGAAAATATATGTGGGTAAAGTTCCAAATTTTCGAGGTATAGTTACCCTCATAAATTGCGTTTGATTAAGACCACTTATTGTTAGATCCAAACAAAATTTTTCAGATTTTTAAAATTTTTTCTAATTTTTATTATTTTTTTTTTTTCATTTTATAAGTATTTAATACTTTTCTCGGTGTTATTTTTTTTTTTACCGTTTCATCGATCCTGTTCTGGGCCGATGGGAATTTTTGTCTCTCCTTTCGATTTTTTTGGGGTCAACGTGCGGCCTTGACGACGGCATTCGCCAGTAGGAGGAGAATGATTCAGCCGAGAAATGTGTATATATATATTCAGCAAACTGAGCATTCAGGATTTCTCTCTATCTCTCTCTCTCTCTCTCGCTCTCTCTCTCTCTAAAATGTAGCTCGAGAGAGGATTAGTAGATTTTTGACCCTTATTTAAATTGGAAAGTACTCTTATGTTAGTCAGTCGATGAAAGATGAAAAGTTTTCGGTTTATACACCAAGAAAAAGAGAGAGAGAGAGAGAGAGAGAGAGAGATGAGAAAAAAAGATCGTTTAGTCCAGCGAGCTCTGCTCTTTCGTAGAGAAAAAATATGAGTCCCGGTGCTCACAAAAATAGTCATTGCGTGTGCGAGGCGGTGAGATAATCGAAAATCTTGGAAGTCGAAGTAGAAGAAAATGATTTTCCCCGAGAGATCGTAAAACGAGGATATGGACAGACCAAGGTGACACCGAGATATTTTACTCGCACGGAGCAACGAAAATAAATCAAAAATTCATCTGCAAAGAAGATTTGTTTTCTTCCTATTTTATTTCTTTTTGTTTCACTCTAAATTCACAAATATACTTTTATTTATTTATTTATTTTTGAATGTTTTTTTTTCGAATTTATAATAACAAAAAAAAACAACATCAACAACGACAATAATAATAATAAAAATAATAATACACGCGAGAGATAAAATGTGAGTCGGTTCTAAGAATTAATATTTCCTAATCAGCTACCGCGTTTAATTGAATTCGTATAGATTTATATTGCGACAACAAGTCTCTGTGTTTGCTGCCGATTGATAAACGAACGGGCATAGTGTGCGAACCGATCAAGATTTCTTTTTCCAAATTTTTCGCTGATTCGTATTATCGTGTCTGTGATCAGAGGTCAATGATCTTTTGTTACAAGAAAAAAAAAAATCGGTTCGTTCGTAGTGCTATATTTGGCGATTGTGAGACTTTTCGTGATGTCTCTCTCCACAATGATCCTCGTTATTGTTTCATCGATCTCGATATATATACAATGCGATCGTTCGATCGTCCGGGCTTTATGAAAAGCAAACTCGTTGACGCGATTTTGTTGAAAATTTTCAAGAATCAAAATGGCGTAGCCAGGTACGACCGATCGAAGAAAAAAAATCGATTTCGAATTTCTCATCGAAATTAGGGGACTCGAAATTATTGCACGGATTAAGAAAGGTATAATGGATAAAATGTAATGATCGATTCATTAATTTTTTACATTAATTCCATTAATTTAATTAATTTAGTTAATTTTTTAAAATAATTATAATTTGGAATTTATACCTTAGTGACAAGAAAATTCCTTTGATTCATAATTAATTCATTTTTGTTGTTGTTATAACCGTATAATTTGGAATTTTCCGTGAAAATAAAATTGCTTCGATTAAGTTAAATTTTTGTGCAATGATATAATGTGGCAATAATTATCGTTACGTGAATGAAAATTGCTCATTATATTATTGTCAAACGAAAGGTTCGTTGATTTATATTTTGTGAAAAGTTGCACGAGCCCACAGACGCGTGCATTTGCATATGGAACATATCAAGCATGAAATTAAGAGGCGATGCTATATTAGCAGAAATCTCAAGATTAATTTATTTGACTTCTGCAGGAAGAGAGGGGCCCCCCCGCGTGTTTTTCAAGATCTCCAACGATCTGACAAGTATACCATACATATTGTCGTACACTATATCAGCATGCAGAAATTCAAGTGTATGGATAGCTTTCAAGATATCTCGTCCAGAAATTAATGGAGTCAATTAAATCGTCCTAAGAAGATTCTCGTGACTGCGCGAGGTGCATGGTTTTTTTTTATACACATAAATGTCCATTGAGGCACCTTTTAAACTCAATTGCCAGCGAGCTAGCTTCACGAAGTGTACCCTCAAGTTAAAATGTACACTTCCAGATCATGAATATTAAGAAAAAATAAATAAAAAGTTAGAAATGAAACAGTTAAATGTATATATAGGTTCATTAAAGTGTTTCATTTCTAACTTTTTATTATATATATACCGATAGCGAGAGACGAGAAAGAGCCGCATCACTGTTTGAACGACGTCACACGATGTCTATCACGAGGCTCGCACGCGTCCAATGACTGACCATGCATTGAGAAGAATTCCATCTGTCTGCTTTTCTCTCTCTCTCTCTCTCTCTCTCTCTCTCTCTCTCTCTCTCTCTCTCACTCTTGATTTTTCTCATAGCTCTCTTTCTCTCTTTACTTCATCAACTTTATTCCATATCGCACCTGCTGGTAATTTGCGATGTTTTATCTCGTCACGAAAGCGATCGCGATGAGGCTCATCATCGCAGCAATATATGAGTGAGTCATATATCGCATCAAGTACCTTTTATCTTTTTTAACGAATTTTTTGTATCAAGGTTTTCTTGTTTTTTTTTTCTCCCGATAGCCGATTGTAATGATGAAAATTGAATTAATTGGGCAGCGATCTATGATGGGGTCGAAAAAAAAAAAAAAAATTTCATCGCATTTGACGGTCAAATACGTGCGAAATAAATGTTGCATCGTCCAAGTCCAAATCTCCTGATTTCCTCCGATCACCATTAAAGATATTATTCATAATTATATTATTATTTTTAATTAATTCAGGTATTAATTTTCAATTAATTACAATTAATTCGGGTAGTTTTAATTATTTTCAAAATAATTAAAATAAAGGTGAATAATTGTAATTAGATTGGAAAAAAATATACAATTGAATATAGAATTGAATATTGGGTTGAAATATTTGTCGAAAATTCCTTGTATTACGAGCCAATATAAATTGAAAAAAGGGAGCTTTGTGAGCAAGATAAAATATTGAGAAAGCAAAATGTGCAAATTTTTTATTTGCACGCTTTCTTTTCTGAATTCAATTTCATTAACAATACAATAACGAGCACAAACTTTTTCAATGACATTTGAAACTATAACGGCAATGTTTGAAAATTTAAAAATTTTCTACTATCCAAATCTCTCGATCGATTCTTGCCAAATTCAATAACAACCGTGATTGTAACTATAAAAGTCGATTTTTTATAAAAACAAAACTTTTGCCTCATTGGCAAAATATTTTCGGAAATTATAAAGGTATTAGAGATTTTTTTGAAAATTCAGAATGAAAAAGAAAATTGAACTCCTCAAGCGATTTTCGTCGATCTCAGTGCCACCCATCCTTGTCCCATAACTTATCCATACACAAATTTTTTACTCAAAAGCCAAAAATTTGCGGAAGTTGGAGATTTTTTGGAGATTACTTTGAAAAATTCAACATTTTTTGAAATCCAAACCTCTCAAGCGATTCTTGCCAAATTCAATGCCAACCATGCTTGTGACAAAATCTATTTGTGTAAAAATAAATTAGCTTGATAGCTGCAAAATTACGAAAGTCAGAGCGTCAAAGGACATTTTTTGAAAAACTCAAAATCCCGCGAAATCAAAGGATCCAAAGAAATTTGAACAAAACGTGTAATGAACAAAGGCGGGTACATGGTTTACCTGTGTACCAAGTTATAGCTTGATTGCTCAAGTAGTTCACCAGGTATAGATGGATTTAAATTTTGCGAGGCCAGTACACACGCACACACACACACACACACATTTTTCTAAGCACGATTTCTCGATGTTTTAAGATATTTTGAGAAAAATTACCAGAAAGCAATGTCTCCTTTTACTCTTTCGTTTTCGTTAAATTCATTAATTAACAAAAAAATTACCAATTAATCATTATTTTTTTGTTCATTAACCCTGAAATGATACGCTTATTTTTTTTACCACCTAACTATTATACACTAGAACACAAACGTACCCCGCGCGTTCGATAACGATTATCATTGTTATAAATAGGGAAATTTTTATTTTTTTTTTTTTTTATTTTCTTCGTTTTTTAATGAGGAAAACGATGGTACTATTTGAAAGTTTTGGAAAATTCGAAAAGTATGTCAATTACGATTCGGTTCCCGGCTTAATTTCTAATGATCCCTGCTTTGGCGGAATATTTTAAATCATCGTGGGATACAAACGTATCCCAGTGTTACCATTCTAGGGTTAAAATTGATTAATAAAATTTATTCAATTTAGCATTAATTCGAATCGTTCGTGATTAAGTTCAAGCGTTGCAGGATCATATATATATACATACATACATACATACATATATATATATATATATATATATATACATATATATATATATATATATATATGTATATATGTATGTACATATCTGAACTAGGATAATTTTGCACGAGGACTCCGAGACACGCAACACTCTCTTGATTATATAGTTCTTCGCGCTTAATGAAACAACGTACCAACACACACACACACACACACACACACACACACACACACACACACACATACACGGCTTTCACATACATATACACAGACGTACGAGTAATTGCATGCATACGTTGGGTAATGATATCGAACCGGGGGAATCTCGTTTTTCTTCAAGGTCATCGGAATTTTGCAGGCCCGAGATGCAACTTTTCGTGCGTGCAAGCGCAAGCATGTTACTCGTTATAAAAGCAAAAAGAGGAGAAGTACACAGAAGAAGAGTTATATATGGAAGATGCACTCTCTCGCGAATATATATATATATTTAATAAATTACATATTAATATAATATATATAATAATTATATTAATATGCTATATAATATATATGAATATAAAATCGTTGGTGCATTACTAAATGACGACGAAATATGCATTATGAAAGTTCCTGATTCACTGGTCGCGAAAAAAAAAAAAAAAAACAACAACAACAAAAAACCCGTCGAACCTGTTTGTACAGAAATTATTAGATCCCTCGGGCGTTTCGATCCATTATATCCTCGTGCATATTATACGCGTTTATTTATTTAATTCATCAATTTATCAAGGATTTTTCACATAAAGTCGAAAAATCGAGAGAATTACAACAAATTTTCGATATATTTTCACACTTGGTCTACAGATTGTCCTTGCAAAATTTCATGATCATCGACTGACTGCGGTTTCATCGATGCGTCTTCTTGAAAATCTCGAATATGTTTCTTTTACATGATTTATAAAAATATATATATTTTTTTTTTCCACGGAAAATTAATGTTTTTCAATTATTTACATATATGCACAATTCGTAATAAATGTAATAAATAAAATTTGTGCAAATTGACAAAACTCCATCTAAGAGCCATTGTTTTCATTTTCTTTTTTTTTCAATTTTGTTTCTCTTGGAGGAAACTCCATGCAAATTTGTATTTTGGACAATTTAAAAATTATTATTTAACTCGTTTATTGATTTTTTTTCCTCCGTTTTTTTTCGTTTTTTTTTTCCCTTCAATACGAGTAACAGATGACGAATACAAATATCATCGAACGTCTCGAAGAAAAACATTGACATAATAAAGAGTGCAAATAGCTGCATACGTGTCAAAGTCTCGTGACACCCGAGGCCACACGAAAAAAAAAAAAAAAAAAAAAAAAAAAAACAGAGCATTAAATCGTTAATAACTGTGCATATCGATATACACGTTCTAATATATACACTGATGGTACATGCAGTGACTCATATGTGAGAACTAAAAAGTTAAAAAAAAACATCCAAATGTCCGAAAAAGTCCCAAAAATTATTGAGATGACTGTTGCGTTGGTTTTTTTTGTTTTTAATATCGATTTTTTAAAAATGACACAAGCACCAAATCAAAGGCTTAAACGAGTTTTTTTTTTTTCTTCAATTATCGAGAAAAATAACAAACGCTCAAATTTTAAGACCTCTTGACACGAAACTCAAATATATTCGTCATATTCGCGATGCAAGTAGCAATCGATAAAATTTGTCCATGCGCTATTCTCGCGTGTGTTAAAAAATTTTCGGTCTCAACGTGATTCGTAAAAATTGACTGTCTCAGTTTATACGTCATTACGTGAAGTGATACAAGTCAGGAGAACGCGTGACGTTACAGTGGCATTTTTTTCATGCAAGAAATTCATAACACAGTGAGAAAAGCATTTATTTCGCATTGATATTTAATTTTAATAATTTTCTTGCTCAATGATACGGTGCATGGATTGTACAGTTACATTTTTAAAAACTCAATTTCAAGAGGTATAACATCAATGCATTGAGATAAAAATGTGAAAAATCATTCACCATGCATCAAAGATACCAGCGTCATTAAGTTTCAACAATAATAATGTTAAAAAATTATGTAAGTAATTGAAAAAAAAATAATTTACTAAATTTTTGGACAAATGTATATATTTTTTTCTTTCTATCATTATACATTGAAATAACTGATTTTTTTTTTTTTTAATAATTCTAGCACCTTTCATTTTATTTTCATTATTGAAAAATTCCGAAATTCTGCACGAAAATTTCGAAAATTAATATATATTTTGTTATCCCGCCTGGAATACTTTCATCTGAATGAGTCTTTAAAATTTAATGAATTTTAATGATTAATTTATGATATTTTAATGATAAAATTAAATTTTATCATTTTAATGATAAAATTAAGATTTAATGAAATTTAATGAATGACTTTAAAAATTTGTACTATAAAAGTTGATGTGTATAGCGATCGTTTGTACGAATGTTTGGCGAGCTTTTTTTTTTCCTGTATCGGAGTAAACCTTAATTCGCCAAACAGAGGGCTCCGGGAGGAGACTGAACGATAATTTTTCATACTAAAAGGCCAATGTCTCTTTTTCTTTCCTATAACACAACTCGGGATGTTAATACACAAACAATCTTGATAATACACACGAAACGAGTGTACGATATGGATATTTTCTTATTTGCCTGTAAGGTAAATTACGTGTACGAGTAAACTCGCTGTCACGAGCTATCGCCAAAGTTCTTTAACGCTCTCGTAATGCTAAATCAATCTTGCTACAATATTTACAAAACCATCGTGCGTAATAACACGAATATTGACACTTCATACGGATACATCATTGCCAAACTACCGATAAAAATTTTCCACTGTTATTAAAAAAAAAAAAAAAAAAAAAAAAAAAAACCGTGCAAATATTTAAATAAAATTTTGTCACGTGAATGACAGATCCCCGTTGTCCTCTCTTTATCCCGGAAAATTGACTGATTTAACGAAAAATTAAATGAATTTTTGACCGAAGGAAAAAAAAATGGTGCATCGAATGATAAATTTTAAGCTCACGTGGTATGATGAATTTACAAATTCAACGAAATAAAAAAAAATATTGAAAAATGGAAACTCTTGCACATTGCTTATACTTATTACAAAGTTACCATTATGAGAGGATGGTTTTCGTAGTTTCGCATATGTAAAAATGGCTTGCGTAATTTTGGCTTAATTCCTCATAGAAAAGAGCTTTGTAATGAAGAAGCAATGTGCAAGTTTCCAATTTGCGCGCTTGTTTTCCAAATTCGATTTGCTCTTGGGAAATTTAATATCCCAGCGTATATTTTTTGGTTTCAAAATCAAAATCAAACATTCTTGTTCGATCGTGTATTTAAATAAGAAAATTTTCGCTAAATAACCTCAAAATTAAGAACGTTAGAGCGATCACAGACATTTTTCGAAAATTTCAGAAATTTTATGAAATCTTAACCCCTTGAGCGATTCTAGCAAAACTAAATATGTCCCATATAGCGTATTCATGAAGATAGTTTGGGCTCAGTCAGTAACCTCAAATTTACGAAAGTTCGAACAATCACAGATATTTTTTTGGGAAATTTAAAAATTTCATGAAATCCGAAACCCTCAAGCTTTCCTTGTCAAATTCAAATTCAAACATTCTTCTTTCATCGTTTATTTATATAAGAAGTTTTCGCTGAATAACCTCAAAATTAAGAACGTTAGAGCGGTCACGGACATTTTTTTGAAAATTTAAAAATTTTATAAAATCTCAATCTCTCGAGCGGCTCTTGCCAAATTCGAAATCAAATATCCTTGTCCCCTGGACTATTAGTATAAAAAGTTTTGGGCGAATATTCTTGAATTTAGCAAAGTTAGGGTGATCACAAGCATTTTTGAAAAAATTCAAAATCATTTAAAATCGGACACCTCTTGGAAATATTTTTGAAAATTTTACCATACAAAATAGGTTCCATGTGTTTCAGTAATGTACAAAGTTTCAGTGCAGTAGTTATTAGCAGTTCAAGTGATAGTGCAATTTCAATTTTTCGAAGACCTGCTCCACAGACAGACAGACAGACACACACACACACACACGTATTTTTTCTAAACGTGTTGTCTCGATGTTTTGACACATTCTAATCACATTAGCATAAAAAAACTCGATTTTTTTTTCACGAAAACAAAGTTTTCTCTTAATTGTTTTTTAATTCATACATTTTTATAAAAGTTAAACAATTGAAATGAAGATTTTTTTCAATATTATTAAGAGAGAGAGAGAGAGAGAGAGAGAGAGAGAGAGAGAGAGAGAGAGAGAGAGAGAGAGAGAGAGAGAGAGAGAGAGAGAGAGGAGAACATTACCATACTTTGTCAATAAACACGTACGTGTTTTCGTGACGCATTGAATTTAATAAGCCCACGAATCTAATCGCAGGTCAAACGTCCCAGATGCGAGAGATTTGTGTGAGTCACAAATTTTTCGGATTAACCCAGTAGAGCGCATTGCGGAGCAGACCTGCGTATACCAATCCATGGGTGATTCCCACGAATTCTCGCCACTCCTCGGGCAGCTCGTCGAGGTACCCGATTTCGCATAAATTTTTTTTTTTTTTTTTTTTTTTGTAAAATTGCACTGGAGAAATTTTATCCAGATTGTTTTTTTTTTTCGCCCTCTCGATTATCCCAATGAATCCATCATGATTTTGGAACTGATTTTCAAACGTATTTTGAAAATCAGTTCCAAAATCAAAGATATTTTTATCTCGTAAAAAAAAAACACAGTTTTTCGAAAAAAAAGCCATTGATTTTTTTATTTTGATTTTGCTCAGAGCCGAAATATTACGATTTTCCGGGAAAAAAATAGTCCGTTTTAAGGGATTAGGCTTTTTTCGGTCTAATGTATTGTTTTTACAATGAAAATTCATAAAATTTTTTTAGTAATAAGAAATAAAGATGAAAAAAAAATACAAATAAAAATAAGAAATCCAAGTATACACTCGATTTTACAAAATGTACGATTTTACAAAAAAAAAAAGTTTCAGTCTAATCGGAACATACGACGCTCTGATTTTTCTGTCAGGCATTGGTGGAATGACCCATATATACATGTATATATGCGCATATGATCCCTGGATTACCAATGCTAAAGATAGAGCACCACACGTCAGGCGCACTAATGATCCTAAAGCGAGTGATTTTTTTTTTCGCACTCAGACAGCCCTTCGACAAAGCAATATCTCTCAAATCTCATAAATATTTATACCGTTTGATCTTGACGTCACCACGGAGTCGAAAAAAAAACGAGGTCGCGGAGAGAGAGAGAGAAAGAGAGAGAGACTCTCTCTCTCAAATTACTCACTTGAGCGAGGGTGGAGTCTAAAGTGTGATTTTTCATGTCAAAAGTATACCAAACGAACTCGATAATTTTTAAGAAACAGAAAAAGGGGGAAAGAAAGTATTTGATTCAAATCAGAACTCGCTGAACAGCAAATTTAATTAAATCAGCTCATTAATAAATTTCGTAACTCGCGAAAGAATATCCAATTGCTCGGATTAATCGTAATTTTTTTTTTTTAAATTTAATTACGATTATTCGAATTGTAATTTTTTTCTCAATTTAATTAGATTTACTCGTAACTGATAATTTTTTCATAAAAATTTTGTTCAAGTATAATCTCTTAAATTTGAGAATAAGCGAAAAGTGATTTTCTACATGACCCAATCTGAGAGGTTTATTTAACGTTGCAAAATTTAAAAAAATCTACTGAGATAAATGTTTCGTTATTAATTATCAAATTTAAATTTAATTAAATGAGATTCGTAGAACATACTATAATGCAAGTACATTGTCACGAAAATGTAAAAATTAATACATATTTCAATGCAGCCCAAAGAGATAAAAAAATGTATTTAAGATATTAAGGATAATAAGTTTCAGAAAAATTAATGCTACAAATTTGATAACAGGATTGTTATAGAAAAAAAAATTAATAAAATACAAACACTGATTTTTTAATCCACAAAGATTTTTGTCATCATTAAGTCTCAAAATTTTGTAAAGTTTCAATTATTTAGAAAAATTGTACAATCTGTATTTATTAAAAATCGTTCTTGCCTACAGCAGTACATTTTTTTACGTTTATAAAAATTTAATTTTAGAAAATTGTTTCGTTAAGCTAACACAGAGCATTGAAGTGAGCGTTGAAAAAAAATCCCCTATCACCATTGTATTTTGACCCTTATATATCAGTAATTATCACGGCGGAACCAATAAAAAAAAAATACAATCTTATCAAAGCGATTATTTCCAAAAATACGAGGCTTGAAATATCACATTTTTATCGGTTAGAATTCACGATCTTTCGAGTCGATAAGACGAGTACACAAGAGCAGGTTACAATATACACGTGTCAATTTCCCGTCGAGCATACAATGTGGATTAGCGAGACGATGCACGGAAAAAAAGATTGAAGGAGAGCTATAAGGGGCAAGAGCCATCGTTTGATTATCCCGCGGCGAAACGGAGAGGCTCTTTGCCCGCCAATTATGCCCGGTTTCCGGCAAGAGAAGATCGACGCTCGTAAAGAAAGAGAAGGAAGAGGACGATCTTAAGTGTCCTTGGATCACGCGAGATGGTAGCACACGACAAGGTTAGCGCAAAGAAAAAAAAAAAAAAAAACGTATGTACTTTATACCGTGGTCGTCCAAAACCCATATCACCTGTGTGTCTTCACCGTCTGGATAATTGTTGACTCTCGCATTAAAAAACGTCACCTGCCTACAAGGGAGTAAAGACTGACAGCAGTTTGGCTTTTTTGCCTGCAAACATATTTGCAAACATCTTGCGTGCATAAGAAAAGTTTTGCTATCGTTGCTCGGTGCATGTGTCGAGATATAACTTCGCAGGATGTGCACTGGTCGAACGATGAGTATATGTATGAAAAGAAAAGAAATTACTTTTTTTTTTGAAAACTTTCATCGATGAGGAGTAATTAGGTCGAAAATGGTATAGTTTGTGAGTTTGTGTTTCTCAACGTATAAGAAAATTTATGGTGGATTGCTACCACTGTATATATGAAGTAAACAAAAATAAAACGTGCTCAAATTAAAAAAAAAAATTACATCTGTTTCAATTTATGTTCGATATTTATATTGTTAATTCGTGTGATTCATAATCATGCAACATATTCTTCTTGTTGTTTGATATTGAGAAATAAAAAGTGAAATACTAGGTTCAATCAATGACCTTTCTGCTTCTTGCTTTTTTTTCCTCTGTCCAACGCCGCCTTCGATAAACTCTTGAATCAAAATTATCGAATAAAAATTTTTCGCCATGGGAAAAAATCGTTTAGATTTACGTATATCTCTGTTTAGATCCAAGTAGTTATTATTTATATAAAATTTGTTCTACGTAGATGAAAATTTTGAAAAATCGTTTGATCTGCCTAGATCTTTGTGTGTAATATAATAGTAGATTTACGTACATACGAGTCGACCTACAATTATGCACGAACACTTTTGCTTATTAAATCGCCGTTTATCTACTTAGATGCCGAGTCGGTTTACTTAGATCTGATTATAGATCTAACGGAGATCTAGGTAGATTTGATTGAGATCTCGATAGATCTAATTGAAATCTTGGTAAGTCGATGATTTAAAAAAATTTAGGGTCTACACACGTAGTACTAAAAAATAACTATACGTAGATCTAAATCTGGGAAAATCGTAGATCTACGTAGATCTCCGTGCTTAACGGTAGATGTATGTATGTGCATTCGAGTCGACCTAATATTATTTTCAAACACACTCTTGTTCATCGGATCTCCGTTTATCCACTTAAATCTCGATGGATTTACTTATAGATCTAAGTATAGATCTAACGGAGATCTATAATTAACTTATTTACAATAAGATAGATTCGATTATCATACATTTACGGTTCAAAATCACGGAACTTTCGTTAAATCAAGAAAATTTTCCATTGACCGTGTAATTTCGTGAAAAGTGACTCGAAATCCGTCCTTGTCCTAACCTCACTAGAGTGTGATAATACAAACAATATGGCGGTGTCACGAGACGTGTTCTAACGTAAGAAAGAAACACCGATAAGGCAGCGAGAGTCCGAGACAGATGGAGCCATCGGTCTCGCGGGGCTCTTCTCTTATGCAAATTTTTCTCATACAGTCGTCTCTCAATATGTATATGCACAGAATAATAATTAATACACGCCGGACGTGAATTAAATTTATTCCAATAATAATAGAGGCTATAGGCGGTCGGTAATTGGGACACGGTCGCTAATCGGGACGTTTGTCTTATTCCGTTATGGTTGCAAGTTCTCTCGAAGACTCTCGAGAGAGCTATAAAATAATTCGTGCTGCAGCGAAATAGAGACAGCGAGATAAATGTGTACTCCCATGTGGCTATATTTATATGGTCTCGAGAGTCAGACCTCTCGCAGCATTGGCACACGACTCGAGGTAAACACGAGTCCCGATACTTTCACTTCGCACACAACTAATAACTCCTTGGATGACCCGAGTTTGCGTTTCAACTCGATTACAACCACTATTACAACGCGCTCTGTTGCTGTCTGTATCCTTTTCCCGCCCCTACCGTTTTTCTTTATCCCCGAACTACATATGGTTCGAACCACGCACACTCGCGACAAAATCGCAAACGGCTTGGTGGCAAAATCTCACAAAAAACGGAAAGCTCTCGACCTACATTAGTATATTTATAATTTTGTGCGGGAACGAAAAATTTATTTGCTTCGCTTCAAAGCTCGTGTCTCAAATTACCCGAGATATCGACTATATATTATTAGTCCCCAAGTTGCATCGAAGTTTTAAAGAAACGCAACGAGTCGATAAATTCATCAATCAATAAAATAATTATAACACGGTTTTGATGAATATGTGAGGAATCATGACCGCGAACACGATTGCTCCGACGGACACTTTTGATACGACGAGAATCATGTATATATTTTGGTCCATGCACATATGTGTTATTCGTTTTGCCTTCGTCATAGACGCAAAATCATATGGTAGTTATGACGAGGGCACAGCATGGGATTACGAACAAAGCGAGGAAGTGATCGTAGTTGGTTACGCGTATCTCCCTCGACGTACGCAGACTCTATATATGTATAATGTATTACCGTATGGCATTTGGCATTTGCGCCCACGTGGCAACCTTTTTTTTTTCCGCGTGACGTCAAGCATCGACGACGAGTAGAATATTATTTCTTCATGGATATAATTTTTTCGAACCGCAGCAAATTTTTCGTAGATAAAGGGGTACACTGCAATATCGATCGTAAATATACAAGAGAGCAATTACACTTTTGATCTCTGGGCAAAAAAAAAGATCATTTTCGTATATTCTCTGATCGATTATGTACTATCCCTCCAGCCATATACACACACACACACGCGCGCGCGCGATATTTGTGCAAGAAAATATAAAATATTTGGGAAAATTGTAAGAGTCCCAGTTTAAAAAAAAAAATGATGAAATTGGGAAAAAAATGATTTCATTTATTAAAATACCACCATTTTTTTTCTTCGCGCCTGCAATGAAATGGAAAAAAGCTCCTATAATCGACGGAATTTGAGATTAAAATTTCATAAATTTGGCAAATCTAATGTAATAGAAAATTTGTGCATAAAATAATTGGCCGTAGGTAACTCGCCTACAGGATCTTTTTTTTTTTAAGAATATGACTAGACTTAAAACAACAATTGGCATTAAGGAACCCCTTAAAAATAATATTTAAAAAAATTAAATAACAGTTCTTACAATTAATATTATATATTTTTTAATACTTCTGGGATGTTAGATATATTTTTTAAAATTACATATGAATTCACCGATAGGATAATTTATCGAGAAGAATAAAGAATTGTCGGATGCATCGAATTTTATATTTCCTTTATATTTTATTAGTAAATATAGTGAAAAAAAATAGTGTCAATCTTCAACATGCAAAATATCATATGCCTCAACAGTAAAGCGATTGAAATGCGTTATAGAATCGATTAAAAAAACATTTGTGCATATTTTTTTTTTTTTATAAGCGTCAAAATAATCGAATAATATTCGACAATTCAGATTTAATAGTAAGATTCACGTTACAGCGCTGTGATTCTGTGGTCACGAAGCATGGAGACTCGACAAGGTTGATTGTACACGACTATATATACGAAGTGAAAAAAACAAACGAAACAATGAGAAAAGGGCGTGTGAAGAGATATTCGAGGCCCACGGAACGATGATTCGCATTTGATACGAAAGTTTTTAATGTTTTTGTTTTTTCTCGGAAAGAGACCGTGAAAGAGACCATCGGATTTCTTTTCATTGATTTCAGTGAAAGTGTTGTGTAAAAAACTGTTTACCCCGTTATCTCGTGTTTGCCACCGGAAAAAAAAAAGAAATCTTTTCGTGCACAATTAAATATACGACGATGAGAGTCGAAAGAATTAAAAAAAAAAAAACAATTTCTTAAACAAAATGTAATTGACGATGTATAAAATAATTATAATAAATAAAAAAATATAAGACATATCAGTAATTAGTAAAATGCACGACTGAAAATTTACATTTGATGCTTCTTGACGAAAAAAAAAAAATTAATCGATTTAAACAAGTCAATTGTTAATAAATTTTTTTGATTAAAAATGAAAAAACAACTGCAAACAAATTGGGTAAGATAAAGATGAGAAAAAAAGTATTTGCTTCGATATGGATAAAAAAAAAAAAGAATTGTGACCAAGTTATCATATATATCAGCTATTGTGAAGCTGGCATATTGGCTGGACTGTGGTCCGATCTCATTAAGAGATCTGATATTAGTCCTTTTAGACACTCGCAGCGTTATGGATAACACAAGAGTAACACAAGGACTTTTTACGAGACGAGGAAAAGAAGTTATTTAGCTGAAGAATGGCGCGAGAATATGAGGCTCATTTCTGCCCCTCCGAGAGACGGGGAATCGAACCCGCGACCGTCAGCTTCTAGCCGAGCACTCTAACCACTTGGCCAGTCACGCTATGTTTAATTTCTAAGTATGTATGTGACACAATTGGCTATTCCAACGCTTTACAGGCAATTTTTTTTCTTCCCCTTTTCTTTTTTGTTTACGAAATTACGTTCGAATGGAACTCGTAGAATTGAGTTTATACCTCGGAACAGTGATCCGAGGATTTTCCGGAAGTTACGTAAATCTCTCGTGTAGAGGTATATATGGGGCGTTCCAGGACAAATAGACAGAGACGGGTTTCTTGTAATTTTTTTTGTTCTTTGATTTTTTTTTTCGTATTTTGTCAAAGTGGTATTAATACCGACGAACAATCTCAAGTGATTCTGACACTTTTACCGTAAATATTTCGTTGAAAAAGAACATTCGACGATACTTCCGAGAATGAGGTCTCGCGGTTCTGGTATATCTGCGACAGAAATAATTTCTTTTTTCTTCCTCTTATTCTGTTCGATGTTTTCGTTATTTGATATTAAAAAAAAAAAAAATACAATTTCGGAAATGTAAGATAGATGATAAATAAACAATTGTAGAACTAAAAATCCATTAAAAGTGGCTCAGTAATTAATTTTTTTTTCCCGTAACTATTGTATCGAAAACTATTTTATTTTAAATTACTTTTCACGTGAATAATCTTCATTATTTAGAACCACAATTATATTTATACACCAAAATCATTTGTCAAATCTCAAATAACGAAAACATAAAAAAAAAATTCGAAAAAAGGTTTGGTAAAGTGCCAGAAAAATAAAAGCGTTGAGTCGACGCTTTTCTCGGTAATGACCAAAGATAAATTAAACAAAAAAAAATTCTGATAGGACACACGTGTACCATTTTTGGTCATTGCAATTTCAATTTCATTATGCAGTGAATATAAAAAAAATGTTAACTACCAGGGATCCGAATTAATTTTATTGAAACATGATTTTCACAGTATTTTGTAAATATATTTTTTGCAAATTTCATATTTTATATTTATCAAGTATCCTGCAAATCATAGTTACAAATATTTTATCGTATTTTTTTTTTTACAAATTATTGTCGATCCGTGCAAGTTAAATTTTTGGTAAATCACGTATTTGACGTAATATCCCTTCCGGAAAAAATTTATATACAATGTTATTGACATTTTACATAATATATAATTTTTTCATGCGTGGCAAATGCATTTTTTTCGTAATTATTTTCATTGTGTTCAGACTTATTTGCTGTAGGAAACCTTTTATCCAAAAATAGACCGAAAATAGCCATATAATTAATTCGTCCAAAGTTTTATGAAAAAAATTTTAATAAATAATAAAAAAAAAAAAATACGTCGATTTTCGAGTTCGAATTTCCCATAGAGGAAAATCGTCAATGATGGCGAGCTCGTCGATGGGAACGTAAGTGCTCGAATTGCGTTCCGCGGAAGACATTAAACGGTCGACGCTCGAATAATTAATCAACAACGACGTGGAAATTACGTCAGAGGAATTAAAACGCTTTTGAGAGTAATTGAAGAAAAAAAAAAAAACTTTTTTGTTTTATCATCGTTTTTTTGACATCACGGATGACTTTGTTGAAAATGACCTCATTTTTTTCCGTTTTTTTTTTTTTTATGCCTCCGTATGTCCCATAACAACTTCCGCGGACTCGGTAAATAAAAAAATTTGGCCGAACGGGAGAGGCGGTTTTTTGTTACTAACGCGTCGATTACGCAACTCGTCAAAAAAATTTTATTTTATTTTTTTCGAATTATTATTCTTTTAGTCGCCTTAATATTATTAATAATAATAATAATAATAATAATAAATAAAAATAATAATGACAATAAGTTACTGTTATTATTATTAATAATCAATTACTATTGTTTAAATAAATACAATAATAACTCGAAATAGAGAAGTCATATCTCTTGAGCCTCTCGTCGACTCATTCTTACATTAACAATTGAACGATCGATGGAACAATCGTTCGAGGAACAAACAATAAGAGCAAATATTTTCTCGGATAATCTTCTCACCCGAGATCCGTCATGAGCTACGAAGAAATTTGAATCATGAATTGTCGACAGAAAAAAAAAAAAAAAATTTCCCTCGAAAGCAGAGGACAAGTTTGATATTGTTAAAATACATTAAAAAAGAAAAGTGTTCCATTAAAAAATTTCGCAAGTCGAATTTTCGATCTTTTTTTTATTTGCTTTAAGACAAGAGAGAGGCCTCTGACAGAGCTTTGTCGAGTCACTAAAATGGGCACTGTAGTGTAGTGAGACGCGCTTGTTGAGTTTCCCCGAAGCTCTGGCAATTTTTGGCCTCACCCTCGAGGAAACGCTTGCCTCAGCTTCCTCGAAGCATTTTTGTGTGTTTTTCGTCTTTTTTTTTCTTTCTAAATCTCACTCCGTTGCTCTCGACACTCATTTCCCTGAATATCATAGGGCACAACGAGCTTACCCGTGACTCATATCACTTCTGAATAGTTATAAATCCGCAGACTCAATTGGGGTTAAAAAGGAGAATGTTGAAGATTTTCATGGAAATTGGAACCAGCCGAAGTGATTCATACACTAATGGATTTTCTCGTGATAATTGTCACGAAGAAGTGAGCCACAATGAACAGTCAATTTATTCTGAACGAATAACTGAGCTTGAAAAAAAATAATCTGTGAAAAATTTATTGAAATCATTCCTCATTTGAGATTGAATTAATTTGAATAAAAATAATGATTGACTTAGCAATTAAAAAATGTAATTGAGTGAGCCACAAAGATAGTCGATGTATTTGCAACGAATCACTGTGAGCTTAAGAAAAAAAATTATTCAAATTATCGCCAATTTTAGATGCAATTTGTGCCAATGAAAATAATAATTGAGTAAGTAATTAAAAAGTAATTACGTAACCCACAAAGTTACTCGAATTATTTGCAACAAATCACTGAGCTTAAAAAACACTCTATGCAAAATTTATTTCAATTATTTCTAATTATATAGATTGAAATTAATTTTAATGTAACTAATAATTGAGCAAGTAATTAAACGAATCACGAAGCTACTCGATTAATTTCCAACGAATCGCCGAGCTTAAAACAAAATTCTATATAAAATTAATTTCAATTATTGCTAAATCTATATTGAAATTAATTTCAATGAAAAAAAAATGAAGTAAGGAATTAAAAAGTAATTATGTAAGCGACAAAGCTACTCGATTTATTTGCAAAGAATCACCGAGCTTGAAACAAAATTCTATACAAAATTTATTCAAATTATTTCTAATTCTAGCTTCGATTGATTTAATTAAAAAAATAATTAAAAAGCAATTTAGATAGAAAAATATCTTCTTATCTTCCATCGCAAAAAAAAATAAATAAAACAATCAAATAAAGGCAAGCCAGAAACTTTAATCGATAAGTCATTCCTCATAAAGATTTCCCAATTTTGTAATTTCCTAATCAAATCTTTCGCCATGACACACACATATAAAATAAAATATAATGAAAAAAGTAAAAAAAAAAAAGAATTACCATCTTAAAACTCTTTATATTCGAATGTCACTGATCCAATGACATTTTTATTTTCAAGAATTTACACACAAAAAGTTTATCGTCAGTGTACACGTGCATCTAATCTACATGGGGTCATTTTTTTTAACCGGAAGCACGTGGTGCGTCGTGCGTATCGAAAAAGAAAAAAAAAAAAACAATTATACCTGTAAAACCGTACACGTGACCCATTTTTGCGAGAACACCCCTTCCCCGATGTCCCCGTAACCGAGTCTAACAACTAAACTGAAACTCACGTGTCCGACGTTCATGGGGAGAGGGTTAAGGTCACGCCGGCACCGATGGTCATTTGCCGGCGATAAATTATTCCGATACCCATACAAAGCAGCGTCATTATTATATTTGCCCGATACACGACGGATTCCAAGTCACTCTGTATAATTTATTCGATTACTCATCCTTTCACTCATCATATATAATTGTGTTTCGAGTTATACGATGATGTTCGTCCGGGTTCATATCGTGACCAAAAAAAAAATCACGTTTTCGTGTATACGAATACACTAGGACCTCTATTTAATGGCCCTCGATTTAATAGACAGTCCCCACCATTTCGCATTTATCGATCGGTTTTTCGCGTGGTGGGAGATGGTGGGGGGCGCTTAAAGTCTCCCCGATCAGGCCCGTAGCACGGAGTGCCGATGCGCAGATACAGCATGGGCGGGCATACGCTACCTCGATTTAACAAGGTGCGATGCGGAGCCGGTCCCGCCACTGGCCGTTAAATCGAGGTCCTAGTGTATTAGGAAAAAATCCCAACTCAGGGGATTACTTAAATTTTTATTTATCGTGAAATTTGGGTTCGTTAAAAAAAAAATCGTTACGTTTTATGAGATATGAGCATCGAAAAAAAAAAAAAAAAAAAAAAAAACGTAAATTACAGCCTACGTATATAGATGTACTTGCTGTTGAATAAGTATTTCAATTGAATTGAATTGAATTAAAAAGAAATTTCAATGGAATATCATTTTCCCAATTCTAAAAACGAATTTCTTAAAATTCGGAAAATGGAATTCCATTAAAATTTCAATTAAATTTTTGAAAATTATTGCTCGTAATTTTTTTTTTATCAAGAACATTAATTCTTTCATTTGGATGATGTTTTTTTTTTTTAATTAATTTGACAGCTGTGACTTTTCGTAGGGTAAATGCAAATGTCACGATTGGCAGCCATATATGAGAGCGATGTAAATTTAAGTTGAAGAAAAAAATTTTTTTAATGACTTTTGCTCCACTAAACATTGTTTGATGGAGCTAAATATCTTGTGGATATCCATAAATTAACATACGAAAAAATGAAAAGTTTTGATGCAAATAGAATTTTTGAAAATTTTGCAAATCTAAGTTTTGCAAACTGCCTTTCTGTAATTTTTGTATTTTTAAATGTTTCCATGATGAAAACGAAGCCGAGACGAATTTTTTGTTCGCGGAGAAAGTTTTATGAGAAAAAAAAAACAGAAAATTATAACGAAGCCATTGCCAACTTTGAGATAAAACAGAATAAAAGAAAAAATAAAAAAATTTAATTCCCCGTTTTCTCAAAAATGAAGAAACTTTAAATTTTGTTCACAACTCTACGATTGGGTTTGTATCAATGACGATTTCTTTGTAATTGTTTTTTTTTTAATTTTTCTCATAAATTTGTATCTTTAACGAATATTTTTGAGAAAAAACATACGGTTTATTATTTGTCGAAAGAATAAATACTGCTATTATTGCATGCAGCGGTAATATTATTAACTCCTTCATTAAGTTTGAAAAATAAAGCACCGATGCAATTTATACATTCGATGATAATTCATTCGAAGATTTGATAAAGAATCAGTACTGACACTGCTGTCATCAAGAATTTATATGTACGTAAAATAATAATAAAAATAAAAATAATAATAGGAATGTTCTTCGTAAATTTCTACGACGGGACTCTCAACGCGGATACCGCGATGAGAATTGACTGGTCATTTTTTTTTCTCTTAATCTATTAGCTTCGCGTGAGTATCTCGAAGATCACCCAATGCATATTCGAGGCTCTCTGTTCTCGCGGGCGTCCTCTCACTTTTTACGTTTAAGGAAGCACGAAGGTTGTTCGACTCGCGAACTCGATATATCTCGATCGTCTTTGGTATGTAACACAAAAGTGACGAGACTCACAAACACGAGTGACGCATAAAAAAAAAAAAAAAATACGTTTTGTGTGTGTCTGTACGTGATAATGCGGGAAAATTTGGTGTATATATGTTGTCGAAACGGGTCTCTGGGTGGTTGTCGATACGCGCGGGCAACCATAACCGGAAGTACGACGAAGAACGGGCGAAAATTTCATCACTCGGTAATCCAACGAGTCAGCAAAATATGTATATGATAATTAGCACAATACCGTTTTAACAAGCGCAATGACAAACGAATTTACGAATCGATAATTTTCATGTTTTCTTGGCATTCAAAGTTACCGATAATGAAAAGATAAATTGAATAAAAAATTGAATTAAAAAATGAATTGTAAATATGTGATCTACTATTTATTATTTTTATTTTCATTTTATTAATTACTGTACTTAATTTTTTTAAATTAAATGTAATTTCGATTAGCCGAGCAGATGTAATTGTAAATTTAAATTACTTATACAATTACGACGAGCAATTGTAATAAAATTAAAATTAATCACTATTATACTCCGGGTAATCTTGATGAAATAAAAATTCCTCACAATTATCCCAAGTAATTGTAATGAAATTTAAATTTCTTAAAATTACTCCCAGCAATTGTAATGAAATTAATATTACTTACAATCACTACGAGCAATTTTAATTAAAATTAATCTAAATTACTTGGAGCAGTTGCAACGAGATTAAGATCAATTAAAATTACTCCGAGGAATCGTAATTAAATTTAAATTAATTACAAATATTCCGAATAATTTTTCCGATGGATAATCTTTCATAACGATTTTGCCAAGCATCTTTGGACATGTGATTTTATACAGAAGGCTCGTCTACATGACAAGAAGAAAGTACATTCTGTCGACGAGCCTCAAAATTGTTAATCTACGCAGCTCTGGCAAAAAAAAACCTAAAACTGTTTCCCTCGACTCGCAATGCCCCATATATATTACACTCGCAACGAAATTGCCAAATTTCCATAATATAATGATTCGCAATAGTGCGGAGATCAGTGGCCCGGGGATTTGATCATTCTTAGATATATATATATATATATATGGGGCATTCCACGTCAAATCGAACGGATGATTTTCCTGACCTGTTTTGATTTTTTTGAAACTTTTTATATTCGAAGTACTACTTCGAAATATGATCCATGATTTTTTTCAAAATTTTTCAAGCACTCGCTTTTGCTCTGTGAATTTTCAAAATATCAAATTTTCGTGATTCTCTAAAATTTTTCGGATTGACGTACCTCCGCTCGAGGCGAGCCCACGTAAAAAGTGTTCAGACAAAAATTGTTCATAATTGGCCGATCTGTTCAATCGTATTTTTTTTTTTTTTTTTTTTTTTTTTTTTTTCGAATTTACACCATGCGTTTGATAAGAATTATTGTGGAAATTTGACTGGAATCACTTGTAACAAAAAATTGCCCGAACCGAATTGGCTAAAATTTATACACAATATTACTTTTTGTGTTGCCAAAAGAATCCCTGCAAATTTCATGATGCGATCTGTAATCGTTCAGAAGTTATGTACCGCGGATGTCGAGATTTCGCATCAGTACGAATTTTTTTTTTTTTTTATGTTTGTATGAAAACTAAATAAAAATAATCTTGAAAATTAACATCTAACATAAGGTTATTGAGCAAAAAAAGTAAAATATATAAAACTTGTCTGTATGTGATGAATCGAACCTATTTCACCTATTCCCAGTCTCGTGATTTTCAACTCCTGAAGGACTACAGATCCCATCATGAAATTTTCCGGGATTCTTGGCAATGTAAGAAGGAATATTGTGTATAAATTTTAGCCAATTCGGTTAGGGCACTTTTTTGTTACAAGTGATTCCAGTCGAATTTCCACAATAACTATTATAAAACTCATGGTTTAAATTTAAAAAAAAAAAATACGATTGAATAGATCGGTCAATTATGAACAATTTTTGTCTGAACACTTTTTACGTGGGCTCGCTTTGAGCGGATGTCAATCTGACAAATTACAGAATCACGAAAACCGGATTTTTTGAAAATTCACAGAGCAAAAGCGAGTGCTCCAAAAATTTTGAAAAAAAATCATACATCATCTTTCGAAGTAAGTACTTTGAATATAAAAAGTTTAAAAAAAAATTAAAATGGGTCAGGGAAAAATTCGCATATATTTTCGTTCGATTTGACGTGGAAAGCCCCATATACATAAATAGGTCGGTGTTTTTTTCACTTTCGAGGAAGAATGAGTTTCATTTAACGGTTTCGCACGATCATTATGCAAACGTAAATCGGAAGACCCCCCCATACCAACAACTTATCTCCTATAAATATAGAGAACATAGCAACATATTTATATGTATAGTGAACGAACGAGGTGTACCTTTTAGTATTAAATTGACACGGGAAGAGAGAGGGGGGAGGGGAAAATTCGTGACTATAAATAGAATATGTCACGCGACGTGAGTCACACGACAGAGGCTTCCCGTCGCTCTCCGAATACTCGCAAAAAGCACGATGGCGAACGAAAAAAAAAAAAATATCGAGGTAAGGGTAACCCGGTGAATCATTCAACTGTGGTGTTTACGCATCCGTATGGCGGAGACAATTTTTTTTTTTTTTTTTTCGTTCCGTTTTCATATCGTCCGATATAATGCCAGCGTCATTGCACTTTGTTGTTCGCTTCCGCATTGCTTTTTATTCATGGATAAAAGTGAATATAACTAAACGCGTGAAAGAGGCTATATTCGCGATGAAGAATCCGTTATACGAAGTTCAGAGGAAGTCGAAGAAAAAGCGCCAAAGCGTAAAAATCGTTTTTAATTCCCTTTCCCGCGCATGGCAATTTTTCCAATTAATTTGAAAACGAAAGACGACTTTATTCGTGGAAAAAAAAACCCATTCAGCATGAATTTTCAAACTTCGATAAAGCGTTTGAAACTCGGCATTTTCGTTTGTTTTTTTTTTTTTTAATTTCCAATTTTCAGATGAATACTCACCTGACAAATATTGAGTGGAAATTGTACTTTTTTTTTTTAAGTATTGGTCTGTGGGATATCGATTGCTCTTTTAAATGAAATTTTATTTCGGAAAAAAAAATCGGTTTTTGAATCGAGAAAAAAAGAAAAAAAAACCGGAAGTGAAAAAAATGTACCAAAAAACGATTGTTCATAGCAGAGTGTTCTTTCGAATTATTGATTTTTCAACTCCAGCATTTTTTTTATCCTCGAAGCGTAAATATAGTTTTTTTTTAAATTAATTTTTTTTTTTTATAATTCTTAGACAGCGATTATTCCTGAAAATTTTTTAAAATATACATTGGCCAGCTGCTTTTTGTGAACTTTAGGTCCGGTTCGATAACCTCCCCGGATGATCCGTGCTCATCAGAGAGATAGAGAGAAAGAGAGATATACGTGCGTGTTGTTTATTTGTAAAAATAAAAATACTTTTATCGACCTCTCGATACTTTTTTTTCATCAGCGAGAGACTCTCGGGGGACCTCCCGATATGAAAAATGAGTTCACCGGGGCACACACATTTTTGCTTAATAATGGTGGGAAAGCAAGGTCTAGTAATAAAAAATTTCGACAATGCAATTGAGAAAATTGAATTTCCTCGATCATATATTCGTTCGAATTTTTATTATCTCAAGTGTTGATTTATATTGATGTAAAGGGCAATTCGATCAAAAAATTTTTTTTTTAGAAAAAGAATTTATAATTATTTATTAAACAATATAATAATAATAATAATCTATCGTATCGTGGATCTCTACTTTGTGCGGAAAGTTTTGCCTCTGAATCTCGAAATTTGTAAAAATAGGGGACTTAATTTTTTTCATGAGAAAATTCAAAACTTGCCAAAATCTTTGATTATCACTCATCTCGTCAATTTAAATTGAAAGTCACCGCTAAAAATGGCCAATATTAGCTCAACAAGCGTGCCAAAATTTCAGCCCAGGACAGCCGAAACCGTTCTCGAATTATTTACGATTTATTTTTGTTACTCTCACATATATATATAGCATATAGACACTAGGGATATTTTATTTTTCTTTTCTAAAAATGAGTTTTTTTTTTATTTGAGATTTTCAACGCTCTGCTAGCCCCGAATAACGACAAATAATTTTTGTTTCTTTTTTTACGAGAACAAAGCTTTCTCCGGGCGAAAAAATCGACGAGTATATATATGCATGAGTGAACCTATAACCTAAAATACAAACGGGGAGATAACGAGTGCTTGGCGAGAATAAGAACGGCGCAAAACGAGTCAGAGAATTATTAATTTTCTAGCTCTACATATTCTCTCAATAACGCGAGGAAAGGAAAAAAAAAACAACGAAACTGATAACTTAGATTCGACCCGAGGCCAATTTTTGTTTCCTTATCGCGCTTTCACTGCGAGATGAAAACACAGCAAAATATATCGAGTTGTAATCGTTAATTTCTCATTAATGAAATATAATTGAGTCTCAACGACAAACATATCCGTTGTATGCGACTCTCGTTATTGTAAAAAAAACCCTGAATAAAAAAAAACAGAAAATATATCTCCGCTTATCGAGCTGTAAAAATTACGAGATAAACTTTTTTCTTTTCTCGCGATCTTTCGTGACACGCAGAGGGCGTCTGGAAAATTTCAAACACTTTGGTTGATCTATGCGTATACACACACACGTGTGTGTGCGTGCTGCTACGTGAAGTAACAAGTAAACGCGATGGGAAATACACGATTTTATACGAGTTATATATAATATATATAGTATTTATATATCGCGATTCAGCGCGAGTTCGATGGGTACCTTTGTTGAAAATTAATTATTCGGAAATACGAGCGCGCGCGAGAGAACGAGAATTTTCTCCATCTTGAGCAGCTAGCAAGTATATAATACACGAGAATCTGCTCGGCCCGTTGCCAAACGTTTTCGCAGAAACGAATAAGAGACTAGGACGAAAATGTCGAGCAACGCACGCACCTAGCATGTTTATTTCTATATATTTCCTATAATAACCTCAAAGTCTTGAAAACGATAGAATTGTCGTATGTACATGTGAATTTGTGTGTTGGAAGAGCTATATATAGTTTTAGCATGCGAACTCTGGTGGCGAGATTTGATATAACCAAGATGGCCGCGCGAAATGGTCTTTTTACGTGACAAATCATGTAGGGCGAAATGGGCGAAATTAAAAAACTTTGATTTATTATAAATTAATTGAAACAATACCATCTACACGTATGTAGATGTATTTTTAAATAATAATAGTACAATGATGACAATTGCAATTACATTTAATAAATGTAATGTCATTTTTAAATAAAAATCATTTTAAATAAAAATGGTTATGAATGAATAAAAATGACATTACATTTATTAAATGTAATTGCAATTGTAGCTAATGCTTGCCCATATAAAATGAGACCGCAATGATAACTTTCCACTGTCATATGTATACATACACAGCAGAAATTTAAATATGAGTATTACCGTTGTTACTGCAAAACGAAAAATCACACGTACTTGAAAAAGTCCAAAGGGCTCGTAACATAGCCATGTTGTGTACTCGATCATCGAGTAGAATAAGGCACGCGTGTGCTGGAGCGATCAACGGCCAAATTGTAACCTCACTTTTACAAAGCTTTTGCGAAGCCATATAAGCTCCCACCACTTTTACATTATTTATGTATTGTGAATATTGTGAAAACGTAAAAAAAAAATATGAAATCTCTGTTATTTTCGTATTACATTTACTCATGTTATCCAAAACTTATAACACAAAACCATTTTAGTTTACATGATAAAAGCTAATACGCGAATTTTCAAAGAGAAACTCCCGGTAATGAACTGTGCAAATAAACTATGCGCTTTCTCCGCTGTGCAGCGCTCGAAGCTGGACACTTTGCTGACGGTTATTGACGCTTTAACCACTATTGGGAATCAACACGGAGGCGGGGCCTATCCAATATGGCCTCTTCTCTCCAGTTCGTTGCCAGTAGCCAGCTCTAGTTAGCATGGGGCAGCATAGGGAACAGTTGTAAACAATGAATTATCGCATATTTTTCGGCAAAATGCGATTTTTGTAGTAAGATTTTACAATGGGGTTTATTACCGTTGAGGATTATGCGTGGATAGAATCCACTGCGCAAATTGGATACGGATCAAGTGATTATCGCCATAAGGATTACAAGGAACCTACATGACATCCCATGTTTAACCTCAAAATTTTTTAAAAAATTCCCGTCATTTTTCGGCTAAATAAATGCGTTCGAACAATAAATTATTAGTTAAAATATCGAGCTATCGCATGAAAAATGTTTTATGTATAAATTATTGTCCATATTTCATAAGTTATGAAATTAAAAGTCACGTCGCTTGTGTTTACACGACATAACTAAAACGATTATTCATATTCTGCGTGTGATGAAAATCTCATGCCCTCGCATCAAATATCGACTATGTCTTCTCGATCTTTATTTATGATTTATTTCTTATAATAAAGCAGCAGATTTTGAATTATTGTTAAAAAGTGACAAATTTGCATGGTAATTAATGGTAATCATCGGGCAGTAACTGGAGAGAAGTACTTGGAAATTTGGCCGCCAGAGGTCAGGGTGACATTTGTGAGTTCCCAATAGGTAGAGCAGTATGTTTTGTCATTATTATTCTATTTTTCCATCGATATATTACTAACAGCTGAGAACTCTCTCTCGGACTCGCCTTTGCGCTTCATATATTTTTGCCTTTGTCCATCGTCCACCAGATGGCAGCTTTGGCTACAGAACCATTATTTATCGCTTGCGCGGGAATGCCCACAGATGTCGCCAGTCGGAATTTTCTTCCGTTCGTGCCCACTGCTCCTGACTTCGGGCGACTCGGTACTCGGTCGCCGCGTCACCCCGACACCGACGTTGTTAAAACTTTTTTTTTTTTATTTTATTTCACACAAAAATCGTTTCTCCAGTGGCATCCTCGTCGAAACAATCATTTACAATATTCATTGACATTTTTTTTGTTCCTTCTTTTTTCGTGAAGTAGTGTTAAACGTTATTACCATATAATTTCAGAGTGATAGGGTTAGCGTTTTTTTAGAGCATAAACCAAGGGAACAAAAATGATGACGGACGAGAAGACTGATTTCGTAAGTCCCTTCGCACGTACACATACAAACCAAGCCCGAGAAAAAAAAAATGGCTACACGATTTTTTTTTTCCTAACCTCAATGATCCTTGTGTGTTTAGCGTACGAGTCAATATATCCTTAATCTTGAGATTTTTTACGAATAAAGATGTATTAAATCGATGAATTTTTTTCTCCAAATTTCATGATAATCCTGAGAAATTCGAGATCTCGATATTTTTAACATTTAAATTTTACGTTGAAAGTTTTGCTCGCGTCACATGCAACCTTTTAATTGCACCAGTATATACATTTTTTTCCTCGCTATCTCGGATAGCCCCGGCTTCTTTACAGAGACTCGCAATTGTAGAATCAGAAATCTTTATTTTTTTTTTCAAATAGGGTAAATGTGGCTATTACTGCGGTTTAAAATGCCGGGCCAGCTTGACGAGCATATTTTATAAAATCATTCAAAATTACGGAGGTTTTATCGTTTTCAAATCAATATTTTACTTATTTTGAACTTAGAACAAAATTAACAATGTTATCGAATGACTTTTTCATCGAATAAAAAGCATTTGCAAAAATAATGCAGATGCTGCTATTACTGCGGGATCTAGAACAACGAGAAGGTATAACTGCGCACCAAATACTGTGAATTGTCCAATTACTGCGCCCCTAATACTGTGCGCGTCGTGTATGTAATTTATAATTTTTAAAAATGATAAAAATTTAAGCCCGCTAATATCTGATCCTTATTAATTACCTGCTTCACAATTAATATCACATTCGAAATAATTATTTAATAATTATTATTATTATTCCTATATCTTCTCGAAAAAAGTTTAAGAACGGGAAATTCAAGGGTTGGCTCATGATCTACTCAAACCCGCTTGTTTTTTTATTCGATTTCGCTTTACTTTTGTTTCTACTTTTGACATTAGCTATTATCAACAAAGTCAGGCGCTATTATATATATGAGGCATTCCGCATCAACATGACCACTTCAAAACCTCAATATCTTGAATTTTTCTGCAATCGGCATATGCTATAGTACTCTTTGAAACAAAAATATTGATATGTATTAAATTTATGGTGGCACGGATAGGGGTAAAATTACAGGAAAATGCGATTCTTGCTTGTTTTTTCTACCTGATGTTATTACATGGGAATAGTGTGTCGGAGCGAAAAATTGCTAAGAATCAATTTTGTTGTGTTTGTTGCAAGGATAACGAAAAACAAAAATTTTAAAAGGCAAGATTTTACATTTTTCATGGAAAAAAACCTATTTAAAAAATGAAAATCGATTTTTGGACGATTGTGACAGTTTTAAAAAATTTGAAATATTTTTTTTTAATTCCTTTTTGAAAAAAAAAAAAAGAAAATTGGAAAAAAAAATTTATGCAAAATTTGAAATAAAAATGTTATATAATGCGAGTATATTTCTCAATATATTTGCGAATATTTGGTAAATAAGTATTGAGAAATATACTCGCATTATATAACATTTTTATTTAAAATTTTGCATACATTTTTTTTTCCAATTTTCTTTTTTTTTTTGCTGAGCCTTTAGATTGAATTTCTCCATCTGGAAAGAGACGTATTACTTTTGAAAAAAGTTCGAGGAATTAAAAAAAAAATATTTCAAATTTTTTTAAAATGTCATAATCGTCCAAAAATCGATTTTTACTTTTTAAATAGGTTTTTTTCCATGAAAAATGTAAAATCTTGTATTCTAAAATTGTTTTTTCGTTATCCTTGCAACAAACACAACAAAATTGATTCTTAGCCATTTTTCGCTCCGACACACTATTTCCATGTAATAAAATCAGGGAGAAAAAACAAGCAAAAATCGCATTTTCCTGTAGTTTCACCCCTATCAATGCCACCATAAATTTAATACATATCAATATTTTTGTTTCAAAGAGTACTATAGCACATGTCGATTGCAGAAAAATTCAAGATATTGAGGTTTTGAAGTGGTCATGTTGATGTGGAATGCCTCAAATACAGAATATTCGGCTGTGATATTAGACAACTTCATAAGACACGAGACTGATAAAAACGTACGTCTTAATATTTGTATAGGCTAGAAATTGGAAATGTGTAAACCACAGTAATCGGTACGCACGCTTCGAAAGAATGGAGTCCAATACTGCGGCAATAGTATTAAAACCGCAGGAATGCGCGCATCCTTGAAAAATTCGTACCAAATACTGCGGCGGCAAATTGAAAATGAAAATAAATTAAATTTTGATTCTACAAAATTATTTAATTAAAGATAAGTCTTATTTTAGTGACTGTAACAAAATATAAGGATATTGCAACAATAACAAAGAAAACAAGGACCCTATACTGATATCAATTTTTGACCATTACTAGCAAAAAATGGTGAAATTTTCACTCGCAAACACCTCTTCGTTTTGAAAAATAAACGATAAATTAAATAATCACGATGCACCGTCATTTTGTTGATTCATTGTGTTTTCTAGACATTGATTTAACAGTCTGATTTTTTCAAGCTATAAATTATGAGACAAGATTAAATTCTGATAAAATAGAAAAAAAATCGCAGTAATACCCACACCCGCAGTAATACCCACGCTTATCCTATTTTTTTATCGGCACGTAGGAAAAAACTGTCGATGAGATTCTCGTAAAGTTGAAGCATTCGTGGAATGCATTATTTGTCAATCAAATTCGATCGGGTGGTTTGAAATTTCGTTTATATGAGAAAAAAAAAAGGGGAGAATCCGCTTTTCCTTCTCCGTGCGAACACTGATGATTTGGACCTTCGGTGTGAACACCGAAGAGCTTTAAGGGACATTCAAATTTCTCAAATTGTTTCGGGCTTGTTGAAAAATCGTGTCAAAAATCATGTTCACTTCTCGAAGTGTCCAGAAGGATGTTCAAAAGTCAGTCAGGTGAAAAAAATTCAAAGTCGAGCAGATTTTTCAATAAAAATTGAAAGCCGTGGAAAAATGTGGGAAAAACAGGGGAAGAAAAAAAAATTGAAATTTCAACTGTTCCCTCAAAGGGCGCAGTGTTCGCGCGGGGAGGGTTAAATATTTCGTCGTGCGCATACTCCCGGGGGTTGACATTGGATGGACATTTTTCCCGCCCCCCCCCACCCTGTAGGACTGGGGCAACGAGAAGCTTCAGCGGGCTCAAAAAACGATCAACGAGTCACCTTACGATCTGGAAGCATGGAGCGTACTTATCAGGGAGGCTCAGAACAGATCTATACTCGAGGTGCGCCCGGTGTTCGAAAGACTCGTCGATGTTTTCCCATCGGCCGGTCGCTACTGGAAGATATACATCGAACAAGAGGTAAACGCGAAATACATTTTTTTTTTTTTTCACATTCGTCGCTTCGCAAGATGTATCGCAGCGAGAGAGAGAGGATCGTAGAGACTTTTTTATTCAAAGATTTTACTTTCGAAGACCCAAATTTCAATTACGTTTTTTTTTTTTTTCTTCAAATTTGATTACAATCATGCAAAGTACTTGTAAATTATAATTTTTTTATATTTGTGCGTTCCAACGTTATACCCTTGCTGGTTTTTACGTTTTTTTTTTTCAATTGAAAACATTAAATTGAGTTATTTCTGTTCCGGGAGCGTAACGAACAAAACGAAAAAAAGTATCGACCAAATATATCGCTCCTATCGTCAGGTTACGATCGAAAGCGCATACAAAAATTATAATTTTTGCAGTTTGTCCGAATTTTCCGACTTTCCTATGTAATTGTCCCGAATTTTTTTTTTTCCTGAAAACTTTTCCAGTACCGCAACGAACAAAACAAAACAAAAAAAATAATTACGCATATCCATCGTTCGAATCGTGAGTTATTACAAAAATCCCATAGAAAAAAAGCACTTTCGGTTTTTTTCCCGAATTTTCCAATTTTCCGGGCAACTTTTTCAATTTTTCTTTCCCCCAAAAATCTTATTCGGACTATTGCGAACGTAAAAAAAAAAAAAAAATTAGCCAAATCGGTCCAGCCGTTCTCAAGTGATGCGGCGCTTTACCAACGCATTTAACAGCATTTAATTAACAGCGCTTTAACAGCATTTAATTTTTATTCATATAGATTTAATTAAAACTCAAAAGTTAATTCAATTGTTCGAAGCAATTGTATTTTTTTTTCCCCCCCATCGATTCGAATTGTAATTGTAATTCTTTTTTTTTTTACAATAAATTAAAATTGCTTTGCGTAATTTTAAATTGATATTTCCTTTTTCGCGTACCAACTTGCAGCCGAATTAAAAAAAAAAAAAAAAAAATTTAACGAAGCAGACCATTTTATCCTCAGCAGTTTTGGTTCGATCGGACCGAAGTAGCAAAAAAAAAAACGTATTTTTCCTTTTAACCTTTTGTTCCTGAGATCATCCACCGAGCTCGGAGAATATACTTACAAAAGCATCCCCGAAATTTGTTTGTTGCAGATGAAAATGCGCAACTTTGAGAAGGTGGAAAAGGTATGTCAATATGAATCGTTACGATTGCCAACTTGAATCCGAGCGATTCGCGCATTGGTAATCGGATATGTTTTATTTTTATTCATTGATTTTTTTTTTTTTTTTTTTTTTTTTCGTATTATGTATCGTTCTCGAGGTTGTTCAATTAAAAAAGAAGAAAAAAAGAAAAAGAAAAAACGAAAAATGTCTTCGCGCGATACAGTATATAATTGGAAATTCGCATTCCGCTCGAACGAATCCGTTGGATCGATGAATTACAATAAGCTCTTTTTAACTGGACAACAGATTTTCATTCAGGAATCGAGAATAACGAATGTTTGCAAGCTCTGTGTAAAGAATAGCACCGAATCTCCGGTACCAATCGATAGCGACATTGGCAAAAAAAAAAAAAAAAAAAAAACAAAAAAAAAAGAAGAAAACGAACAAGCAAAAATAAACGAAAAACTTGTGTGATTCTCAGCACTTTACAATATATGCGAGGTGAATAAAAAAGATATGTGACTTCACCACAGGCCAATTATTTCATTGATTGATTATTGTTATATCAACGCATTCGGGAGGTTGTTTTCTCCGGTCTATCATCTTCGAGCCTCTTGGCGCGCTTGTCGCATGAAAGACAGAAAGAGAAGAAAGCGAAACGAGGGGGAGAAAAAACAAAAACAAAAAAAAGTCAAACGACACAGCGAAGCCGAAGAAGACAACTTTCTGAATGGCAACAGCCTTGTATTCCTTCCTGAAGCACTTCGGTCTGTTGAGTTTCGTCGAAAATCGATTATCGGAATGGAAAAAAAAAAAAAAAAAATAATCATACCGGAATTCAGATTACTCTCTATTCGATTTATAATGCACGTATTACTTTTCGTCACCATCCTACAAGCTGGATCAATCGGCCACATTTTATTCATTGGTTTTTTTTTTTTTCTTTTTTATACCCACAGATTCGTGACTCGTTCGCGAATAAAATGAAAAGAATGCCATCCGAACGATGTAATATATATATATATTCATATATTCATATATTCATATATATATAAATATATATATATATTTTTTTTTAATTTTTCTCTACAACCTTTTCCCCGATGCGAGTATTTGAGGATACCCGAGGGTTCCTCAAGAATTCGCCACTTACATCGAGAGGTAGCATAGGGTGATGCGATTTATCAACGTGTATTAATAAATTATTTCGTATCTTTTCCTAGCAATGTCCATCATTTTTATTTTTCCTTGTCAGCTTCATGGATTATACTGGCGAGGAATGAAAAAAAAAAAAAAAAAAAAAATTGATACAATTATTCATTGTCTCCGATCGTATCAATCGCATCACTTTATGCTGCCTCGTATTGTCTTGATTTTTTACGATACGTTTTTTGGGATCAATTATTTCCAGATCCCGCAATTAGGCACACAATTATCTATTTCCACAGCCCCGCCCCCGGCCCCTCTATCTGTAGTAAAAATAAATAAATCTCTTTTTGTCCGGAGGGCTCGTTATTATGTTGTATCGCTGTCCCAATAATACGATAACTAATTTTTTTTTTTTTTTTTTCTACAAATAAAACAATTTAGTCGAGTTTATAATCTGTGTTTGCTAAAATAAATCATTAGCAATTAAAATGCATTGGTGCATTTATTATTTATCCCCGTGTTTGACCACCAAAAAAAAAAAAAATCATTCAAAAAAATTCCGTAGGAAGGAAATAACTAAGAAAATTGTGTAACATTACTGAAATATATTTACAAAAAAAAAAAAAAAAAAACAAAACAAAACAAAATAATAAAATACTCGATATCTTTTGCTTTGTGCTCTATCGTATTACCCACGTGTGAATTTTACATTATATACGTATGCTGTATATATATATATATATATATATATATATTGTGTCTGAAAAAAAAGAAACTTGCCTTTACGGGTAAGTAAGGCAGTGGCTTTAATATATTTTCCCGCTTTGAAAATAAAAAAAAAAAAACATCTCGTAGACACGAGTTTATGAAAAAAAAATATATATATGTCGCATTCCACGTCAACTCAGCCACCCCGTTTTTTTTATTGTCTCGAAAAAATTATTCAGTATGGGCAATTCAAAGGACAATATATCCATGACATTTTACCAAAATTTCATCCCCCCACTATTGTTGGTTCTCGAGATAATGATTAACGAAGTCTCAATTTTGTAAAAATCATAACTTCGTAACTACTGATCGGATTTAAACGATTAAAAAAAGAAACTTTTTTATTTTTTTCGCCCTTTTTGAAAAAAAATATGTCATCATCGGATAAAAGCTCATTAGACAGTTTTCGGGGTAAATTAACAAAAAACAATTTTTCCCTTTTCACTGATGCCTTGTTCCATTTTGAAAAAATCCTGCGAAGTTGTGTATTGCCTCCCTCTATCAGAAAAAAAAATACTGAGTAGAATTCCGATTGGCCCTTTCTTGGAAAAAAAAAAAATCGAAAAATTTCCCCGAAAACTGTCTAATGAACTTTTGTCCAATGACGGCATATTTTTTTTTTTCAAAAAGGGCGAAAAAAATAAAAAAGATTCTTTTTTTAGTCGTTAAAATCCGATCAGCCGTTACGAAGTTATGATTTTCACAAAATTGAGAATTTCTTAATCATTATCTCGAGAACCAACAATAGTGGGGGGACGAAATTTTGGTAAAATTTCATGGATATATTGTACTTTGAAATGCCCATACTGAATAATTTTTTCGAGACCAAAAAAAAAACGGGGTGGCTGAGTTGACGTGGCTGCGTTGACGTGTCGTATTCCACGTTAACTCATCAGCCACCCCGTTTTTTTTTGTCTCGAAAAAATTATTCAGTATAGGCATTTCAAAGTAAAATATATCCATGAAATTTTACCAAAATTTCATCCCCCCACTATTGTTGGTTCTCGATATAATGATTAATAAATTCTCAATTTTGTAAAAATCATAACTTCGTAACGGCTGATCGGATTTTCACGATTAAAAAACGAATCTTTTTTATTTTTTTTACTCTTTTTGAAAAAAAATATGCCGTCATTGGAGAAAAGTTCATTAGACAGTTTTCGGGAAAATTTTTCGATTTTTTTTTTTTTTCCACGAAAGGGCCAATCGGAATTCTACTCAGTATTTTTTTTTCTGATAGAGGGAGGCAATACACAACTCCGCAGGATTTTTTTAAAATGGAAGAAGGCATCAGTGAAGAGGGAAAAATTGTTTTTTGTTAATTTACTCCGAAAAATGTCTAATGAGCTTTTATCCGATGATGACATATTTTTTTTTCGAAAAGAGCAAAAAAAATAAAAAAGATTCTTTTTTTAATCGTTTAAATCCGATCAGTAGTTACGAAGTTATGATTTTTACAAAATTGAGACTTCATTAATCATTATCTCGAGAACCAACAATAGTGGGGGGATGAAATTTTGGTAAAATGTCATGGATATATTGTCCTTTGAAATGCCCATACTGAATAATTTTTTCGAGACAATAAAAAAAACGGGGTGGCTGAGTTGACGTGGAATGTCCCATATATAGTTTTTTTTTTCACGAAACTACAAATGATCAATGAAAACTGCGTCGTTTGTGCAATCATGTATCGTAATGTTTTATCCGACAGCTTTTCCAAAGGTGCCTCATGAAAATCTTGAATATTGAATTGTGGAAACTGTACCTTTCTTACGTCAAAGAAACTAAGGCCAGTCTAGCGACATACAAGTAAGTATATGAATATTCGTTGATCAAATAAAATCGTTGTCGGCCGTAGTAAAAAAAAAAAACGATTCCGCAGTGCGACGAATCCGAGAAATACAATATTACATGCGTGTATTATTATTATTATTATTATTTGATTTTTTTTTTTCGATTTTCCCTTGTCAGAGAAAAAATGGCACAGGCTTATGACTTTGCTTTGGACAAAATTGGTATGGACATACACTCGTACAGTATCTGGAACGACTACGTAATGTTTCTCAAGAGCGTCGAGGCTGTCGGCTCATATGCGGAAAATCAAAAAATCAGCGCGGTGCGAAAGGTAGGAAAAAAAAACAAAAAAAAATCAAAGGAAGAGTCGAGAGCTACGCAAGTTATTCCAAATTTTCATGATCATCCGGGAAACGCGTCGCGATATTCGGCCTCGTGTCATGTGAATTTCAGGTTTATCAGCGCGGCGTCATAAATCCAATGATAAACATGGAACAGCTGTGGAAGGATTACATGACCTTCGAGCAAAATATAAATCCGATAATTGCGGAAAAAATGGCGATAGAGAGATCGAGGGATTACATGAACGCGAGAAGAGTCGCCAAGGAATTGGAAGCCGTTACAAGGGGACTCAGCAGAAGCGCGCCGAGCGTACCGCCGACCGGACACTCGGAAGAAATAAAACAGGTAGAAATGATTAATTCGACAATGAACGGATCCCTCGCCGCTGCAATTTATCATTTTTTTTTTCCCCTCGATTCTTCAATCTCAGGTGTGTTAAAAAATGTAGTGTTGGAAAAAAAAAACAAAAAAATTTGGAAAACCGCACTTTTGATGCCTCAATTGCCAATGAACGGCAATATTACTGCGCAATTCGGGTTCATGAAACTTATCGCTGTACAACTCGGAGTTTCGTCAGTGCAAATAAAGTTATTACCAGATATATTCAAGCTCTAATCTTTAAACTACGGTATCGTAGAATATTTTTTGTTTGTTTGTTTGTTTTTTAATGATTCTTAGAAAAAATTTATCGAATAGCAAATTGAATAGTTCGTCGCGTTTTCGCGTGCTTCAAGTTCCAAGCGTCTCGTTTATCGAGGAAGTTTGCAAAAAAAAAAACAAAAATCTTTTAAAAAACTCTGACAAGTGCTCTCAAGTCATCACAACGAAGAGGCGAAACATGACGGTATGAAAAATTATTATTTCGTTATAAATAACGGGATTCTACGGATAATTCTGTTTTAACACTTGTTCACCTATGTTATTGTTATTATAATTATTGTTTTAAGTATTTCTAAAAAGTATTTCAGGATAGAAACTTTAATTTTTTTTCCCCCCGGGGATTTCGCATATACTTTTAAACAATTGTCGTAAAAAATCTGTGAAATTTTTCGATTATTTTTCCAACGCCAATATTCCTGCAACGAAACCCACGCTGGGAGATTTTTTTCTCATTCTTCTCTCGGCTATGATAATTTTATTAAGCTCACAAAATGTTTGCCCGAAAAAAAATCTTAAAGACAAATAATTTGCAGTCTTCTCTTATGATGAATTTCGTATCATATTTTGCTGTTTGTATTCGTGTAAAAATTTGTATTTTTCTCCGGTATTGGATTTGTAAAGTAAAGTGTAAGAAACCAAACAAAAAAAAAAAAATACAATCCATAATTTCTGAATGACTCAAACAATCCAGCTAAAATTTCTCACCGCGATAAAACTGGAATTCCCCGTTCTTCGATATGTTTTCTTTCATAAAGACTGAGACGCCTGTTTGGATTTTACGAAATTTCGAAATTTTAGAAAAAAAAAAGTCCGTTTCAACGTCAGCACAAAACCATAGGTCATTTTTAAAAATTTATTCAATTCAATTAAATTTATCATAAAAAAAGCTTGAGCTAAATGAACTATATGTATAAATAATTGGTCGTATATATTTATATATTAAATTTATATATTTATATATTAGAAAATTTGAAATATTTTTTTTTTAATTCCTCGAACTTTTTTCAAAAGGAATCATTCCAGATGGAGAAATTCAATCTTAAGGCTCAGCAAAAGAAAAGAAAATTGGAAAAAAAAATTTTATGCAAAATTTGAAATAAAAATGTTATATAATGCGAGTATATTTATGAATATATTTGCAAATATTTTGTAAATAAATATTGAGAAATATACTCGCATTACATAATATTTTTATTTCAAATTTTGCATAAAATTTTTTTTTCCAATTTTCTTTTTTTTTTTTTTGCTGAGCCTTTAGATTGAATTTCTCAATCTGGAAAGAGACGTATTCCTTTTGAAAAAAAAGTTCGAGGAATTAAAAAAAAAAATATTTCAAATTTTTTAAAACTGTCATAATCGTCCAAAAATCGATTTTTATTTTTTAAATAGGTTTTTTTCCATGAAAAATGTAAAATCTTGCCTTCTAAAATTTTTTTTTCGTTATCCTTGCAACAAACACAACAAAATTGATTCTTAGCAATTTTTCGCTCCGACACACTTTTTCCATGTAATAAAATCAGGTAGAAAAAACAAGCAAGAATCGCATTTTCCTGTAATTTCAACCCTATCAATGCCACCATAAATTTAATACATAACAATATTTTTGTTTCAAAGAGTACTATATAGCATATGTCGATTGCATAAAAATTCAAGATATTAAGGTTTTGAAGTGGTCATGTTGATGTGGAATGTCTCATATACAGAATATTCGGCTGTGATATTAGATGACTTCATAAGACACGAGACTGATAAAAACATAAGTCTTAATATTTGTATAGGCTAGAAATTGGAAATGTGTCAACCGCAGTAATCGGTACGCACGCTTCGAAAGAATGGAGTCCAATACTGCGGCAATGGTATTAAAACCGCAGGAATGCGCGCATCCTTGAAAAATTCGTACCAAATACTGCGGCGGCAAATTGAAAATGAAAATAAATTAAATTTTGACTCTACAAAATTTTTTAATTGAAAACAAGTCTTATTTTAGTGACCGTAACAAAATATAAGGATATTGCAACAATAACAAAGAAACCAAGGACCTTATACTGATATCAATTTTTGACCATTACTGGCAAAAAATTGTGAAATTTTCACTCGCAGACACCTCTTTATTTTGATAAAATAAACAATAAATTAAATAATCATGTTGCACCGTCATTTTGTTGAATGCCTCATATACACTACCGTCCATAGGTATGGGGACACTCGCGCCAGATCCGAGCCACACAAGAAGTTGTATCGCTCTTTAAAAAATGAAGATGTCTCAATTTCCCAAGCGGCGTTCTAAAAAGGACATATTTAGCTTCATTGACCTTTTTTGGAAAAAATTTTGCGATTTTTTTTGAGCCCGGTACGCACTTTGAAAGATGGTCATTTTTTGGCTTTTTTTAGAGGGTGGAAATTTTCCCGCATATCTCGTAAAAAAAATTATTCAACTTTTTTTCCGTGAAAAACTTGAAGCGGGGAGTACAACCTTCAATCTCATTTTTTGGAAAATTTTTTACGATTTTTTTCGCAAAGATATTCAACTTTTTGCAAAAAACGACCATATTTATAAGGGGTAGTCTCACTCTGAAACTACTGGGTTTTCGTAAAATTACTAAGAGGGTAAAAAGTTGCATACAATCATTTTGGATGTATCACATTTTTTTCAGGATAAAAAAAACAAATTCGAAAAAAAAATTTTTTTCAAAAATTAAAAAAAAAATTTTTTCAAAATTTTTCCTTAAATCAACGAAATATATTTTTCATCGTGAAAAATCAGGTCTCTTACCTCAACTACACAGCTTTTTCATCGTCGTTTTGTTTACATTTGTTTCGAACGTCGAGTGGATGCCACGTCTCGTCAAAGCTGTAATCGCAGCGAGAAGTGGCTTTTTCGATGAAAAAGCCGTGTAGATGAGGTAAGAGACCCGATTTTCCACGATAAAAAAAAATATTTCGTTGATTTAAGAAAAAATTTTGAAAAAAAAAATTTTTTATTTTTGAAAAAATTTTTTTTTTTCGAATTCGTTTTTTTAATTCTGAAAAAAATTTGATACATCCAAAATGATTGTATGCAACTTTTTACACTCTTAGTAATTTTACGAAAACCCAGTAGTTTCAGAGGGAGACTACCCCTTATAAATATGGTCGTTTATTGCAAAAAGTTGAATATCTTTGCGAAAAAAAATCGTAAAAAATTTTCCAAAAAATGTGATTGAAGGTTGTACTCCCCGCTTCAAGTTTTTCATGGAAAAAAAGTTGAAAAATTTTTTTTTACGAGATATGCGAGAAAATTTCCACCCTCCAAAAAAAGCCAAAAAATGACCATCTTTCAAAGTGCGTACCGGGCTCAAAAAAAATCGCAAAAATTTTTCCAAAAAAGATAAATGAATCTAAATATGTCCTTTTTGGAACGCCGCTTGGAAAATTGAGATATCTTCATTTTTCAAAGAGCGATACAACTTCTTGTGTGACTCGGATCTGGGGCGAGTGTCCCCATACTTATGGACGGTAGTGTATATATATTGTTGTCCGGCTACAGGTGGAGCTGTGGAAAAAGTACATCGCCTGGGAGCGCAGCAATCCGCTGAGAACCGAGGACACGTCTCTTGTTGCCAGAAGAGTAATGTTCGCTATCGAGCAATGCCTGCTCTGTCTTGGACATCATCCAGCGGTGTGGCATCAGGCCGCCCATTTTCTCGAGCTGAGCTCGAAAATTCTCACGGAGAAGGGCGACGTTAATGCGTCGAAAAATTTGAGCGACGAGGCGGGCACGATGTTCGAGAGAGCGACGAGCACGCTGCTATCGAAAAATATGCTTTTGTATTTTGCGCACGCGGATTTCGAGGAGGGACGAGTCAAGTACGAGAAGGTTCATCAGATATATCAAAAATTTCTCGATATCCCGGATATCGATCCCACACTGGTACGTAAACGATATATCCAACCTTCACTCGACAGCATGTTTCAAAGCTCCGGGTAATCTGAATCGTCGAGATCCAAATGATTTGAAAATTTGAACAGATAATCCGGGAAATCTGTATCCAGAACCCGATGGCCAGAAATTGAGAGTATGAATGAAATTTTTTTTTTATTTCAAAATCTGGTAGTTTAGGAAAAAAAATATTAAGTACGTATTTTTTATTTTTTTATTTGAATCAAAATTTCCGTTAATATAACAAATTTAAAAATAAAACATTATGACGTCACACATGTTACGCTATATTTATATATATCAAAATCCGTGAAATTAAATTGCCTATAACAGGTGCATCTGTCATTTTTAACGATAAATAAACAAATACTTCCTCATTATTTTTACTTACTCTACATTATGCGCCCAAATGATTGAAAAAAAAAAAATTTCATTCATACTTCTAATTGTAAAATTTCGTTATAGAAACGTATATTTTCGGCTATTATCCGAGAGATCTGAAACAAAAATGAATTTAATAATTCTTGTATAGGTTGAATCCAAAAAAAAAAAAAAAATCTGCTCATCAGCCTCTGGATGAATAAAAGCCCTATCCATCGAGCACTTTTTTTTGTTCCTGTTCATGGAAAATTAGAGAAATGGGCATTTCGAAAATAATTATCGTGAAAAATTTGCTGCGTGGTTAGTTCGAAAATATTTCACTAGCGCCGTCTACATCGGAGCTCCTCATCGCCTTTCACAATATGATCTCAACTCTGGTTCGCTGGAGCAGCATTTATCGTTGATTTAATTTCCTTAATTTTCACACAAATCTGCTCCTTTTTTTTGTCGTTGGGATTGAAATTCGATCGGTCAATGACCGAGTTCTCTGGCTCATTGAATCTTACGAGATATAATTTATTTTTTCTTCATTTTACATGAATTTTTGAAAAATCTCATCCCGTTCTCGCTCGTTACACCAGGCATACGTGCAGTACATGAAATTTGCGAGACGCGCGGAGGGAATAAAATCAGCGCGAACGGTTTTCAAGAGAGCCCGCGAGGATCAGCGCTGTCGTCATCACGTTTACGTTGCCGCTGCTCTGATGGAGTATTACTGCACCAAGGACAAAAATATCGCTTTTCGTATCTTCGAACTCGGCTTGAAGAAATTTGCCGATAATCCGGAATATATTTTGTGTTACATCGATTATCTGTCGCACTTGAACGGTACGAATAATTTGAATTGAGACGAGGGAGAATGAGAATGAAAAAAAAAAAAAAAAAAAAAAAAAAAAAAAAAATTACCCGCAATCGATTATCGATGAAATCTTTTCATTCGATAATTTTCAGAGGACAACAATACCAGAGTATTGTTCGAGCGTGTTTTGTCGTCTGGGAGCCTCGAACCCGAGAAATCCGTGTAAGTTGCGTTTTTTTTTTTTTCTTCTTTCGTTCCAAATTGCTAATTGCTGGTTTTTTTTTTTTTTTTTCCGTTTGTTAGAAATGCAAAATTTTCCATTTAAATATGTGGATTAAATCTCTTTAGTGATATTTGGAATCGATTTTTGGAATTCGAATCGAACATCGGCGATCTGGCGAGTATCGTGAAGGTTGAGAAGCGACGCAGCGCAGTGCTGGAGAAGATTAAGGAATTCGAGGGAAAGGAAACTGCGCAGCTGGTCGACAGATACAAATTTTTGGATCTATATCCCTGCACACCCATGGAATTAAAATCGATCGGCTACGTCGAGGTCTCGAGCGTAGCGAGAAATCCAACGGGCAATATGCCACGTCCGCCGGACGTTCAGGAATCCAGAGTCGTTTTACCGAGGCCCGATCTGTCGCAAATGATACCGTACAAGCCTAAAGTCAACGCTCTGCCGGGTGAACATCCTGTCCCAGGTTGGTGCCAAGATCATCGACTTACTTTTTTTCCTTACTCGCAGAAAAGAAACGAAAAAAAAAAAAAAATTCGTGATTTTCATGCTTTTATTTTTTAAATGTCCGAAAAAACGTCGCCGCAATCACTTTTTGTAGCCTTATCCTCCTCCCGCACCGGGGAAACAAAAAACGCGTACCCCAATTGTTTCATTAGCGTCAAATTCTTTCCTGCTCAAAGCGGGGTTGTATCATAAGTAACCATTCTCTTCGTTTTTTTTTTAAATAACAATGAAAATGATACATGATAAAGTCCAATTAGGCGAAGATACATTCGTAAAAAAGTGGTTTAAGGTGGCTCATCAGTGAATTAAAAAACCGGCGATACGAATGAAACTTCGGGAGATGAATGAAGAAGATGCGATGAACGCTCTCTCAAAATTTCAGGGTATGCTGCCAGGCAAATTATTGCGAACGAGTAATTTAAAATTACCTATTTTAGCATGGGTCTTTATGACAGTTGATTCCATTTTCACCGGAAGTGACACGATACCTTTTGATAAAGACGAGAGTTATTATTCAAATTTTGAGTATTGAAAGATGAAATCGTGAACTTTCCAATGGTATTTAAAAAATTGTGTCATGCCAGGGATTTTCCCGAGAAATTTAATCGCGAAAGTTATCTTGTGTGCAAATCTCGGATACAATATATATGTCTGTCATTCTGCACGCGAGGAAACAAATGCAATATCAGCTATCGTTTTTTACTCGATCGCTCTGACAGCGTTAAATACTTTTGTCAGTTGAGACTTTATTTATAATATTATTTATAATAAATTATGAATAAAATATCACGGGAAACGTCATCGAAATTCATAAATTTTATTTAGACAGAGTATTTAGAAAATATTATGATATGTTTTATGATTTTTTTTCACGTCACGATTTTTGACTAGTTTTGTCACTGATGGGTCGCCTTAAGGTAGTTCGGTCGAATTGAGGTTCACGTTTAACACCCTGTTTTTTTGCATTTAATCAAAAGAGTTGACCTTGCTCTACATGTCTGCAAAATTTCGAATTAATTTACCGTGTAGTTTTTGCGTAATTAATAAATAAGTTAACATTGCTCTTATAGGGCATATAAGGCTCAGATGGCACGCCAACTATCGAAATTTCGGGTACACGAAAAATTAATCGTTTAAGGGCAAAAAAAAAAACATACCACAATAATGGTCGATATCTATAAGAGATATTTACCAAAGATTTAAGTCGATTTACCGTACGGTTTTTTTTTTTATTTCAATAATTAATGCGAGTCCGCGGTCTCTGTCCTTGTCATACACCGGATCTGCTCGCTAGCAGAAGACTAGGGGAAAAAACATGTGAAAACCGAAGCTAATCCGCGTCTCACTTCAGATTCGATGAACGCCAGCAAAAGTGGTTCCGAACAACTGTCACATTTGAGTTGTTCGGCAAGATATACAATGTCAACTAGACGAGTTCCGAGTTCATTGCATACTGGCGTTGATTCAACTGTACTTGCCTCGAGACGAGCCTTTTTATCCCCCTGTTCTTCATTATACTGTTTTAAAGCATACAACAAAACTCGCGAATGCAATCTAGTAACTTTATGCGTAAGGTTAGATCAGCTCGCTCCCTAACGTAGAGAATGAGTCAAGTTGAGTCTGTCATTATTCCGGGTATTAATTATTATTAACTTATTATTTACACCCTAAAAGAAGCTTGTATTATTTTTTTATGCAACAATTCAATTTATCATAGCTTTCATATGGTTCAATTGTACGTAAATAAATCTGAATTACGGATGAAATTTGACTTCGGCCAAACTCGACCGAACTACCTTAAATGGAAAAAAGTGTCTAAAAATTGGAGAAACTTCATTAAAAAAAAAAAAATTATAACTTTTTTCCCAATGAATCAATTTAAAAATTTCAAACGGCACTTTGAAGTAGACATTTTGGACTGCTGGAAAAAAAAAAAAAAGAGAATCGCCTCTCTTCGGTAAAGTGCAATTATTTGAGCATGCGAAAGACGATCGTCTTTCGCGCATTCAACGAACGTTGAATGTGAAAAATCAATGAAAAACCAACATTAAGGTAGTCCTCGTGCTACAATAGTGCGAGAAAGTTTCCTATCTACCGCATGATAAAATATACACGCCCCAATAGTGCTCATATGCAGCGAACTTTTGATTGAGTCCGTACAGAAATGACTGTTGCACACGGAACCGTGCAATATTCAGATACATTCACACCATAGAATATGCAGCCTACTATATCTGTACAATATGCGTCGAATTTTCATTCATGTTGCATTATTTTTCGTGATCGTCGTTCGTAAACGAAACGGTAAATAATTTTATTATTTTTTCCTAATATGCGAATAATAGTCTTCTACCGTCTACAATTTTTTTTAAATCAAAATCCGGTGACGCGTTTAGTTTTGTAATATTAAAAAAAAACCGTGCTTGTATCAGGGTACAGCAATGCTTGCTATTCGCTGTGTGCAGTGCCATACTATAGCGGCTGAGAACGACTCAGAGCGCCCATGGTGGCGAGAATGCACATCTTTTGCTGGAGTCGCGTAGTGCAATTGAGGGCAATATAATAGAGAAGTCGCGGAAAGGAAATTTAAACTGTTTTGTTAAGTCATGTAAGAATGTTTTCTCGCTGCGCAACTTTGGAAATTAAGTTTTACGCGTTTCCGACAGCAATTTATAAAGTTGAGCAGCGCAAAAACTAGATTCGTTGGGTGCAAAAAAACAAAGAAAGTAAAATTCTCGAGGTTCAAACGCGCATATTTTGTCTGGTATGAAAAATTCATGTCAGGATATTATAATACAAATAAATTGATTTTTTTTTTCCTTTTTAGTAGCTCTCATGATTGGCTAACCGAATATGCGATGAGCACTTCGCGGTTAATCGTTCATTTACGTTACAATCAAGTCCGAGCTGCGTCTTTCTTGTTCTCGATACGAGCCTCGTCGGTTCGTACGACAAGACCGACAAGGTTCATGCTTGGCCTCAAATTGAGAAGGAAAAGTAGCCGTAAACCTATTTTCATTGCATCGTGATACGTCGATTTTTTTTTTTTTTTTTTCAACGCAGTTATAGTCAAGCTCACCTCAAAAAGCTCTATGCAGCACGAATATAAACTTTCGTTTATTAAAATTAATCCAACAGGGTTTCGTCTGTGTAAATAAATGAGAGATATTCCAGCAAAATTTGCGGAGTACAGCCGGCCGCGGCGCCACTTGGCTTTCTGCACACAGCGAATATGCTCTACGCGTAATGGTTGTTAACTTTGACATTCAATATCTCGAGTTAGAAACGGTAAATCTGCTTCAAATTTCACGAAAAGTTGGGTACTAGCATTCTCTTCGTTGGCTATAAATTTCAACAAATTCTCATGAAAAACGCATTTGCACGAGGACTACCTTAAATTTCTGTTCGACATCTTGTATGTTTATTTTTTCGATAAATTTTCTTTTCAAATACATAAAATCAGCGCGGGAAAAACAAATGTTCAATCTGTGGCGTTGCACTTGTGCGCATTTTGCAAGCTACGCCCCGCTCGGCTAACCTGGTCGCATTTCTCTCAAGTCGTATCGCTTCGACATGTCTGATGACGAAAAACAAGACTTGCACACATTTTTCTATCGAAATATTTACGTTAGTGCGTGAAAAAAAATATATATATATATATATTACAGTAGAAGTAAAATTACTTATACCGATTTGGCTCAAAGTATTCGAAATAAACATCGTAAATTAATTTATACAATTCGAAACGTTTGAATTACGTAAATATACATAGAATGCATTGCTTTAATTAAAAAAAAATAACTTACCTGCACAAAACACTAACGGGAATCCCACACTTTTTAATTTTGCGGAATTTTGAATTTTTCGAAAAATGTCCGTGTGGGTGCCTCTGACTTTTCATAATTTTTCAGCTGTCGAGCTAATTTTTTTTTTCCCACAAATAGACTTAGTCACAAGAATGGTTGATATTGAATTTGGCATAAATTCCTTGAGGGGTTTGGATTTCGAAAAATGTTGAATTTTTCAAAAAAAAAAAAAAAAAAAATCTTCAATAGCTCGAACTTTCGCAAAATTTTGTCTACCGAGCCGCAAGTTTGCCACTGAGATTGACCAAAATCGGCCGAGGAGTTTCAATTTTTTTCCTGTTAATTTTGAATTTCCGAAAACAAAAAATATCTCCAATAGCTCTCAAAATTTCGCAAATTTTTTGCCAATGAACCAAAAGTTTCGTTCTCATGCAAAATAGACTTTTGTAGTTACGATCACGGATTGTTTATTGAATCTGGCATGAACCGATCGAGGGATCCGGATTGTACTTCAAATGTCAATGAAAAATCTGTGCTCGCAATGGTACTGTCGTTGAAATCGAATTCAGGAGAGAAGAAGAAAAAAAAAAACCGTTCAAATTAGCTTGCTTACCGGAAGCGCTTGCTCCATGAGTAAGCCAAATTTGGAAAAGCCAACTTGACTCGCATAGAGGAATCTTCGTCGAGCGAGATAAAATAATCCCTAAGCAATATGCAAATTTCGAATTTGCGCGCATTTTTTTTTCGCACTTCCGGCGCTTTTCCGAGCCGGGCCGGTGCTTGCTTCCTAAAATCTTCGAATTTTCAGAGTTTCTTTTTTTTTTCCCCCCATCGCGAATCACCACAACTCGTCAGCGACGATAATGCATTTGTTTTCTTGCAAAACAAAAAAACAAAAAAAATTGTTTTCCTTTTCTTTCTCCCTCAGGCGGTACATTTCCTCTGCCACCAACGGCAGCACAATTGTGCACTCTTCTTCCACCGCCCGGATGTTTCAGGGGTCCATTCGTAGCCGTAGATTCGCTGATGGACGTTTTCAGCAGAATTCAATTGCCAGAGCATGGTAGGATTTATCGACAGAATAATTGTATGTTCATGATATAGAATTTTCAGGGGGAAAGAGAGTCATCTCCGATCCCAAAAATCGTGAAATTATATCACAATTGCGTCTCAATTTTGCGATATCTTAATTGTATATATTTTTTTTTTCTTTTCTTTTCTTTTCTTCCTCGTTTTGTTACTTCCTCTCGCACAGCCCCGATGCCGATCGCCGACAATGGCTGCGATACGAAACTATTCGATCTCGCAAAGTCCGTGCATTGGATCGTCGACGAGACGAACGACGGTCCGAGCGCCGGCTCGAAACGCCGCAGAGGACGACTCGGCGGTGAGGACAGCGAGGACGAGGATCTACCGCCACCGCCGGCAAACGATATTTATCGTCAGAGGCAACAGAAACGCGTCAAGTGAAATTCCGCTCGGTGAGTCCCTCGGTAATGATCGATTATGAATTTACATCGGACTCTCGGGGATCGGGGAATTTCGTATTTTTGCGATGTGCGCGCGAAAAAATAATATAAAAAGAAGAAGAAGAAGATGAAGAAGAAGAAGAAGAAGGAGTAATAAAAAAAAAACGATGAAAATTTTTCGTTGGAGAATGACTATCGCGCCGAGAGATTGTCCTCGATTTTGTGAGAGAATACGAACATTGTCCCTATCTTTTTTTTTTTTTTTTTTTGCAAACGATACGAGAGAACGAAAAAAAAAAAACAATCGTCAAAGACTCTCGATATGATGTGATTAAGCGCAACGAGCGAGAATCGGTGCAAGCGAGAGATCGCGATTGAGTGACACGAATGATTGGATACAACGATTTGGAATCGATTTCTTCGACGTGAAATATTCCGTGAGGAGAGGGTGGGGAAAGAAGGAAGAAAACAAAAAAAAAAGCCACGAAAGGAAGAAATTATTTGTAAATATTTGTCCTGGTCGTGTGTATCGAGATGCATTAATGTATGTGTGTGTGTGTGTGTGTGTGAGAATCGATGCTGCTCGTCATTTATCATCGTTACTGGGATACCTAAGTATGCATTTAATCGACGAGGAGAAATATTAATATCAATAATGATAATAATAATAATAAAAAAAAGACAGATTGACGGAGATCATTGACTTTTCATTGATTTCTTCTTTTTATCATTGTGACTTGCGATAATGGAGAACTTGGACTTTCAAACGTTTTTTTTTTCCTTTTTATTTTTTTATCAGGTAGCAATTACAAAATGAATGTTAGGAACAGGTACGATTCACGTTTTATTATTATTTTTATGTCGTTATTTATTTGCAAAGCTGGCTCACGAGTGTTATAATGAGTATAGTGATTTTCAAGCGGTCAGTGTCGACATTTTTTGGCGTAAGAGTTCAAATAAAGGCAAAAAATTATTACGATCGTTTCGCGCGAGTGACGAGAAGCGCCACCGGTGCATGTATAGTAAAAAAAAAAAAAGAAGAAAACGTGTATTATCCCGTAGTTATCCGGAGGGGGCTTATTGCGGTTCTCGAGCGAGTTTACTCACTTCTCGCATTTTCATCTCACGGGAGTTCGCTCACCCAATTACGGAACTGCCGAGTGAAAATGTGAAATCACTAGCACACTTCCGGCTAGTGATCTCGCATTTTCACCAAAGATTACGCCATTTTGTCAGAGAACATAACCTTGAATTAAAAAAAAAATTTTTTAAATTGAGTTGCATAAAGACTAAAAAGAATCGTTAAAGAAAATGAATGTGACGAAATAACAAAAAGAAAAAAGTATCATTGAATTTATATGGAAAGAAATGAAGATTATTATTACTCATTGCATTCGTAATTTTCATCTTTGCTGTAAACGTAAATATTTTATCGCATGAACGTTAGGTTCTTTGCATGTAGGAATACATAACGGGTTTCCTTTTACAAATTTCAAACAAATTACTGAATACTCGTTTTATTTGAGTACATTTCATTTTATTTTTTTAAATTGTAAATGTAAATTATTGATAAATATAACCTCTATGGGCATAAAGGTAAAAAAAACCTGTAAAATCGACGGAATTCATTTTACGTTATACTTAAATCTGAGGCATATCGCACAGTGCTCGCCGTATTATGATCATTCGATCACGATGTCGCATAACCATTACGATCACTGAATTATTCATTGTCGCGTATTAGGTGGCGTCAAAATACTGCCGTGTCTCTTGATACGCGTATCAATAACTTTTATTCTTTAACCAACAAAAACGCAGCGATCTCCGCGTTGCTGTGATGGAACTTGCAGGCAAATCACGCTCACGAGCATGCGCACAACGATTCTCGACACAGATTTTCGTGTCGAGTAAACTCACACGCGAATAATCTCGTTTTTTCACCTTGTGAGATTGACCGTAATAGGGTGAGCTACTCACTTTCGTCATTTTCACTCGATTCGTGAACCGTAATAAGCCCCCAGGTAGTTATACAATAATATTATTCGCTGTGTGCAGAAAGCCAAGTGGCGCCGCGGCCGGCTGTAATCCGCAAATTTTGCTGGAATAGCTCTCATTTATTTACACAGACGAAAACTTGTTGGATTAATTTTAACAAACGAACGTTTGTATTCGTGCTGCATAGAGTTTCTTTGAGGCGAGCTTGACTATAACTGCGTCGAAAAAAAAAAAAAACAAATCAACGTATTACGATGTAACGAAAATAGGTTTACGGCTACTTTTCCTTCTCAATTTGAGGCCAAGCATGAACCTTGTCGGTCTTGTCATACGAACCGACAGGGCTCGTATCGAGAACAAGAAAGACGCAACTCTCGGACTTGATTGTAACGTAGATGAACCGATAACCCGCGAAGTGCTCATCGCATATTCGGTTAGCCAATCATGAGAGCTACTAAAAAGGAAAAAAAAAAATCAATTTATTTGTATTATAATATCCTGACGTGAATCTTTCATACCGGACAATATATGCGCGTTTAACCTCGAGAATTTTACTTTCTTTGTTTTTTTTTTGCATCCAACGAATCTAGTTTTTGCGCTGCTCAACTTTATAAATTGCTTGCGGAAACGCGTAAAACTTGATTTCCAAAGTTGCGCAGCGGGAGAGCATTCTTACATGACTTAAGGATGTATTGGACGTACCTTCCCAACCAAAAGTGACTTTAGTCGACAATATTGCATACATCATGATAAGATAAAAAACGGAAAAAATTCACCCACAATAAAGACAATAAAAAGATTAATTTTTAATAATAATAGTGCCCAAAAGTTATCAATAAATTATTTAAACAAAACATTGTTTAAAAAATTTTCAGAGAATGTTTTTTTTTTTACGCGTGAAATGAATTCGGTGATTTATCTGACTTGAGAATGAATTTTAAAAAAAATTTCTTACCATTTTGAAATTTCGGTTTTGGAAAATTTTTTAATTTTGAAAAATGAAGGAAAAATCGTGAAATTTTGGTATGTTTTCGTTCAAACGTTGTATATTACAATTAAGAAGTTTCCGGGGCATTTAACGAATAGTTTCGTAAATACAACCTTTACAAATTTCCGAAAACCGAAATTTCTAAATGGTGAGAAAATTTTTAAAAAATTCTTGTGTAATCAGAAAAATCACCGGATTCATTTCACGTGTCAAAAAAAAAACATTCTCTAAAAATTTTTTAAACAATTTTTTGTTTAAATAATTTATCGATAACTTTTTGGCATTATTATTATTAAAAATTAATCTTCTTATCGTCTTTATTGTGGGTGAATTTTTTCCGATTTTTATCTTGTCATGAAGTATGCAATATTGTCGACTAAAGTCACTTTTGGTTGGGAAGGTATGTCCAATACATCCTTAACGCAACAGTTTAAAAGGTGGCTCATCGGTGAATTAAAAAACCGGCGATACGAATGAAACTTCGGGAGATGAATGAAGAAGATGCGATGAACGCTCTCTCAAAATTTCAGGGTAGTTTGCCAGGCAAATTATTGCGAACGAGTAATTTAAAATTACCTATTTTAACATGGGTCTTTATGACAGTTGATTCCATTTTCACCGGAAGTGACACGATACCTTTTGATAAAGACGAGATATCTTATTCAAATTTTGAGTATTAAAAGATGAAATCGTGAACTTTCCAATGGTATTTAAAAAATTGTGTCTTGCTAGGGATTTTCCCGAGAAATTTAATCGCGAAAGTCATCGTGTGTGCAAATCTCGGATACAATATATATGTCTGTCATTCCGCACGCGAGGAAACATATGCAATATCAGCTATCGTTTTTTACTTGATCGCTCTGACAGCGTTAAATACTTTTGTCAGTTGAGACTTTATTTATAATATTATTTATAATAAATTATGAATAAAATATCACGGGAAACGTCATCGAAATTCATAAATTTTATTTAGACAGAGTATTTGGAAAATATTATGATAGGTTTTATGAATTTTTTTTCACGTCACGATTTTTGACTAGTTTTGTCACTGATGGGCCGCTTTTTAAATTTTCTTTCCGCGACTTCTCTGTTATATTGTCCTCGATTGCACTACGCGACTCCAGCAAAACATGCGAATTCTCGCCACCATGGGCGCTCCGAGTCGTTCTCAGCCGCTATAGTTCGGCACTGCACACAGCGAATTACAGAACAGGAAGTGGATGTAGCATGGCTTTTCAGTCGTTGACGGATGATTTGAATACGATTTTTCAATAATCACCTTCATGCCTATGAATTTTTCAGTATATCTGGCGCGTGCCATATACATATATATAGTGACACATGATAATTCGTTTTCTTCTCGCCCAAAAGCTGCATAAGCTAATTTCGTTCAGCTCCTCTACAGCGATACCGTATTCCTCGAGTACCTAAACTACGTTTGCCAGAACTGCTCCGTTGATTTAACCTCACGATAGCGCTGGTGTCAGCACCGATCGAGTTACCGCTCTCGCAAACAGAATTTCAGGTGTCGGAGCTCTGTACTTTTTTTTTTCAGTGTTGGCGCGCTGGTTCGTGTAATAAACATTGAAAAAGCGTGTGCCGAAACTTGAAAAAAAAAAAGGAAAGGGATATTAATCAAGGATCCATGAAGGCAAAATTTGAAAATTTGCCAAGAATAGATTTAGAGATGCTCCTAACGCAAATAAACTCTTTTTTTCGGTGTTGGTACGGTTTTTTTTTTTTGCAACATAATAAAAAAACAACAATAATAATAATAATTGATTTATTGAGTACAGCAATGGAGACATACATCACAATTTTCAGTCGGTTAATAATCCTAAATTTTCGATCACACAACTATAATGCTTTTACGGTGAAAAAAAAAAAACTTTTTAAGTTAGGAAATAATTACATCAGTTCAATTGCACTCTGAATTCTCATCGATCGTTTATCAATATCGAATAACTATTGAAAAACGACTAGGAATCATTCGAGCTAAATATGATAATCCAATTTGGTTCGCCAATAAACGTTTTTTTTTTTTTTTCTTTCTTTTGCTCGTAAATTTCAGTGAATTTAGTTCTCTGCTCATCTCCGATCCAGGCACACGTGTAATCCGTTCGATGGAGGGTGTACAATTTCAAACTTTCATCGTCATTATCGGTTAGTTTAATGGGTCCGGGCGGGGGGGGGGGGCTATTACGGTTAATTCGAGAGTTAATTAACGTCCGGGGCTTGTCAAACGTGTGGATTTAAGAGGAGCTAGTTATAGCGGGATGAATCAAAGTTTTACAGTTTTTTTTTTTAACATAAAACCAAAAGAAGATAAAATTAGAAGAAAAAAAAAAGAAAAATTAATTCGAATAAATTAAAATTTTTTTTACGAATGTCCTATCGAATATTTATGGGGGAATATATTTTTTTTTAGTCTCGAATTTTACGGTAGAATAAAAATTAGAAAAAAATGGGTTGAGATCCAAGGGCAAAATGACTTTTTATGGCATAGCGACGAAAGTATATTGAATGGAAAAAAAAAAGGTCAATTGAAACTTTTTACCTGTCTCGAGCAGAGGCGCAGGGTTTTAGCACATAGTGAATCCATTCTCTGGTTGGCAAATTCTTTAGATGTATGTATATATATATATATATATATATATATATATACTACGAGAAACGAGAGAGATCTCTCGTCATAATCGGGCACTCGTTGGATTTTCATATCGTAAAGTTTTGTCAAGTGGACCATGTATTATAGACATGTATACATACATATATATAAGCAACAAGCTGTTATTTGCATTTACGTCTGGACGTAAATTCTCGTTTCACGATCCTTTTTCCAATTATTTCCAGCAGACAGATGTTTGAGTGGTCTGCTCTCATCTCGCTTTGAACGTCAAAATGTATATATAGCATATATATCGCATATAAGGAGGCGGATTATGGAATTACTGAAAGTTCAAGATTAAAGTAACAAGTTTCAATGCAGGCATGATTGAAATATGTGTGAAATGAAAAAAAGAGAAAAGAAAAAAAAATTGTTCTCTAAAATGTTGAGGATGGTGAGGATAAAAAAAAAATTAACAAAAAATAGGGAAAATAATATTCGTCGAGACGAAAGTCGACTGTTGGGGTATATATACAAGCCAATTATAAAATAGCTAATTGCCATTGGAGACTCTACTCGAGGAAGAAAATCTTCGAGCACGAATTTAATTGCAACAAAAGTGGCTGAGTGCAGGATGGGAGATGAGGGAATGTCTCTCGTTGACGCTGGGCGTCGACTAAAGGGATCGAAAATACCGGCGGTGGACACAGCAATGAAAATTCCGGCAAAGCTTTCATGGAAAAATGAGAGAGAGAGAGAGAGAGAGAGAGAGATGAAAGACATTCTTCGGTAATTGACGAATTTGTGGCCAATTAACGAAGGAAACGTTTCTCGTCGCGAAATTGGTCGAGGGAAAAGTTTCTATACTTTGTTTTGAGCTTAAAAAGTAGGTAATTTTCAAAAATTTATTTTGAAAAGAAACTATTTCTGTGAAAAACGAGGAACCCCGATGCGGCGTGTTGGTACGTATAGGAAACATTGAAGTTTCGTTGCAAGTGTATCAAACTCCGGATTTGCCCGATCGGGAAGAAATTTTCTAGACGTTTTTTGGCATTGGGCTCCTAATTTAACATTTAGCACGTCGAGAACTCGTGGAAATCGTTTGAAAGGTGCAAACTGGGGATAAGTAAAGTGACGGGCTCAGGCCTGAAGGTGGCGCCAGTGGAATATTTGCAAACTATCCGCACGGTTAGTTATCAACGATGTGAATTTACGAAACGATGCCATTTCTCTAATTTTCGACGTACAGGAACGAAAAAAAATCTCGTTGGATAGGGTTTTTATCCGTCTAGAGGATAAACGTCAGATTTTTCGGGATTAACCTATAAAATAATTATCATATCCGTTACCGTTTTAGACCTCACGGATTCTAACCAAAAATATACATTTCCACTTTGAATTTTAATATTTTCCGGCCATTAGCCTTCGAATTGCTCGATCGGGAAGAAATTTTCTAGACGTTTTTTGGCATTGGGCTCCTAAATTAACATTTAGCATGTCGAGAACTCGTGGAAATCGTCTGAAAGGTGCAAACTGGGATAAGTAAAGTGACGGGCTCAGGCCTGAAGGTGGCGCCAGTGGAATATTTGCAAACTATCCGCACGGTAAGTTATCAACGATGTAAATTTACGAAACGATGCCATTTCTCTAATTTTCGACGTACAGGAACGAAAAAAAAAATCTCGTTGGATAGGGTTTTTATCCGTCTAGAGGATAAACGTCAGATTTTTCGGAATTAACCTATAAAATAATTATCATATCCGTTACCGTTTTAGACCTCACGGATTCTAACCAAAAATATACATCTCTACTTTGAATTTTAATATTTTCCGGCCATTAGCCTTCGAATTGCTCGATCGGGAAGAAATTTTCTAGGCGTTTTTTGGTATTGGGCTCCTAAATTAACATTTAGCATGTCGAGAACTCGTGGAAATCGTCTGAAAGGTGAAAACTGGCTAAGTAAAGTGACGGGCTCCAGGCCTGAAGGTGGCGCCAGTGGAATATTTGCGAACTATCCGCACGGAAAGTTATCAAGAATAACAGAAAAAATCTTTTTTTCGATATTTTAAGCCTTCGTATAGGTCCCTTAATTCGAGCAACGAGAAAAAAATTAACGGTGATTCATTTTCGTAACTCTGAGAGTATCAAGGGACACTTGCAAAGTTTGGGCCTTGAAGAAGGTCTTTGAAAACTTTAGCTTCTATATCTCGGGCAGGAAGACAGATCTGATGATAAAGGTGAAAACGCGCGTGAAACTACGAGAGACAAAACGTTGCTTTAGGTATGAGAGGCAGAGAGAAAGAGAAAGAGAGAGAGAGAGAGAGAGAGAGAGAGAGAGAGAGAGAGAGAGAGAGAGAGAGAGAGAGAATAGGCTGGCAAGAGGACCCTTCCCGGGTTAGTTGGCCTTTCCAATGAAACGACCAAATGCATAATTCACAGTTGCATGCATGCAAGCTCCACGTGTATAAACCAGGAAGCATGCACCGCACTATCGCAGGAAGCTCCAACGTTAATTTTCCACCGCACAGAGGCGAGGCAATGTCATAGTCACACCGATATTCAACCTGAAAACAATCCTTTACATCGACCATCCTTCGCTACATCTCTTGCTCTTTCTGGGCTTTGTGTCTTGTAAACGGCCATGTAATTTCATTTTTTGAGATTCAAGTTACCATTGATTTTCTAGATAATGAATATTTCATAAGATAAACGCATTTTTGTGAGTTTAAAAAAAAGCCCGTATTCGCAATATTTTGGAAATTAGAGCTGTCGAAGACAGCTCATATTTTTCTTTTTTGGAAAATTCACAAGTTTCATAAAATCTGAACTCTTTTACCGATTCACCCGAAATTCAAAACTGATCTTCTTTCAATGATACTCCCAATCGTGGGGGAAAAAAATTAGCCGGACATCTAAAAATTTTGGGAAATTAGAGCTGCGTCGGAAACAATTTTTGGAAAATTCACATGTTCATAAAATCTGAACACTTTCATCGATTCCCGCGAAATTTGATACCGATGCTTCAACAATGATACTTTATTCGTGGGGAAAAGAAATTAGCACAATATCGTGAAATTTTGAAAAATTCAGAGCTCTCAGAGATTTTTTTGAAAAATTCAAAATTTCATAAAACATTGACCGTCCAAGCGATTTTCGCGGATTTCCATGCTAATCGTCCTTCGGTGCAACTGTATTCATAAAATAAAAAAAAATTTTAAACGATATCGCAAAATTAACGAAAGTCAAAACGATCGGATATTTTACGAAAATTTCAAAGTCTCGTAAATTGCAAACCCCTTGAGCAATTTAAACGAAAATTGCAGAGAAGAAAGGCGGTTAAATGCTCAAAGTGTGTGCAAAGTTTCAGCAAGTTCTGTTAAGCACATAGACACACACACACACGTGCGGACATTTTTTTATAAATATGATTTTTGGACGTTTTGCCACATTTTGAAAACAGCATTGGCATTGCAAACTGGATTTTTTTTCCACGAAAACGAAAGCAAAAATGTACCCGAATTAATGAAAATCAGATTGATTAAAAATTTTAAACGGCAAAAATTTGCAAAAAAAAAAACTGAAAAAAGCGTATTTTCAGTTTATTTGGACGCGCAGTTGGAAAAAAAAACTGAATTTGGCACATTTTAAAAATAAACTCAACGTTATCAATGTATTTGCAGCGTATTTCATTTCGCTTGTTCAAAAAAAAAAAAGGTACTTTTGCCATCCTCATTTTTCGAATTCTCCGCAAGGTCAGCGATATGCAAAATTAAAAATGGAATTTATGTTTTGACGATTAGCCGCAGGAGTGTGTATACTCAAAGAGGGTGGAGTTTCGCGAGTTCTAGCTAAACAATCGTGTTAATTGCACGAACGTTATGTAAATTTAATTAATTCAACGTTCTCGGTGTATACATGCTTGCATTAATTAATTATATTTTAGGGCTAGGTCACGTGTTCCGGATCAAATTATCACCTTCTCGTAATTCACGAAACGTTCAAATGCCCTATAAAATCTCCGAGACTCGAAGAATTTTTTTCTTTTTTAATTAAACATCACTGCGTATTCACGATTTATAATTCAATAATTATTCAACGCGATAGTTTGTTAAATTGATCAGACCATTTTTCAAAATATTTTTTTTTGTACTTTATTTTTTAATTTTCCGTGATGAATTTTGTCATTCGGGAGTTCATATAATTAGCTCTGTTCAAAGCAATGCTGTACTACATGATTAAGCTCTTCGATGATTTTCACCGAATCGGTTGGCTATACATGAATATTAAAAAAAAAAAAACAATCATTTCATTTCTCATCAATATTTTTATATTTTGTCACGAAAAAGGTTCTTACATTTTTCGCAACGCTTTTGAGAATCCTAATGTAAAAATGGCTATGAGTTATATTTTTCACACAGCTTCGTCTTATTATTTTCCATTATTCCCAAACGGTCCTTTATATATGCAAGTATGTTATTGATCAATTTTAGCTTCCCCATGGAGGAAGCTTTGTGAACGATGGAAAAGAGTGGGCAAGCAATGTGCAAATGTAATTTTTTAAGGGAAAAGGGGGAGGAGTTATATCTATATAAAAAAAAATTAGCTCAACAATGGCATCTTCGAGCACTAATTTTTAAGTTACGAATTTTCATATGTGCGGTTGGTAAAACTTCCAAAATTCATATCACATAAATTAATTCTTGTAGGTATCATTTGTTGAATCTTTATACATAAAGTGTACTATAGTTGAGGCAAAAAATTATCCTCGAGAAAATAAGTTTACAGAAAAATAGCTGCTTACAATAATTTTTCGTCAGACAATATTAGTAATGTCATTCTTCGTAGGGGTGATAATTTTTTTTTTAGAGCTGTAGCCAAATGAACGTAAAATGGTCCTTTCAGCATTGGTACCTAAAATAAATCGAATTCTGAGATATAAAATTCGGAAAATTCATCAACCGCCATATATGTGAACACTCGTCACACCGAAACTATTCCCCGTAGGTGCTATTCTCCTATATACTTTTTATGAATATACTATATTTTTGAAAAAAAAAATAAAAAATACTGCCATCGAATCTGACCCAATAAATGCAACCGTCCATGCTAAAAAGTAAAACAAAAATCTTGTCAGTTAAATTTTTTCATTTCCAATACTGTACGTTGGCTCGTATTCAATATCGAAGATTATGGATTCTGGATCGAAAAAAATAAAACACCGTAGAACTTGCTATGGTGTGGGAAAAACGAACAAAGTTATAACGTAATAATATCGTATTACGAATGTATGTCTCTTTGTTTTTCATTCGAATCTGGATGGATGATTCTTTGAGAAACATGTTTTTTTTTTCTCGATAAATCACGCTTTCAAATTCAAAAAAAGTATTTTTGAACACTCGCTTCAATCTGGAGTAAAAAAAAAGTTGATAAATTCAAGAAGTAATCACGTTTATTGTATTAATTAGTCAATTTTTTACATGTCTCATGTAGACACGACGGGTGAATCAATTTTGAAAAGATAAACGAAATAGCTTAGTTATTGCGGGCTATCAATTGCAGTGAGAGAACCAGCAGGTCCGAGGAATTTGAATTTATACGCTTCTCTCGTGTCTCGAAATTGAAATCGATCCTATACGAAGTGGTAAAGGCACGTATTTACCAGCCGGACTCAATGAGCAACAGTAGAAAGTCCGAGCATCAGATCAGACGAACACGATTCCTTGCTCGAGATCGCGCTCTCAATCGTCAAGTAGTGAAAGGGCTTCGATGGTCAGACAGATTGTACAATATTCGAATTAACGAAAAATCGTGTCGAATAGATTTTTTTTTAACGGAACTATTAACAATTATCGCATAAAAATATTGTTATCTGTGTTTGAAAGTAACAATAAATATTTTCAAAAATTAATTATTGTTATATATTTGGAGTAAACTTATTTCGAGTAATATTTCATAATGTCCTGACATCTTCTAATAATTTATAAAATAAATATTTTCAAAAAATACCCATTAATGATTGGATTGATTGGAATAAATTTATTTCGAGCAATAATTCACAATGAGCAATGTCCTGACGACTTTTCTTCTAATAATTTATAATAAACACATGTATAGCATTTATATAATTTTTTTGGGGAAATAAAAATTATCTTTGATTCATTTTTTCTGTTATTACTAAGGTCCAGACTTTGTGCAATGTTTCAGTGTCACATTAAAAAAGATGTGGCGTAATATTACGATCTACTATCTACTGACGAATAATTTGTTGAAAAATTCCTGTCTCATTGTGCCTCGGATCCCACATTATTCAATCTTTGACTTCTCGTTTAATTATTCAAAATTATTTTTAATTATTCGAAAAAGAGATTGGTGACTATATAAATTTATACTCTTCCATAAAATTATGTTGAATGGCGGTCTCTTCGTAATAGTGTCCCAATAAAAATTAAAATTTTTTATCAATAAAATATTCAAAATTCACCTTTGATTTTTCAAAGAAAAATGTTTTTTTTCTTCTTCTCAAAAGTACATCTCGAGTCAATAAAAATATTCCGACATTTGAATCAAAGGAGAAACGATGATCGTAAAACCATTCTCTCCCTCCCTGCTCGTGATACAGCCGGATTCGGTATACACGGGGTGTATAACGTTTCGACGTGACAATCATAATCGCACCAGGTGTGTGTCAGGAGAATCAAATATTCAAGAGGGATTCTGGAGCATTCGAATTACGAGAGAACGAGAGTGAGTGAGTGAGAGAGAGAGAGAGAGAGAGAGAGAGAGAGAGAGAGAGAGAGAGACGTTTGTGCATAAATGTCATTAGCACATGGCGTTTTCGCGTGTTCCGGCTTTCCATCTCTCTTCTCACCCACCCCTCGTCTTATGCCGTGATTGGCGCGTTCGCGCGAGCAACATTTTATGCCGGTGGCATAAAAACACAGCCGGAAGGGGTCGAGACAAGGACCGGTGGATTGTAAAAGAAAAAAACAAAAACAAAAAAAAAACAAAATGTGATTGTCTCCTACCCCCTGGCAATTTTAATGCTGCGACGACATGACTTTTTCACGGATTTATTATTAACCGGATTTCGAGGAAAAAAAAAAAGAGCGCATAAAGTTTATATTGTCAGGTTAGAAATGAGAGTTGAAATTGATCTTCTCGAGTCAGCCTAGCGTCGTAAAAAAATTAAAAATGCAAAAATCATTTTCACCTTCACCCTGTAGCTTTCCCGTTGAATTTACTCGCGAAATTTTACACTTTATCCTTTCAAAGAATACAAATATATCAAAAATGAAAATTAAAAAAAAATATTTTTTTTTTCATCTGTTTGGGTATTACAAGTGCACTTTGATTTTACATTTTCAACTATAATTACAAAAAAGATCCATTAATTTGAGCATTGTGCACGCGACTAAAGCGAAGCACCTGCCACATTTATATTTTTAATTCGATCTGCGGCCACGTAATTTACAGTAAATTTTATAATTTTATATGTCAGTCACGTCTATGAAATGATTGATATATCTTGGTGGGAAAAAATTATTTCACGATAAACTCGTTTCGTAGGAAAAAAAGAAAAAGATTCTAATCTCTATTACGAGAGACTGCGGTATATATGAGGAGATAGGAAGAACAATTTGTTATATTTCACCGCGAGAGATTACTCGGTTTTCTTTCGAGAAGAAAAATAAAAGAAAATTAAGGAAGCTTCGGTTTCGGAGCATATACGAGCTCGTTACAGTCGGCAGAATTGATAACACGGAAAACGTTGAAATGATAAATAGTTCTCGAACAAGTGAGTGAGACTGAGAGAGAGAGAGAGAGAGAGAGAGAGAGAGAGAGAGAGAGAGAGAGAGAGAGAGAGAGAGAACGAAGAAGAACGAAGTAAAGCAAGCTAAACTATTAATCATGCTTGTAGGATCTAGAGTTATATTTTCCCGGGAAGAAAACGTGACGTCAAGTACATTGTTGGATATCTCTCGACTCTCGAACGTAGCCGTAAGGGTGCAAGCGCGAGGCTTATTCAAGTGCCATCCGAGGCACACATTATAAATACGTGAGAGCGTATATAGATGCGAAACCTGCGTGAATTAAAGGCACGAAGACTCGTCGCGCCAGACGAACATTTAATTAGCCCTTGATGGTTCTGACACGCGTTACGTTCGAGCTGTTTCGCGCGATGTGTGCAACGGAGAAAAGGGCCAATTCCATTGTCTCAATATGCGCCGTATTTCCGTAAACCATCCACGTTGATATTAAATTGCTCGTGTGTATATATATTTCTCGAGACAAAAGCGACAGCAAAGGCTCGCGTTTAACTCGACGTCAAGATATAATACACGCTTCGAGAATTCAAATATGAATTTCTCATGTCAACCGCTAGCTATATATATATCGTGTATCGTGCCATAAATGACTATGGTCGATTGAACGATCGAGAATTTCCTACTAACGGTCCCTGATGGATTTTTTCTGTGTGACATTAAAAAAATTAATTCATTTGTTTCATGCTTAATTTCCCCTGGGCCAAGCAAAAGTGTTTTCGAGTTAATTTTTGGTTCAATGTACACGGGAGAAATGTAAAGAGTCATTTTATTCGAGGATGCTTCTATGTGAACAGCCAGGACAAAGGAAAAAGTAAATGTTCAGCTCATAACGCAGTCTTTCTGTTCCTTTCTTTATACAAAGAGTAACAAGCACAATTATACTTGCAACAATATCCTCGCACGATGCTCCTTTGCTAAAGCCATCCGGGGAATATATACACTGAGGCGTTGAGAGAGAGAGAGAGAGAGAGAGAGAGAGCATGGAATTAGAATGAATTTTCCGTAACGTGTATAGAAAGAATGAAGAAAATTAAAAAAAAAAAAATAAAGAAAGGATAAAACAAGTTCAAGAGAAGCCGAGAGTCGTGGTGCTCTCGGAGTCCTTGCCTCGGTACTCACGCGCTCCAAAATGTTTTAATTACTCAAGGTACAAAAGGCGCGAGGAATGGCAATGCTCTTGCGGCACCCTCCTTCTGTATACATCATCACCCGCTGAAATGAAAGCCTCACAGAGGGATGGAAAAAAAAAAGAGCGGCAAAGGCCTTCCTCTCTAATCTGAACGAGCAGTGAGTGAACCAAAGAGAAACATTACACCGCTGTACTATGACTATGATATACTATAGGAGCCATTTCGTGCCACAGATACAGAAACGTTTGTCATTATTAATTTTCTCATCAATGATTATTTGCACAATCGTTTTAAAAAATATATATATATTTCAATGATTCCGTGATACTAATGTTTCCTTCATTAAAATCATCTCGAAGACGATGAGTGATTGCGTTCGCTTCGGTATATAATAGGAAACACTGAAACTTGTAGAACAATCGGTGCAAAAGTGCATCTAACTCGCGAATTATCCGATTCGGAGAAGATTTTTTAGATGTTTCTTTTTTCTTTTGCATTGAGCTTCTAATTTAACAGTTAGCACCATGAAAACTCGTGAAAACTCGTCTGAAAACTAAAAAATGGTGAATAAAAGGCACGATCTTAGGCCTGAAAGTGGCGCCAGTGGAGTACTTGCGAACTATACCAGCTCAGCAAATTATTCACGATGGCATGTAAATTTTCGAATCAATGCCATTACACTAATTTTCCACATACAGGAACAAAAAAATGTTCGTTGGATAGGGTTTTTATTCGTCTAGAGCCTAATGGACAGATTTTTTGATAATTATTATTATAATTATATTTTTACAATAATTATTACATTAATTTCTGTCCTAGAGCTTTTGGATTTTAGCCGAAAATGCACATTTATATATTGAATTTTTACGTTCCTTGGCCATAAAATTCTGGACAGAGGTCTCCAGAAATACGTGTTCAAATTTCAAATCATTCGGTTTCGTAGTTCAGGAATGGCATTGTCGAAAAAATTAACGTGTACGCATTTTACCGTCAGAAACGTCAAAACAGAGCATTGATATGCTCTTAAAATATATAAAAGCATTTCAAGGCGAATCATATAATGCATTTCTTTGATGCACATTCTCATTCTCAACATTCTCATGTAATATCTCGTCGGTCAGCGAGAATAGTATAATCAACGAATGGAAAAATAGGAGTGTGCAAGAAGGGCTTCTCGAGAGTCTCGTAGAGTGTGCGGTATTTTTTATTCTCTCGTGCGGAGCTCGCTTAAATTCATCCCTTATTTCTCGAGTGAAGTAAACAGGCGGAAAAAAATCCTTCCGACTCGTAATCCGGAACGTCGGATCCCGAAGCCGGAAGGATAGCCTCAGCTGTTATTCTCCGACTTGCGAGTTTTGTTTTTTTTTCCCTCCCTCTGTGAATGAGATACCGGAATGTAAACGCGCGTTTTGTGCATCACGTAAAGGGGTTATAAATTCGTTAAAAACATTTCTATGGTTTCTTTCGCGTTGTTTGTTCGCAGTGTGTGCATTGTTGCCCGAAGTATATAAATTTCTGAATAATAAACCGCAACGAGGAATATAACTGCGGAATCGTTGAAATGTTATTTGATGTGATAATATTGTTTGTATATTGTTTGCATAAATGGTCGTTGTTGTATATTTGCTCGATCACGATATTCGGGTCGATTAGACGAGAAAAACTTGAAGTTGCAACCATTAAATTGATATTTTGTTTTGTAAAATTGGAACTTTTGATGCAATATATTGTGTTTTCATTAACGAAAAATTAATAATTCCTGGATTATAAATTGTTCGATTCGGACTATTGTTAACATCAAATAAATTTTAACGTTCGTCGAATAATAGAATATGGAATAAAGTTTTTATTGATTTAATGAAATTCCTCGGGGTTTGGGAGTACTTTTTTTTTTTACTAGTAGCTTTTGTGATGCACCAATATGGACTGCATTTCACTGTTGGCTATGAAAGGCACTCTCGTGTGAATGTATTATAGGCTCTTGAACAATGCACTTCCAATTAGTTAGCGACATGCATTGATGGAACTGTTCCACTGTTACGAACGGACATCGAAACTTTTAATTGAACTCGGTCTCTCGAACGTGAGATCATTTTTTTTTTATAATAACGAGGCAACATGTTCTGTGGTACGTAATGACTATAGGGCTATAGAACGATTACAATTTTTTTCAGAATACGAGTTTTTGTTAGGTGTTCATTTAGCTCATATAATAATAATAATTGTTGTTTTACAAGTACAAGTGATTCTTCGATTTTATTCTTTACGAGCTAAAAATTAAATGCAATAAATACATACTATATAGTAAAATATTAAAACAGAACGGATTTTCACTGATATTCCTTTACCGAGAGACAATTCTTACACGTAGACACAGCGAAATAATACCCAAATAACACGAAACAATATTTTATTAAATTAACTATGTTAGTTAGGTTGCTAATTTTTGATTAATCAACTCTCTGATGTAATCAGAGCTGTAAAAATTTCAATGTAAAAATAACGCATTATAATCATTTAAAAAAAATAATCGACACTCCACCAACCATTTCCAAAATAATGAATAATGAATTTCAGTAATGCATTACTCAGACAATTCATTATTTACAACTTTGTATGTAACTACTAGCAATGAAAATACATCGATTGATTGAATGAAAATTATTCCTACTAAATAAATAAGCCCGGATTGAAAATAAATTCAGCGAGACACCATTCAAAGATTTTCGCCTCAACTAACATTTAGTTTGACTCGGATTCCTGTCAATACTTGAATGCACTTTTCTCCAAATAATTCATTCCTTTTAATGCGCGATGCGAATATCGAAGCCGTCAAAACTTCAACGTTTCGGACGGGCTTCATCGCGGTCGAGAATTATATAGTTCGGGCGGAAATTGAAAAGTGCATTTGCCGTGAACGACAAATTTTATCGACAGCGATATTATTTCTGTGAGGTGTGACTGGAAAACTATGTGAGCTCTATCGATTAATGGTCGCGATTCGGATAAGATAAAAATGAGATGAATCCGTATTTGTTATCTCTCGCATCGGTAAAAGACGGTTAATCCGCGAAAATGAAATTTTCGATGAGAATTTTCGCGTTCGCAGAGTCGTCTATAGGGCGTCGCGTTTCTCATGCGATCGAACCTGAGAGTTTTCTAAAAAATAGTAAAGAGTCCCATCATCGTGATTTTTCCCTTTTGCGATTTACCTTTCTATACTCCTCGTACACCACCCTCTCTCTCTCTCTCTCTTTCTCTTTATTTCTTTCTGGTCTATTTTTTTTTCGCATGGCAACATCCGTGAAAAATCGATCCAGCCGTTTCTCGATCGTGGGGCATTTCAATTTCACACGCGAGTGCTCCTGTCATTTTCTCGTACGTAGAAAAGTGTCAGGTTGTAATGAAAAATTTACCGAGTAACTCGGTTCTGCTAGGTCTCTTGTACGCTCGCGCATTCTCACTCTCTCTCTCTCTCTCTCTCTCTCTCTCTCTCTACAGACACTATCGACCAAAAGTATTTTACCATCTTGAAAAAACCCGAAAAGCTTTTATCCAGTTCGATTCAGAAATTAACATTCTCAAGAAAATCGAGAAAAAAGTACAGTTTTAAGCCTTAAACTTAACGATCCGTTCCAACCCAAAACTGATCGCTCACATAGGGGTGAGAGACGAAAAACAGATCGATTTCGAAAAAAAAAATACCTAATAAGCAATTCAGTTGCTCCGAAATTCCTGCTTAGAAGCAACTGACATAACTTCGTACAAGTTTTTATGACAACAAAAATGTATCTGACGATACATCTTTTCGACGATTGCAAAAAAAAACATTTCAACGATTTAATTTGATGCACAAATTTTTGATTGAAAAAAAGAAATCTAAAAAAACGCTTTGAATTATTTACTTATTTATTCAAGTAATTTCAACGTTTTTTTATTTTGACAATATTTGCACATCAAGATACCAATATTTATTATTGAATTTAACGAATGGCAATCCATTTTTTTCAGTATAGAGCTTTCCGGAATTTTTCTAATTTTCGAATGAATCAAGTAATTTCAACGTTTTTTTTTTATTTTGACAATATTTGCGCATCAAGATACCAATATTTATTATTGAATTTAACGAATTGCAATCAATTTTTTTTTCAGTATAGACCTTTCGGGAATTTTTCTAATTTTCGAATGTTTCCATTTTCATAGATTGTAATAAACTTTGGATCGGTAGTGCATATAACATGCATGTGCATTGTGTGTGTTCGGTTGGCCTGCATCGTTCCACGATCGTAAATCTATAGGGATATAAAGTCGTCGAGACGCGTGTTTAGCGCTCGATGTAAAAATTTCGTTCCAACGAAAAATGTCAAAGTATGGTTAGAGACATTTTCCATAAAAAAAAAAAATATATATATATATATAAAAGACCGGTATGCGTTCCTCCAACATCATCAGCTGTTTTTTTTTCTCTTTCTCGCTCAGCCCCGCGAACATTCGTGGCAAATGGAATTTGAAAAATTGCACTCAACCCTTGTAGTACATGTCCCCGATATACAGCAGACCTTTCGGACCAAAAAACGACAATACGTGAGCAGCAGAAATATAAAAATGGATGAATTCTTTTTGAAATTTTTCCTCCCGATTCCGTAATGGCGCGCATAAATATGTCTGAATTATTTTGTCATTTTTGTTTACATCGTTCTTATAAAGAATTGACAGTAAAAAATTTTATCTTTCGCATTTGGAGTGAAATGAAAAAAAAAAATATATTCTCGATTAGTCGATGACGCGGTAATTAATGTTAATTTTGTCACAAATCTTGGATTAAATTTATTCGTCGACTTTTGCTCTGTAGTTCAGGTGAATCTCTTTTCTTTATACAATCAATTTTGAAAATATGAGAATCGACCGTACGCGGGAAAAATTGAGAGAAATGTATGTTTGAATCGAGCGATAAAAAGTAATAACAAATTTCGATGGAACGCTTCAAGAAACACTAAAAAAATTAATAAATTTATTTTTAAATGAATAATATCATTTGATTATGTATCAGAGAGCGTTTCTCTGACAACATCAGATATTTTTGACAAGTTGTTTTTATTTTTTATTAAAAAAAACCTTTCAATGGATCGTTTTTTTTCAAATCATGCTTTTTTTTTAATTATTAATTTCTCGAAGTCCAAAAACAAATAAATTACTTAAAAAAAATCTTTCGTTATTGCATCCTTCGTTATCGCGAGCAAATCCCATGAGAGCTTCGATAAACGACTTTTTTTTCTCTCTCAAAGTCTTCGAAGGAACTACCCATCGGACATTGGGGTTCGCAAAAAATTTTTCGGCAAGGAGAGTTGGACGTTGTCCAATGGAAAGGTAATCGACGGTAGGCTATACATTCTCTTTGCTCTGCTCTCCCTCTGGGGCTTGTGCAAACAGTAAAAACTCCCGAGTTAACCCTCTGGAACTCGACCAACGGTTAGAGAAATTTTCCAGCGACCCTTCGATCCGACTTTTATTTTTTTTTTGTTTTGTTTCACGAAAAGGTCTCGTTCCTTCGCAAAAACACTCGCGTGGATAAATCACAAAATGATCCCATGATAACGAATCTTGAGAGCTGCCAAATTAAAAAAAAAATTCGTTATCGTGGCGCTATTTTGGGATTTTTTTTTTTTTCAACGCGATCGAGCTACGGGCTAGGAAGGCTCATCTGAAAAACCAAAAAATACCTGAATTTTTTGTTTCATATCAGTCAAATGAGCGCAATCGTATGAGGAAACAATAATCCTGTGTGTAAATCTGAGAAAAACCAGCGCATTTTGCGTTTTGTTGCATTTTGCGCTTTGCGTTTTGCGTTTTTTTTTTTCAATTTTTCGTACATTTTAGGAAAAAAAAAGTAAATTGCGTTTTTCTCGAAACAACGTTTTTCGACCTGGCTGACATAAAAAAAAAAAAAAACTGTTGCACCTATCAAGCTGAAATTTTTATGGCTTATTCTACACATGTATAGCTACATCCTGAAACACCATTAAAATTATTTATCAACATTTAATCCATTTTTTAAACAATTTAAATTAATAAAAAGAGGTAGAATATTTCTAAAGTCCGCCATTTTATTTTTCTTTTTTAATCGAATTTGCATAATTCTGCTTCAGGAGATAGCGACAATTCTACTTTTTAATAATCTCTTTGCTTTTTTTCAGATGCTTTAAAGTTGAGTTGTCGTGTCAGCCAGAATTAAATAAGGGTAACTTCAGGCGGCCATATCAGCGAGATTTACGATAAAAAACGAACAAATTTTTGAGAGACGGTGAAATATAATTTTTTGTTATTTGACGATAATATTTCATTTTTTTCAGACTTCAACATTACCATTTTTTTTTAAAGGCGAATTGAACTATGTACGTTATTCCTTATCTCATCAAGACTAAGTTATATTGGCATTGAAGATAAGAAATAAGAAAAATATTTTATACGAAATTAAGCATGGAACTCCCCATGTATTATCGAAAGCCGATAAAATGTGGCTCTTACCCGCTTATTCTCGAAGATCTTCAGAGGGGCTGAGGCACAATATATATATATATGTATAAAGACGGTGCGAGAACCACCGGAGCATATCTTGTGAAGGCTTGACTTCGCTAGTCCTCTATGACTCAAGTTTTCGGTAAATATACACGTACAACTCTGTCAGATTTCTCCAAACGGCATAATACCGTATGTATATATATTAAAAATTTCTGATTGGTGTATATGCCCATATATATATAAACATGTAACTGGGTTCGATCGTTCATCACTCGTGAATTCGTTGACTCGTGAACGATTTCATAACATATATTTCTTACCCTCAATCAAAACTTTACGAATTATACTTACTTCCCGTTCGATGATTATCTATCAGTTTTGAGGGATATTATCAAGGATGAAAATTATCGAAGAGCTAAGCGCTCGCAACGTCCTGTACCCCTTAATTTTCTCTCTCTCTCTCTCTCTCTCTCTCTCTCACTCTCTGGTTACGCAGATGACCAGCAAATGACTAGCAAATTTGCGTCCCAAATCTAAATTTTCAAATGACGCAGATGACCTGCAAATCTTTGCGCATTGTCCGCCTTCGCGCATCGCCGAATGTATAGCTCTCATCAACGATGACCTGACCCGAATCTGCGATTGGGCTGACCAAAACCTTCTACGAATTAATCCTGCCAAGACTCAGGCCATGGTCCTCGGCTCTGCCAGAACCGTAAACAATTTGAGGCGGTCTTTGATTCCTCAAGTATATAATGGTGCGTAACACTCTCATCCCGTATGTCGATGTGACGAAGAATCTCGGAATCCTCATCACTCCATCTCTAAACTGGCGCGAGCAGGTCACGTCCATCTGTAATAGAGTGTATAAAACTCTCTATCAGCTAAAGGCCAATACATGGGCAAGCACTCTCAGCCGATCTACGTCGCCTACTTGTCGCAGCTCTCATCTTCCCACTATTCGACTATGGCTCACTTCTATTCCTCGATATCACCGGTGTTGAGGACACTCGTCTTCATCGTGCTCTCAATAATGCCTGTGTACGTTTTAGTTCTCAACGTTCGCAAATATGAGCATATCACGCCGTTTTACGAGAGACTCAAGTGGCTTAAAGTCGCCCAACGCCGTAACTACTTTCTAGGCATTTTTGTATATCGCGCGATCAACTCTCGCATATCCCCGCCTTCTTCGCCACGCAATTGGTCCGTCGACGAGCGACGTTAATTCTCACCCGTGTGGATCCGAGCGACCTTGTCGTCCCTGCAACTCGCACATCTGGGTACCAAAAATCGGCGCTCGTATCTGCTACCCGGTTTTGGAATGTGCTTCCCCCGACGTTGCGCGATCTACCCTCTATCCACTGCAAATCCAAGTGTGTAGTTTTTACACACTTATGTGTGTAATTTCTTGTAGTCACTTTTTACTCACTTTCACGTGTGTAATTCTACGTCATAACACACTTTAAGTGTGTTATTTTGTAGAATTACACACTTTAAGTGTGTTATTTTGTAGAATTACACACTTTAAGTGTGTTATGACGTAGAATTACACACGTGAAAGTGAGTAAAAAGTGACTACAAGAAATTACACACATAAGTGTGTAAAAACTACACACTTGGATTTGCAGTGTCGTCACCTTCAAAAGCGCCCTGTTTGAGTTTCTTCGTGCGCCTGTATACCCCCCACTTTGAGCGGGTGTGCTACTTACTACTTATCTATCTATTATTTATTCGTTATTATTTCTCTGTAACCTTACATAAACTCTTCTCACTCTGATCACTCTTGCTCATTTATCAGCTGTTTATATGGCACAAATATCTGTAATATATGAAATTTCAACGTCTCATTATACTAGCTTTAGCCTCAGTTATTAAGCTACTATTTTTGTATACAGTCTTCTCGATTTATACTCACGGGTCTCTACCCTGGTATAATAATAAAAGTTCTATTCTATTCTATTCTTTCTTTCTCTTTCTGTTTCGATTATCTACCGGATCGATTGCTAGCGAATACAAGGGCCCCGAATTATCGAACGTGACAAATCGTGGGGATCAAGCCCCGACTGGAAAAAAAAAAATCATCCAACGCCTTGAGATTCGGGTAAGTCGAGAGAGATCGAGGCGATATTTCTTATAAGCGAGCGAGCTTTTTGTGAAACAGCAAAAATTATAATGAAGCAATATGAAAATTTTTAGTATCGTGGATTCTTCTTGTGTTTCATTATTTACTGTATCGTTGTCGAATCTCCATAATACGGACTCAAAATCAATGCAAGAATTAGAATTGAATTTTTTTTTTTTTCAAATTTTACACAAAAGTATACGTCTGCGGTATATCCGCGTCGATTTGTGAATGATGAACGGTGCGTATTCGAACGTTTGTATACGGACATAATACGCTCGGTTACGATCATATAACTTTCTATATACATAACACGTTCTCCACCTCTCTGCATATAACCTATATATATCTACGAAACGGGGTATATCGGCTGACATTTTAATGCGAGCATTCATCATGAAAGCCAACACGCGACTATCACCCTTATGCTTGGATCCTCGCGAAGAGTCAACTAGTATATATGTGTATGCGTGCGTGTGTTCGTATATGTGTGTGTGTGTGTGTGTGTATATGCGTCCATGTGCTTGTCGATGCACTAGAACGCCTGTAGGGAGAATGAGAGCGAGAGAGTAATGGAATAAATTTGGTGAACTCTGATGCGGCATAAACGGTCTGCTCCCTCGATGACCGGACACCCCCAGTTCAATGGCGCATTATTCACACCTTCAAATTCGCGGATCGTGCACGCGCTTTAACATATCCTCTCGTCTCACCTCTCGCCAGACTTCGACCTATTTATATATATATACACACACACTATCGGTCAAAAGTATTTTATTCAAACCATAAAAATCGATATGCTCGTCGATGTTCATTTAAAACTGCCTATACAATCGGAAAGACGACTGCAGTATACGTCTCTTTAAAAGAAGTGGAGGAAATGACATTAAAAAAAAGTCACTGTGCATTCCGGGTAATCGGGATTTCAGAGAATTTTGAGGAAATATCAGCGTAAAATTTGTTGTTATTCATGTTAATAGGCAAGCCCCTGTGAAGTCCTAAAAAAAAAAAACAAGGGTGGGAGAATTCTGAAGAATTTTTTTTATGGCGAATCTGTACAATCAATTCTTTTCAAATTTTATACATTTTTTTGACCGTCGAGTTCCGGGGGTAAATGTCGTGTGTGTCAACGAACAGTCGTGGCATTCGTTGCATCCGTTGGAGAAGAAAATTTAAAATAATTGATTCTCTCAACGAGCAATGCGCACCGATTTGAATCTATTTTTAGAAGAGAAGCAATTAAAAAAAAATATCACATGTACACGCGTAGACGAATTTTTCAATGATGAAATACTTTTGATCGTTAGCGTAGAAACATAATTAAACGCCCGTAATTCAACTTGCACATTCAGCAGCCGTTTTTTATTTTTTTTTCTCGAACGACTGCAATTTTTACTGCTCCGTCCATTCTGCGTGTCCCTTTTGTCTCTCCTGACTCCGTATCGCGTAATATCCGCGTCATAGGCAACGCGAATTTACGTGAAAATTTACGCACTGCTCTGGGCTCTGGGGCTCATCGGACAGCAGCTGTCCGAATCTCACTGTGAACGAGGGCACGTTCTCGCTCCGATGAATATTGCGTGAAGATGAATCATATGCGCGCGATGTGCAATCGGATGAGGGCATTTTTTAAATCACACAGTTTCATCAAATTTTATTTTATTTTTCAATGAAATTTTCATGATACCGTGACATGGATTACTAAATGAGATAATAATAATAATAATAACTGAATTAAAGATTAATATTTGACGTATTGATCGTTCGGCATATTTGGTAAAATTCAAACGCGAGGAAACGTTACTTTACATTCCAACATCAATTGGAGTTCTGCGTTGACAATTCGCTGGACGTTCGGATTTCCTCCGATATTTTCCATAGCGTACAATTAATATCTCACGCAATAGCTTGATATATGATATTTTTCATCCGCGATCTTCTAAAAACCGGTGCAAAACAGGACACTGGACAATAAGGACGTTCTTAGATCCCTATTTTGAAGGGTCAATGAATAATTTTTCAATCGAACTCAGAAATCGTAGATTGCCAGTGTCGTTGGCATTGAGGAAGCTTCTTAAAAACAACCCCCCCCCCCCCCGGAGCTATCAGCCTTACATGCCAGCGATCAACAAGTCAATCGATCGAGCGGATCAAAATTAATTTAACGCAGACAAGAGAGTCGTATCGGCGTACGAGCCAATGACCAAATGAATTGATCATTCGTGGAAAATAATGATAATTAGAATGTGAAAAGTGGATCGATTAGTCCCAGCTGCCTCTACATGATTCAGGTCGGTCTTTGTACTTTGTCACCCGCTAAAGGAGAAATTTATGAATTAGAAATATAGTTTAACCATGAAACACTTTTTGTTTTAAGACTGCAAAGTTTTCGATCGCATAGCCACCGTTTTATCATAGAAGTCATAGAACATATATGAAAGCATTTTTTCGCAAAGTTATGAGCTTTGGATGGATTACATAAAAAAAAAACTAGGGTCACCGGATATTTGGCAAAGAAATTTCAGGTTAATGATCAGCACGGCTCTGTCATTTTATACGATGTAAACGATCAGCTGAACGAGTGTATACAGGGCGCGATGAAATTATATTAATTATCAAATACAATTGAGAGTTTTATAATCGATAAAATTTATTTATTACAAAACTGCCAACGGTTCAGAGGTTAACCGAGGTCAAATCATTCAAGGGACTAGTCAAATAGACGAAGAAAAAACGAAATTTACTTGACAAAAATAAAAATTAATTCATGCGCTAAACGACACAGCTATATGGTCGTTAAAAATTTTGAAAATCATACTTTTACGTTTTATCAGATATTATAGCTTTCAACGACAATTTTTTATTGCCAAACCAGGTCAATCACGTGACTATAGTCTGACACAAGGACTATCTTAAGTATCATTGACCGTATTAAAAATTGTGTATAGAGACAATAATATCAGTGAGATGTAAATTACGGTGTTATATAGCGTCATTGGATTTATTATGGGAATAGTAAAAAGAGCACTTTGAACAAATTATTTTGACGCGCTGGATTCTGTTGGAAAATGAGAATCAGATACACGCGGCAATATAAAGCGCGGTCGAAGGGGCGAAGGGGAGGAAATCCTCCTGGCCTGGATTATATTTTATTATATATTTCGTTTGATTCGTTTTTTTTTTCTTCTTTTTTTCGAATCGCCACTGCATCAACGCGACGCGCAGGGTGGTATAACCAGCGCGGATCACATTAAAGCCAGAGCGTGGGGAGCTCTCGTGTTACCGGTGTGGCACACGGTCGAAAGTAATTTCCGGCAGGCGAATAGAGTAGATTGGCTTCCTGTTGCTGATATTTAAATGGAATCTCTCCACTCTCCATCTCTTTCTCTCTCGTGGCCTCGATCCCTCCTCGAGTTACTCAAAACCCCTCTCGTTCATCCTCCGTCTTTCTCCCGTCTCCTCTTTCTGTCTTTTTTTCGCTGCAGCATCCCGAAGAGCGGCGATCTCTGCATCGGGACTGGGTCGCGTGGTACACGTGAAGAATTTACGGCGAGTCAACCAGTTCACCAGCACCTTTTTCTCGCTGAATGGAATACGGAAAGACAAACGCTAAATCTTGAATCCGGAGCCTTTTGTACCTCACTCTTTACCTAACATTATATATATATATATACACGTGTATATGTATATTATACGTGTGTGTGTGTGTGTGTGTGTGTATGTCTGTTCTCCGAGTGCACTCAAGAAAGGCAATTGGAGGCGATTGGATTAGGTGGTGCATAGTGCAGTAAAGCGACAGAGGCTCTCGCTCTCACGTCGTCTGTCCAAGCTCGTATAATATAAAGCTCGTAATCGAGTTCGCCGGCCGGTACAGCGGGCGTGCTGGCGCGAGTTGCTCTATCATAAAATTCATTTTCACCCACGCGATATCGCGATATCCGTTATACCGTAGGATTCGTCGTCTCTGCGTGTATCCTCCGGATGCATGGAGACTCAGATAGTTGGCTATATTCGAGAACTTGGTATTCCTTTTCTTTTTTTTGGAATTTTATAAAATATGCGCATATGGGACATCTCGCGACAACTTTATCATTGTCAATTTCGTATTCGTGAATTTTCGCTTCCTCATATAGGATGCTTCGTTTTCATGAAAATATAGATATATATTTTTTTTCAAGATTTTCATGTCAGAGTGCTTAAAATGTTCCGAATATTTATGAAATCACATTTACAATTAGAAAAAAAAATGGCTGGACGCCTTGAGTCATTGTGGCCAAATTTTACGCACACAAGTATAGCAGTGAATTCACCCTATAGTTTGATATGTTTTTTGTCGAAATTGCTCAAAAATTTTAGACTTTATAGAATTTTGAATTAAAAAAAAAAATAGTCTGTACTCGCTCTAACTTTTGCAAATTTTCAGCTATCCGGTAGAGACTTCTTACACAAATAGGCTAGGGTGTACGAGGATGTTTGGTATCGAATTTATTTATTTATTTATTTATTTATTTATTTATTTATTCACGGGACAAGCCCTTTTACATAAATACAGTTTAGAAAGTGTGTTCTTTTGGTACAGTGCGCGATATAACTATTTGGTTAAATATATATAATTAAATATTAAATAAATTATAATTAAATTATAATTAAATATTTGGTTAAATATATATAATTTGGTGACAAATCATCGAAGAGTTCAGATTTTTTGAAATTTTGAATTGTTATGAGAAATGGTTCGTTAGGTCTGACTTTCGTGAGCTGACTGCTATCGAGTCGGCACTTTCCACTTAAATAAGCCAGGGACTGCTCGTGTTCAGTGCTGAGCTTGAGAATAACTGGTAAATGGGTTTAGATTTTCGAAAAAAATTTAAATTACGTGAAATTTTGAATTTTTATGGGAAATTATATGTTCGCTCAAGCTTTTGCGAATTTATCAGTATAACGAGTCTGGCACTTTAGACATAAATAAGCAAGGGGACAACAATTTTCGGGATTGAGTTCGAAAAGAGATTCGCTAAAGGGTTTGAGATATCTTAAAAATTTGAATTTTTTAAATATTTTAAACATGCTAATATCGAGCCGGGCACTTGCCACAAAACAAAAACCAGAGAGACACTAAATTTTCGTTAAGATTTTAGTTATGCCACTATATTATAAGATTCATTGACGAAGGATCCATGAGTAATGGTTATTTCTTCATCGGTATTGATTTAGCTGAAAAGTGACGGTAAAATTTTTTCCACTTTTGACGTTGCAAACGCATGAAATTACTTTTAAAAAAATGTTAACAGTTTTGAATTATCGAAATCGAATTCGTGGAAAAAGCGTTCAAATTAGAAACTTGCACATTGCTTCCTCATTATTTCATCTCGACCAAAAAGCTTCCTTTATGTGGAAGCCAAAATTGAAAACGTCACAGAGAGGGAGAGCTTGGTGGTCGAGATAAAATAACGAGGAAGCAACTTGCAAGTTTCTAATTTGAACGCTTTTTTTTTTCTCTTCCGAGATCTTCACGCTATAGAGGATTGAAAGCGCTCGAAATATAAAATATCGTTCAGCAAATTTTTGGAAAAAGTGAACTTTATAAATAAAACAACAAACACAAGTTTTAATGTTTAAAATAATATGTCATGTGTGCATCGTACATGTCGACGTAATATACTATACGTATATATATATAGTAGCGAGTGACCGAACGTCCGAGAGATTCGGCAAGATTCGCTTTAGCTCGACCATTACTCCTTAGCCAAGTATACCCTAGATCGTCTCGACTGGATCTACGTTACTAATGAGATCGTTTAACTCCGAGACACATCGTAACGTCTCCGGGCGAGGCTTCTTCGCGAGTAGCACACGCTTCTAGACATGGTATGCCCTTGTGTATCACTGTACAAATATACGCAAATGCTAAAAGCTAAAACCGCGACGTGAATGAAGAAGAACGAGAATCTCTCTTGCCCCTTTATTCCCAGCTCGTCTTTATTCGCTCTCTCACGCTATTTCGTGGATCGACCAAATTAGTCGCAATATGTTTCTCAACAACCCCCGTTTTTATCATCGTCGCGAGAGCAACGTCTCTCAAAACCGTTATTAACAAAAGGTGAAGTTACAATTTTCTCATGTAAAAATCCCCCGTGGCGGGGGAACGTTAGTTACTGAATTGAATAAATTTTTTTTTTACATTAACGAAATAAACCGGAGTAACATTAATTGACGAAACAAAATTTCGAATCGAGATAATGCTACAATTTGCATGAATATACGGATGAATGTTATTGTGATAAAATGTGGTTTAAATAATTTTGCTTCCTTTCAAGAGAAGGAAGGCTGAGTAACAACCACGTATACGTAATTGAGACTGACAAGAATCACTATAAGAGGGCTATAACTTTTTTTTGGAACAATAATTTTTTTGAAATTTTAAGAACTAAATAGAAAACCGCACAAACATAGAAACTTGCACATTGCTCCCATAATAATAATTTCCCACAAATTTATCTCGCTGTCAAAGTTTTCTCTATGAGATATAACTGTGCGCAGTTTCGTAAATTAGAGAAAACAAACGAGGAAGTAATGCGTAAAATTCTAATTCAGAACGGGGGGTTTTTTTTTTTTTTTTAATCGTCTATAATCAAATAAATTTTATGTTAATGAATTTTATCGAGTTTCTTTTTAAACAGTTATATAGAGCAATTTGTATATATGTATCGCCGGTCTATGGATGACTTTAGTCGCGGCACGGAGCATGAACCGTTTATAATGCATCTACTGATTGATTTAATCGACGTGCATCAGAAACTGATTCTCGTGGGTACATCTTCGCGCTCATCCTCCGGCCATTAGCGCAAATTCTATGACGCACCTCGACGTGTAATCGCGAGGGTTGGATTCAGCCTGTCGACGATGCTGAGGGGTGACAGACCGTTGACGCTGCCTGTAATTCCGATATGGAGATAAACCGATCGATGATGCGTGGGCACGAGAGTGTATTAGATAACGAATATATATATATATATATATATATATATATATATATATATATATGTATACAGCTGTGGAGTTTGGAGTATTTCTCACTCACGGATTTCATGAAATTATCGTCACGGTTCCAATTCGCAACTCTTGGGCTCTCGACATTCGTGTGTGTATATGCTCGTTGCAACATGGTATTAGGCAGGCTCATTCACGAAGAGTGAATTCACGGATTATCTGACATGCCTGCAGATGCGCATCATGACGCGAGAGAAAATACGTTGAATAAATGAGGCGATAAGGGAAAATCTCAGAAAATAATGAACAGACGTTACGATGAAATGACGTGTACGGTAACAGTGCAGTAAGAATACAGCAACGCTATAGTGACAGTCCAGTAATAGTAGAGCAACAGTATAATGACAGTACAGTAACGGTGTATTGTGAGAATCCATTAATAATGCCTCGCGTAGAAAAAAATAATCTTGACAAGAATCTTTTAGAAAATATTGCAAAAAGCATCTTGGAGAGAATCTTGTTATGAATCTTAAAAAGAATCCTGAAAAGAGTCACGGATATTTAGCCGCAGAAAGACTTTACCGAGATTCTTTTTTTTTTTTTTTGTTCACCCAGAAATGCCGAGAAACTTGGCGAGAATCTCTGAATGAATCTTCGAATGGATAGTCTTTGAGCAGTATATGCACGGTAATAAATTTACCGTGTTGCAATGAAAGATTATCGATGACCGAATTCAATATGGTTCAGCATGGAGTCTGAGCTTAACATCTGAATGTTATCTGCGGCTCACTACTATTTAAGTTAATCTTATATTATCAGAATTACAAAATTTTTCTCGAACTGTGTATCATCAAATTCCATATACTACAATGTATTATTAATATGTTTCTTTAAAGTTTAGTTTTAATTTTAGTTTAAGTTTTGGCGTTAGTTTAGTTATGAACTATATGCTTCTTTATTTTTACTTTATTTTATTTTATCTCTTGTTAAATATTCTTTGCCCCAAAGTATTACTGGGGCATAAATAAATTTAATCAATCAATCAATCAATCTCTCATTTCCAACGTCTTTAACTTTCTCTATATAAGCAATCATACTATGCTTTTGAATTTAGAAATATAAAATTCCTTAAACCCAAAAGTGCAGTTGCAATTTGGTCGCGCAATCTGCCCCGAGATGGAAATCTACTTAAAATCACGTCGATTAGGAAAATATGTATTTTTGAGTAAGATGTATAATGTGTATAAATATATTTTTAATCCGTTTGAAATACATCTTATTTGAGAAACAATAAATTCAGACCGAATATGCGCATTATTTAAACAAACAATTGTTCGGGATGCAACTTGCTCGAAATGTCGAAATTTCACCATATAGTTCGCCCATAAAAGGGAACCCAAAGCTCTTTGGAATAAATAGTGCTTTGTATGTTAAGCCACGCAGCTTAATTCAACTTGTCCAATTTCATGCATGTTTGTTATTTCGTTGGTGAGTGCACTTCTCAGTTCCTACATTACTGGGTTACCATTGTGGCAATGTCTACTATAGTACTGGCTGGTGAGTCGATTACCCGAATCACCGAAGCTCTCAGTAATGACCTGCTGTCTCTCTCTCTCTCTCTCTCCCTCTGTATTTCTGCCTACACATAGTACATAATATACCACGGCATAGTGAACTCTGAACCAGACATATGTATATATATATAAAGAGAGAGAGGAAGCTACGGAGGTATAGACTTGAGGATTAAGCCTGACAAATCGTATCTCGTCTCGTCTCGTCTCACTTGCCGAAATTCTGCAAGTACCGAGTGTGCAACGACGAGACGAGATGGATGTATATACAGGGGACGGCGCAGTCACAAGCTTTCTCTCTCTCTCTCTCTCTCTCTGTCTTTCGCTCTCGGTCGTATATGGTGAAAGCTCTCCGAGATGTTTCCAGTGCGGTCACAGAGTCCAACAGTTAGCATAATGCTCAACGGAGAGAACGCAGAGGAGGACACGCACACGCACATACACACACACACACACATAGTTACATTATCGCAAAGCCAGAAGGTAATAACTCATTGTCCGGCATTAACCTCGGTCGGGTGCATTTATATGAACCACTCGGGAGTCAGGTACAGATGATTTCCTTCCGGTTTTGAATCCCCATATATACGCATATATATGTTTATATCATGCACCCCATTTGAGGAGATACAGCTTAGTAATTGTTCAACATAAGGACGTAGTGTATCGCAGGTTCATTAACACGGAAAGTCAGACACGCAGTGAACGAGAATGTCTTATCGTTTATATACTTGTATAAGTTTGATTAATTTTATTATTTTTCTCGCTCGTAAATAATACTTTTTCATCGAGGGAAGAAAAAAATTCGTCCAAGTATAAATTCAAGATTTGGAATATTCGCCGTTACACTGGAAATTATCGAATAAAACTTCAAAAAAATTCACGATAAAGAGTTTTTTTTTTTAATCAAAAAATCTTCCCCGATACCTCCTCCAATTTAATCCTGAGATTTGTAAAATTTTTATTTCCCACCTCTGCGATCTTTATTCGTAGTAATATTTGCACAAATTTTCCGTTCGATTTCCAATTAGACCGAGGGCATCGTTGCGCCACACTGTATTTACACAAGTATACAAGGATCCTGTATATATACTCATCAAATCTCGCGTATGTATACGCGGATGATCCAATTAACGAGATTTCGGCGTATCGCTTGCCACTCTCGTTCGTTTACAATTCCATATCTTATTGATACATTCTCACTGTGATATATAGTCTCGTTACTCTCGCTGTTACCGCATACCTTATTTTTCCCCCGATGGAATAACATACAAATGGATTTCCATTCATAGCGAGGCAAATAATAACTCGAGGATTTTTCTAGATTACGTTTCCCTGTCAACCCCGCAGTTTTTGCTATACTGGGCGGGCTGTTTCTCGTGAAATAGAACGATATTCAGGAGAGGATTTTTTTTTTTTAAAGCCATTTAACTCCTCAAAGGTGTGCAATAGAAGTCAAAATAGTGCAAGCAAATAAGTAAAATGGGCGGAAAAGTATTTCAAAATTTTATTGAGTTGTTTCGTTTCTAAATTTGAATTGAAAATTGAAGTATTCGTGCAATATTCGTAAACGTTAAAATTATCCGAGCGTCGTCTGTCAATGTGAGATTTCTCAAACAATACGCGCGCGCGCGCGTGTGTGTTTGTATGTATGTGTGTGTGTGTGTGTGTGTGTGTGTGTGTGTATGTGTTGTATATAAATGTGCGGACGTTAGATTTTCTTAAACGTGTTTCAGCCAATATTTTTTCTTTCGGTTCGACGAGAGAAAAATGCGAATTTTTCGCATTGGGTTTCACGCGAGAGGAGAGAGCCAGAGAAAGTATGAGGAACGCATTGACGGGTGAATACGTGCAATAACCTCTGCGCCACGAGCGAGATCGAATGGCGAAATACTTTTATTGAAAATGAAAGAATATATATATCCTCCACCGGAAATGAAATATGTGGAAAAATAAATATAAATTGCGGACAAATTCCGTTGAAAATATAAATTTTACGATCAAATCATCCGAGCCGAAATTATTATAAAGAAACGTGTGTATGAGAAATAAGATATTTTAAATATGCAATTATCTTTTCATTGACGTATAATTATTTGCTTTACGAATTTTTACCTTGATACGATTTATTTACTATCGAAAAAATTTTCAATAGATTTCTCTTTGTGGATTTTGAATACTATAGTTATCAAAATTCGTCAAAAAATTATAAGCTAATTGAAAATTTAGCTTGGAGCTTGACCGTTCCATGGATGAAGCGCTGTGTGATTTAAAAAAAAAAAATTTTTTTTTTTGCGAATCTTGAGAGGCCAAAAAGTGCGGTCGTTGAAAAAAAATAATTTCTTATCCTGCGACCCGGAATATCGTTTGAAAAAGAATTTGGGCAGGGATGAATTGAAAAATTTGAAAAAAAAAAATGCTTTTGACTGGTACAAGTAGCTCGCACACCATGACAAACGTAAGGTAAACGTCCCAATAGTCAGACGTGTATAGCCGGACACCCCACGTTAAACAAACTATACCTATAATACTACTATATAGATATAGTTTGACATGGGTGTCCGGCTATTGGTCCACGTCCGGCTATTAGGACGTTTACCTTATTGGAATTTCGAGAAAAAAATTTTCGATTCAAAGAGAATTTCTCATACGTAAAATGAAAATTTTGCATACACATTTTTTTCCCTTCGCGTTATAAAGTGACGCTTGTACCATATATCGAAGTATCCTCGGCAAGGTATAAACTATTTCGAGTGTCTCTCATGCGTTGAACATTCATCATATATATATATAATCTGTCGATTGTACGTGAACATCTATCTACAAGACACCATGCTCTTCCCTCGGTGCCTCATAAATTATCACGTCTCGTTGATTCTCCAAGCGGAACGAACGAGAATTCACGTATACCGTATGGTACACAAGCTGGAAATATCGTGTACCTATATCCAACATTTCATTGTTTTTCGTTCGCGATCGCGGATCGTTGAATCGACGTATCTGCTCAGGGCGAACGAAATCTCCAATGTCCCGGAGAAAAAGAAATATAGGAGGATATAATTTTCGACAGCGGGTAAATAAATAAATAAATAAATAATACAACAAAAAAAATGACTACAGGCCCTGATTTGTAAGCGATTGGACTGTTTGAATTGGACTATTTTCGATCTCAATTATATACATAGATCAAAGGCTTGACTAAAAGTTTATTTGTCAGCCCCTGTTCCCCGATTTGGTTATAGTTCAACCGTTTTTTCCTTTCACAGTACCGTACAATCCTAATCAAATTGTTTTTAAGGTTTACCGGCTGTATACTCTCTCATGCTCCACCCTCTCTCTCTCTCTCTCTCTCTCTCTCTTGTTATAAAAAATGAAATTAAATTATGCTCTAGAGCTTTAGGATCTTATTGCTCAATTAGAGTTGGTAGGTGATTGATCTGCCAGCGTGGGCTCGTGTTGTTCGCCCCTTTCTCTCTCTCTCTCTCTCTCTCTCTCGTTCACTATTATACAAAGCGAGAACTCTCATGTACAATAACAAAATAAACTGCACACGCATGAGTTGCACGTCACGGCAAAACGCCTCTGATAAAGCACATGGAAAATACAAGAGAGAGAGAGAGAGAGAGTGAGCGAGAGAGAGAGAGGGAGAAAGGAAGAGCGAAAGAGCGAAAGAGGGAGTCGTTTTCCAACACCCAGAGCTGTGGGCCAATTTGTCATTGTTTTTCTTCTAGATAGGAGATCAACGGTAAGGACCATGGTATGACACATACCACGTTGTACATGCATTCGATCCCAGCGAGTTATAAGTGAGTTTGAGCTTGCAAACCCTTTCGTGACGCTCATGATGTCCGCGATAATTAGTGCCCGCGAGTCTCACGCGAACGAGCATTACATATACGTAACTCGTTCGAGTCGTACAAATTTCCGTGTCGCTCTACATCGAGATATTTTTATTATACCTTTTTTTCCCCACAAACTCAAGCTTTATTCGAAATTAAATTTATACCTCGACGATTAATATAATTACGAGATAACGAGTCACGCGAAAGGATGAGCAAGAAGTTTCGACCGAATGAAAAAGTGAGAAGAAGTTATATAGTTGGGAATCGCTGAATCAACAAATTAAACTGGAAAATTCCGCATATACGTCGCATAGTTGTGAATAATAAAATAATTCGTATCGAGCTTTTTGGCGTATGAAAATTATATGATAATTCGTTGAGTGAGCTATCGGTCCTCGAAACATCGACGGGAAAGAGCTATAACCGAAGTCTCGTAGAGATTAAAGCGGTTAAGCCGATGCGCGAGCCATCCGGGATTCACGAGCTTGCATTATTCGTTTCCTGCGAACTCCCAACGGGGATGATGTGCGTGTGTTAATTCAGTATAATGGGAATGGGAAGAAAGTGCATGGGATAAAGATTCATTATTCATAACGAGAAAAATTCGACGTGGATTATATTACCATTACTTCTCGACATTATTCTCTCTCTCTCTCTATCTCTCTCTCTCTCACTCATGCACGAATTTATTTTAATAAGCAAATGAGCATTTTTTTCCCGCCCAGCTCGTCGATGTTACCAAATTTTTATTTTCTCTCTTCAACCAATAAAATAATCCCCGAGTCCTCTCTATTCTGTTGCAATCATTGCGAATAAAACGTATTGCGAAAAGGTTTAATTAGCTCGTTATGAAATTTATACGAGTGAGCATATTTTAGGGGCGAAAGTGTAACCAGCAGCGATGTTGTTGCTTTATTTTTTTCTCCTCGTCAATGCGACATTTCATTTAAACGAGAGCTGCTATATTTAACTTTTGCATGTACCTTTGTCATTATGAAAAGCTATTTCCGCTTCCTCTCTCGTGGTCTCTCCCTCGCCCCCGCTCATACTGTTTTAAAATTTTATTTTTAATCATTATGTAATCGTTATCCAGCAGCAATGGAGAGTAATGCAGACCTTTTTTTCCTCGAGTTATTCGCTTTCAATCTAATAACGACAGAAAAAGCCGTTCCAGCCTGATAATGGCAACAAGGGCTTATCTGAATTTTGGACATAATTTATATGTTTTTATTTAAATATTTCATGTTGCCGGAAAACCGAAATGTCATGAAATTTCGTTGCTGCAGAATTTTTGAAAATTTTTCACGACTGTGTAAGTCTTTCCTTTCATTGTTTATTCTTTCGGCATATCAGAGTTAACCTGAGTTTTCAGATGAATACATGGTTGTCGAAATACAAACCCTTTTTTAATTCGAAAACGTTTTTACTGCTCAACATTCGCACTTTAAATTGATGAGGACAATAATATTTTATCGAATTTTGATTCGAAAAAAAAATTACACGAAGAGTGCGGATCGTGAAAATTTTGTGTTTTGAAACCAAAACTTTTACTACACCGATAAAATTGTATTAAAGGATTGTCCGGGAAATTGGCTCTGACAAGAATATTTATAATAATTAAGAAAATGACATGTTATCCTAAGAAAAGCGAATCAATCAAGATCAACCCCCTTTCACATTCATAAATTGCCATGCCCAAGAATACAATGTTAAAGGGTTATAAGCTTAATGAAAGTGAAAAAAAAAACGGCTTTCTATCTACGAAGGAAGCCAAGGGATTGGGCAAAAGTTTATTGTATTTTTTTACACTTTTTCTACGACATTTAATTTTTCGCACTTGACATTTCGGCGGTGTGTCAAAACAGAGAAAAGACCAAGTTAGAGGAGGTCGTGCTCTGTTATTGAAGGTTAGTTTCTCCGGGTGTGGTACGACAGGGCGCGGTAAGAAAGACCGGATATTGAAAATCTCACGTGCGATGTGATTTTTCTTGTCCGGGGGTGCGGGTGAGGGATGGGGGATATATGTATATATACGGAAAGATGAGATGAGGGCTGGGTTACACCGGAAGATTCAGGAACTGCCGTTTACGCTAGGAAGATTATAAAAGTGGAAAGACAGTCGTGGCAATATAACCGGAGGCAACACGTCATATTAAATCTCCCGTTAGATCTTGCCGCTTTCTTATTGCCGCGGGTTGTTTTTTTTTTGTTTTTTTTTCGCTGCTGCTCCGAGCTTTTATGCGACAATCCGGCCTGCCTGACATGGCACCACTGCGAGCTCTCGGGTCCATTATATTTGGAACATAGCCCGGAGCTCCAGTGGACATGAGAATATCCGCGGGAAAAAGTCTCCGGGGAATGAGAGAGAGAGAGAGAGAGAGAGAGAGAGAAAGAGATAGATTACAGATTCGATGCAGGAGCCAACGAATAATTTCACACCTGACGAATTGACGTGTCTCAGGCGAATTCGCGGCTCATCGTAGCATCAAAAAGCCAAAAACGAGGGGGATGAAAAATTACATACGAAACATACCGACGCGATCAAATTTTGACTCTGGACATCACGAGTCCGATCAGAGACAAAAACAAGTTGAAACTTGTAAATTGCTTCTTATTCCGTACTCCATGAGCATTTTACAATTTATTGATCACAAAAAAAATATTGTATTGGAGCAATTGATGTAACAATAGCCAATTGTACCGCAGTAGTGGAATACAGTGGGTCAAAACGCCTTTTGCTTCCTCCTAAAGGAAACTTTGTGATGGTGGCAAAAGAAAATTCGAGATCTTAATGCCTATGTGTTTAAAATTTTCCAAAACGTTGAAAAATCATATTTAGAAAAAAATGTCCTGGCGTGTGTGCGTGTGTGCACAAACCCTGCAAAATTAAAAGGTCCGTATGTCTCGAAAACTAACGAAGCAATCGTGAGCAAACTTTGCACACAACTTGAGTATGAGAACCCCTTTATTTATTGAAATTTTCCATACAATCCATACCAGCTGTCCCATTTTATATGATTTTGAATTTTTCCAAAAATGTCTGTGATCGATCTGACTTTCGTAAACTTTCATCTATCGGCTCGAAAATTATTACACAAATAGGTTGTAAGAAAAGGATGTTTGGTATTCAATTTCAAACATTCTTGAATTGAAAAAGAAAAATTCCAATAGCTCCAACTTCCGCAAAAATTTAGCCATCGGGCTGAAATTTTGCACATCGATAGCACAAGTGTTATAGGGCAAATAAAATAAATCACTTTAATTTGTGCATATTTTAAGATACCGGGCTTATATTTTCGACATAAAAGTAATAATGTATTTTAAAGGGCGATTGGCATTCAATTTTGCAAGATTCGGTAAAAAAATTTCAGATTTTATTACATGGAAATTTTTTTCAAATGTCATTGAAGAACGCGTGTTCGTTGCATAGTGTATTTTTAATGAAATCAAACTCAGAAAAAAAGCGTGCAAATTATAAATTTTCAAATTGCTTCCCCAGCATTTTATATTGCTCACGAAGCTTTCTCCATGAGGAAGTCAAAATTGAAAAATCCATTAATTGCGCTCATAGAGGAAGCTTTGGTGAGCGAGTTAAAATGACCAGGAAGCGATGCGAAAATTTCTAATTTGCACGCTTTTGTTATTTTTTTTTTAATGAATGCGAAAAATATGTATAACGCTTGTTTAACAAAATAAAGTTTTGTAAAAAAAAAAAAAAGAAAATAGCGAAATACTATTGTAGCTTCATCATTCCGCGCAAGATGCATCTAACTCCTCAACGCAATAGCTTTATTTTAGCTTTATTTTACCAATACGCTCGCTGACATTTTACATAGAAACGAGGCGAAATACGATATTAAATCTCTTTAGATACACACACCATTCCCATGAGTCGCGGAGCGCGACGTTGTATCACGCGTATAGCCGTTCCCCGACTGATACTTTATGCGCCGGGGCTGTCTGACACGCCGTAGTGTATTACTACTTGGTACAGAGCGCTCGAGCTAACGCCGGGTAAAAACGAGTAAAAGAGAACGGAGCATAAAGGAAAAAGGGATATATATATATGTATAGCGGGAGGAGGAGTTGTAAGGTTTTTCCAAGCCGAATGGAGGATATGCTGAACAATCTTGGACATCCACGGGACGTCACACCAACCCAACCCGTTCCTGCCATCGGCGTGTTACGCGCATAAGGTTGGCATCGCGGCTCTCCATATAGACGCCGTACCCTTTTCATGCACCTCCCTATTTTCTTAGCAGCCTCGTGTATACCCGTGCTCCGATGCTGTATACGTTGACGCAAAGAATTTGCACAGTTTCACGACAATAGAGAATGCCGATAGAGCCGAAGAATTTTTCCATGTTGACGCAAGAGTCTTGATATAACGAAAAGAAGATGAAAAAAAACAAAATCTAAAAGCGGGCAATAAGCAAGCTGCGGGATAATAAAGGATATCGACGTAAAAAAAAAAAGATTATTAAACGAATTATGAGAAAACAATAAAGCATGCAATGAGGAAATTCGATTACACGGTGTGCAGGAGACTCGATATAATTTTAGCGATTCAATGAGTTTTAGACTCTGATAAATGTGGTTTGTATCTTTTTTTTTTTGTGACTCATCAAAAGGAGAAGAAACTTTAATCATATCGGGCATGAGATATTATATACAACGTCGTGTTAATATTGAATGTGAAAATGATGGATTGATTCGTTTGGATTCGTTGGATAAGCTTGTGGGTTAATGGCGTATAATGCAAGATAAATCGACGCAGAGCCCCGCAGCACCGTTGGTTATAGTTCGGTTACTCGTGGGATTTATCGCTATATCTGCGGGCAAGAGTATAGAGCTTTCGCGGGAATAGGATACCCCCATGACGCATCCCGCGGATCTCTATCCCGCAAGCTTCTGTACCGCAATCCCGTCGCTGGCTCTCGCCAAGCCCGACTCTATGTGGGATAATCGTAATGATTCTAATACTCATATGCTCTCTATCTGTACACGTACATGCATACAGGACGTTTCACGCGAATTTAGTCATTCAAAAATGATTATATACCCAAAAAAATTGTCTAAAAATCGATCCATGTGCACAATAATTCTCGCAAAGTCTTTTCTTTTTGTAATTATCCCTCAATCAGTGATATTTCCAAAATAACTATATCGTATTTACGTCTCGTTAATATAAAAATTCGTAGTTCTTTGTTATTTATGAGCGATACGAAGAACGTAATTGCCAGTTTGTTTGAATTATGAAAAAAATTAACTTGTTTGGAAATTTAAGGGCCAAATTTAATCCGTGGTATCGATTTTTCCACATCCATTGAAAGCGGAAAAAGAAAAGAAGCATTCGAGTTCTCCCATTGAAATCAAGTACAATGACGAATCGAAAAATTGTCAAATAACTGCGAGTTACATGCCGCAAGTTTGCACAAAATTTGCTTCTTATACTCGTCGAATGAGAGGAAACGAAAGATAACGCTGACGGAGTCTGACTCTTCGTTTAAAAAACGACTGTTTGCCAATTTTTCTACCTTTGCAAATTGATCAATGAAATCGACAAATATTTTCATCGTATCGGGAATAAAAAACAAAAACTTATCATTTCAATTTTAATGAATATTCAGTTTCTTGAATATTAACGAAAACTAAAAAATAAAGGTACGATTACTGCGCGATTAACAGTGGGATGGTCTTAAAAGTTGTCAGACTACTCGTACATGTATATAATTTGATTGAAAAAACGAAAAATATCGCGATATGATAATTTTTGCATGGCTCAAGTGACGCGAAACGCCCTTTATACTCTTGTGTAATATATATATACGTGCGTACGTTACGGTCGAGCTAGGGGTAATTATTCTCAATATTAAACCGTGAACAATGGTCAAACGCGCCGCTGGACCGCGAGGTTTGACGCATAACCCGCCTCGCTCTGTTCGTTCGTGGATGCAAGAGCCACGATAATTTTGCCTCGATTACTGCAGCCCAGCGATGAGCACAATTCGAATGAAGGAAAAAAAGAAAAAAAGACGAATAAAAATAATTACCAGTCGTTGCGCCTGAAGGAATACGAAAAAAATTAAACGTCACGATTCTGAATTGTTCTCGATCTGCATTAGGTCCGCGAACATAGTAGACCTCTACAGTAAAAAAAAAAAAATTATTCTTCTATAGAAATTACTTTTAATGGTTTTATTCGTTCCCCATTGACGAATCTACGTTTTCGAGGATTTTTTTTCCGAGACTTCAATTTCACGGCACGAAAAATCGTAAAACTGTGATTGTAAAAAGCGTCCGTATAATGTTCAATGTACTATTATAGCTCCAATTTGTATAATTAAAAAAAAAAACTATTAGTAGCGAGTTTTATTATTTTTTATTTCAGTCATTATTGCTTGGAGTCGAGCAAATCCACTGCGTCTGTATTACCAATAAAATTACACGCATCTATGCCGATGAAATACTCTCGCGAGAGGATCTTCTCGGTACTCTACCGTGTGTACATTTTACATCGATTTGCGCATCAAGGTATTACGAGACATTTCAATCAAGGATCTTAGCGTCGGGTTGAAAGTGCCGCGAGTAGCGAAGACGCTTCGAGCCAATCGTCTTTCGGCTCGTATGCACCCTGAGAGCTCGTTTTCCCCGACCGCGCACTAGGGATTCAATGAGCCTCCCGACAGATCGAAATCCAGAGGAATTCCGCCTCGTTTCCGGGCGATCGAATTCCGCACCGTGGCGACAAATTCAGTGGTTAAAGACAAGATAAAATCGGAATTTCTCGCCGAGATACGCTATTGATAGAGGAATAATATCACGATTACATTTCCGGGAATGAAGGGAGTTTTTATGAGGACATTGTGATTGTCAAATAACGAGAGTCAGCCTTCTGGTCTTCCGTTGAATTTTCAAAGATCACGATGATGTTCTGGGGTGAATTCATTAGTGATTAATTGAGTAAGATGGAGATTCAATAAAGGATTCTTGATGGATAAATTCGACTGATATATTAGGAAAAATGGATCATGCACAGTGGTAATTTGGAAAAAAAAAATTCATTATAAATGACCCAAAGAGACTGACGGATCAATCCAGATTATTCGTTCGTTTGGCAAAATACAACCCTCAATGTCAATGGATACAAGGGAAGTAAAGGAAAAACTTCATCATAAGTGTCATAAAATATCGGAGATCAGCCTTTGTCCGTTCCGAACGATAAGATTCTATTGATCATATTTATATATTTTTTCCATCAAACTCGCCACTGACTGCGGTAGCGAGTCATTATAGGGGTTAAAACCGATCTCCGTAGGGATGTTGGTCCAGAGCATTTGATTTTACGACTCGGTCGAAAACCACTTGACTCTTCTATCCTGATCAAAGTGAAGCTATCGTTGAAAATGTACCTTAAGCACTATAGGCAGAGGACCGGAAGATGGTTGCGAGGCGAGATGAGAATAGAGCCAGAAGTTAATTTTGGAGTTTGCGCTTATGGGTTGGAGATCCACGGTGTATCCGTATGCAGCGAGGATCGAACACGACCTGGACCAATGAGATCTCGCAGATTTCTCGGAAGTCGAGAGCTTATGAAGAGAGGGGGCATGTAACCCCGTGGAAAATCAAAGTTTGCCACATCGTCAACGAGGCGGAAGGTTTTGCGCGTTACGTTCTGCATATATATATATATACACAGCGATGCGAACACAGGAGAGTGGAAGCAGGCCACAGCTACTCTTGTTTCGTGTATATACCGACTAAACTTGTGAGCTCCTTGTACTCTGCCAACCAAGTTGCCCCGTAGTTGAACTCATATACGTTGAAGAAGTCATGGGAGGGTATAGAACCAGCTGCAGTATGTGCGATGTAACAGAATTTCACGAGTAAGACCATCGTGTTGTAAGAAACGTACAGAGAGAAGGTTTTTCGAATACTTTGACGAGGTATGCAACATTGACCAATGATCGAAGCTTGATCCTAACCTATACGAATCATCAATCATCAACGTTCCTGGGAGCTATTAAAAAATCTCACTGCTGATCACTGGGTCTTTCGTAAAGTCAAACGCCTAACCAACCAAGGTGGGCCAATGCTTTGAAAATTATACGATCTGAAAACAATAACGAATTTTCATCATTATTGTCATTCGTAACAAAAATCATTAAGAATCTTTTTTTTTTTTACATTTAAGCTGTGGGCACTTTTTGGTCCAATATAATTGACCACGTGACAGTCGAGACTCTGCGTAAAACCGTAACGAGGCATGGAACAAATTAACCCAAAGTTTGGTAAGGTTATTTCGCAGCCGCTGTTCACTCAAGCCACCGTGACAGTTGTAATTAATACAAGCTTTGACCATCAACCAGGTCTGGAAGATTCCCCATCGCAGGTTCGCCGTAGAGCCATCGCTTTCACTCAACCACTTTTCGTGAAGTTACAAACTCGCGCGTCTGCATGATCCTCGCCAAGAATAATGCGCTCGATGCTCTTAGATCCAAGTCAATCGATTTTTGTTTTCACTCGATGTGCTATAAGGTATAATTACAGTACTGTGAAATAGTCCGATGAGTGCTAAAATAGAAATTAAAAAAAAAAAAAAAACAGAAATCGTCCATACAATTTCTTATCGAGTAATAAAGTTTTATAGAGTTCATAATATGCGGTTGTAAAAAACAAAAATAATGCTCGTTTTTCTTAAGGAACACTTTGTTAGATTTAATACATTTTCCAAAAGTGCAATTCTCAATCGTAATCGCGCAGAGTACATCTTGTTCGGTGGTAAAACTCGAATAGATCGGGGACACGGAAGGGCTTTCAATTCCTCATAGGACAGTCAAAGGCTGCCCAAAGGAAAACTCTTGAAAGAAGCCATCGATCAATCGTCGTGTAGCTCTCCTTTCAATCGTGGCACGACACGGGACAGTCTGGAGGAAGCACATGAATCGGGAATGATGAAAGTACCTCGTCACCGTGGTAAACCCCATCCTCTCTCTCTCTCTCTCTCTCTCTCTCTCTCTCTCTCTCTCTCTCTCTCTCTCTCTCTCTCTCTCTTAGAGGCCGTTTGTGGCGTAGCGCTTTTTTTCTCTCGTTATTATATAGAACGATCGCCCTGTGGTTACTTCGGGTTTACTGAGAGACTGGGCCACAAGCACGAGTATGTGTTATATTGAAAGGATCCATTCAGTGCCTATCTGCTCTAGATGGCCGGTCTATTCGTCTTGTTTTTTGTCGGATCTCCTCACAGACCTGCTGATGCCACTGAGCTGCTCTTACACTAGCTCTACTATGACGACGACGACGACGACGACGGTATTACAATGGGTCCCAACGGGAGCACCATTGTCACTCCGAGTATCCGATGTCACTGGCAGATCATCAGAATTAATTATCCGGAAGAAATCGCACCAACTTTATGTTTTTTTTTTCCCCTCTCTTTCTTTTTGCTGGGCTCTTTGCTGGACTACGAGCCGTGAAATTGACCTCTAACTAATAATTCACGAAGGAGTCACACCCGAAATTGACCAATTATAGTGTAACTATATAATATATATGTATGTCCTTTAATGAGTTTAAGGATGAAATTAATGTTCTGTACATTAAGAATTTGTGGATTAATCTCAATCGAGATTATTTTATTAGGATGACCCAATTTTTCAGCTCTTTTCGTAGATGGAAGAACATCAGTTCGACAAATATTTTGATAAGAAATCCGCGGGCTCATTTTGTGCTTTGGGGTTGGGCGGAGAAAATGGAAATGAGCAACGGGAGGCTCGGTTACACATTTACGACTCGGTCGTCGTCGTCGTCCATGATCTCATTCCATGGCCCTCCTGCTTTCCATCATTCCTTGGCATACTTTGGCCGTATAACTCGCGGAAATAGACGGATATTCGACTTAACTGGGCCAGGCTCGTCTTTACGATCAACGATTCTGGCTCCTCTCGACCTCTCCTATTTCTCAGTTCACGGCCTCTCGAGACTTTCGCACGATCTCGTAAATTCAAACTATCTAACTCTAACACTCCGATCTCTCTCTCTCTCTCTCTTTCTGTCTTTCGATCTCTTTATCTCTGTGTCTATCTACTTTTCCCCGAGAGATTGTGTTTACACGCTACAAGATATGGACCAGACATCGAGCCGCCACACGTAACTTTCATGTAAAATATGAGAAATCGACTACTGAAACAACTTTAATCGAAAATTCCGAAAGTCTCAAATAATCTAGAAAAAGACCAATTGACACGCTAACTAATTTTTTAAATAAATATTCTTGTAGTGAATTGGCACATGAATAATTATAAATATCAATTGTACATTTGTAATTAGGGGGTAGAGGGGGGATATTGTTTTTTTTAATGATGATACTTCATCTTCTACAAGTGCGTGACGTACTAAAACACGAAAGTATAGAGAAAGTCATTCCTCTTTGCCAGTGGATAAATTGCTTGCTCCTTACACTTATTTGCTTGTTCTTGCCACAGCAGTTGCTGCACTCTCTCTCTCTTTCTCTGTATACCTAATATACCATTAGGTGTTTCTTCAACAAAATACTGGCGCGTACACCCACCGAAAACGACTCGAAGTCTTCGTTGGTAAAAGTGAAGTCTCAGTTCCATGGGGTTTTTTTTTTATTATAGGATTCTTGGCAGCTTCGAGCCTAACGAATTTGGACTTCGCCAATGGGGAAAAAAAAACAAACGGGTACCCAAGCTGGAAAAAAATCTAGTAGGTGAGTATGGGGCATTCAACGTCGAACAACTGATCGATAATTCAACAGAAATTTGGGCTGTGTAAAAAGTAATTAAACACAAAATCGATTGAGGCTGGAGCCGTTTTGTTTAGAGCCCAACTTTGTAATTTCCAAAAGGCCCCAGTCATCACTGTCTCCTTCATCGCTTAAGACTAAGCGCATTTAGTCTACCTTGCTTCAAAGCAAATTACGAGAAAAGTAAACGAGTGATTAAAGAGTCGACGCAGGGCATTCGTGAAAGTTAATGTTGATTTTTCAAGTCCTGAAAAAGTTACAATTCAAAAGAGCAGTTGAAACTGTCTCATGCACCAAGAAATACATTCAGGAGTTCAATAATTTTTATCAGCTTAGATCATCTTCGTTCAAATCCTTCATAGAAATAAAAAATTACCGATGAAGTATTGTCGTATGCTCGAACGTATGAACATTGCTCCAATGAAATTTTTGACTGCCGTCGAAAAGAGAATTGTAACTGCTCATTGATACCATCGTTGGGTCTGCAACAGTCTTTTGCCCTAATAATGATCTGAGTGATAATTCTTGAACCTTCTAACAGCATGAAAGAGCATATGAAACAAAAGTACAGCTAGCAGGGAATCTTCGCAGTCAAAATAAAAATCACAACTATTTGTATAGTGAACTTTTCTGAATAGAAAATGTTTACACTCTGGCAAATGACTGAATCATCAACAGTAAATGACAGCGGTGAATGATTTCGTTGGACCAACCTTGTTGACTCTTGATCCATGAATTTTTTGCGGTTCATATTGCACGAAATATCCCATGCTCACATGAACACGTAGTTATTGGTCTGCGAAGGTGTGTATCGTGAAATTTAGCGAGCAAGACTTTTTCAACGAGAAACGGAACGCTTTTTCTTATACACCTTTAGCCCCGCCGTGCCGCCTCTCTCGATTCCTTTAAAAACTTTTTGCTCCTTCAGCGCTTCGTCGAAACTTTGAGGATCTTGGCATTTGCATGTAAACCTTCTTTCAACGTGAGTGCGTTAACCTGTTTCGTCGATTTTTGCTCTCATTTTACGAGTAAACGCATCGACACCAGCACAAGATGAAAAACAGAGCAGAGTCGAAGGAGAAAAAAAAATCCTGGAACACCGGTCAAAGTTTGCTAACAAGATCGCTCGTTTGTCGGGATGTGATTATATTTATGAAAGAGTCGTTTGACGACAGACTTTGTCAGGGAAATTTTTTTTCGCCAAAGGATATTTTCGTGCGAGCAGTTTTTGCGATGCTTAGCCATGATTTAACAGGCAAGAGAGAGAGAGAAAGAGAGAGAGAGAGAGAGAGAGAGAGAAAGAGAGTGGGTGAGAGAAAGAGACTTCCTCTATAATAGTACCAAAGGAGCTGGTTGTTCGGATCGAAATGGATCTTGAAGTACCTCCGGAGGTCGAGCAAGGTATAGCTGCCTAAGAGTTTATCCACCTGGGCTGTTAATCTTGAGCTATATCATCTTGCTCCGTCTCTCTCGATCGTATACTCTCGCTCCCGCGCGTCTCTAATGGCGTCTTGAGCGTCGAGTCATGCATTGTTACAAGCCACGTGAACTCTACGAGCACATACACCCACACACACACACACACACCAGCCTCTCGACCGTTTGATTAATCATTGGCTCGGCGCGGTATTGCATTAACCTTTCCATCTATTCCTCGCTATGTGCGCATCATCAACCTTCCTTGATCCAACCGTTGAGGACTTAGCAAACCGCACTGACCCTCCCAACCGATGCCTCGTCGCGACGAAACTTTCAAGCCTCACTCGATTACACTTCTGTCCTGACAAAACAATTCGACATTTTTCGACCCTCCAGAAGTCCGTTGGACTGAAGAGCTTGTACTGCAACGTTATGTTTACATAGTTGGGAAATGATGAACCACATTCGAATCATTTGTGATTAGTCATAATTGTGCATTTTTTCCGAATCACGCTTTTTAATATAATGATCTATCTATAATTGTATTTTTTTTATGTCCCATATAGTGTATTCATATAACAAGTTTTGTCTGAATAATTAAATGTCTTAATAGGATCACAGGATGATAAGGCTAGAAGACGGAATATTAAATTTCGCAAGAATACAAACAAAAGAAATAAACAAGCGAGCAAATTGGAAACTTGCACATTGCTTCCTCGTCACAAAATGAGAAAGCCAAAATTACGAAAGACATCTGCACATTTACGAAACTACGGAAACCATCTCCTTATAGTTGTAACTTTGTAATGAGAAAGCGATGAGCAAGTTTTCAATTTTCAGGCTTTATTTTAATAAACAATTACAACAGATCCCCAGGGAAAATATGCATTTCGAATAAATATATCTTCGGAATCGTGAAATAAATCAATCGCGATAATTTTCTCCCAACCGTTTTTCCCTGTTTCACGTTTCTCGCGACATTCATCATTCATTGCCGTCACGATAGTTCCCTTCCTGGATAGTCATTTAGATCAGTTTAACCGCGAAAAGAGAAATAAGAAGAAAAAGAAGAAAAAAAAAACGAAGAGGAAACAAGATTCACGGGCTGGTAATTACAAAAATGTGCTCAACCGGAAGTCGCCCCCTCGTAATGAAAAATAACCATCATCCATCTGGGCTAATCTGGTTGGAAGAGGTGTATATATAGAGGTGAATTTACGAAGGCAGCGACGACGAAGGCGCGAGTAAGTGAGACGTAAAGAAAATGCACCCTTGAGGCTGCATCGCGCGAGCTCGCTCTGCTGGCTCTCGCATGACCGAGCAGAGAGACCGGAGACCGCGATATACGTATGCGATGCGACATTTGAGCGATATGGGAGGGACGCTGTGAAACGCGAAGAAAACGTGGCGTATGAGAAATGAGAAGGGAGTGCGAGGACGAAATTTTTTTTTGCTACCCGATACAATATTCCACGTGTACATAGAAAAACAGAGAGAGAGAGAGAGAGAGAGAAAGAGAGAGTGAGAGAGAGAGAGACGGATCTTGTGCTCGGTGCTATCACCAAGGAACGCTGTAATTTTAAACTCAATAAGAAGAATTGCAACGAATTGTTATAAATAAAATTTAAAATAACCAAAATATGTATTATTTAGCGAAAGTCCTGTGAGCTTGACGACAACTTGTTGTCCGTAAAAATGTTTTTCAATGACTATTGACCTTTTGTCGTCTCGCTCTCTCGCTCTCTCTCTCTCTCACTCACTCTCTCTATCTATCTCTCTCTCTCTCTTTCTCTCTCTCTCTCTCTCTCTCTCTCTCTCTCTTTCTCTCTCTTGGCAAACCAGTCAAAGTTGAACGGGGGCGAGTTTCAGAGACTAGACAGACGGAACCAGCCAGACTGCTCGAAGCGCACACGCGTTGCCATTCTCTTTTAGTTCACTCAAAGCTTTGTGACGTCATGGGTTAGTTATGTGAATGAGACAGACGACATCCCCTCCGGGCTCAGCTGAGAATACGGTAGCGAAAAATAAAGAAGAAAGAACAAGGACGCCGCGGGGATGATACATTGTCCGGGGCAGATCTTCTGGTTTTTTTTTTCCCCACGCGCGTGTACAAAGTTTACAAGGCAGACGCAAAATTGAAACCCGAGGTTCAATGAGCAAAGAACGATCAAGATTTATTCACTCGATGAATGTGAAATTAATACTTGTTTAACATTGACATTGAATCTATCGTAATTTACTTGAGCGTTATACTAGCTGGATATATCAAATACAATGTTATTTCAATGAGGGTAAAATAATTATTCTGTCCAACACGCACGACTCTGTCAAATTGGTTTTCAGTAAAACATGAAATTGTGCGAAATCTTGTATAAAAACTCATTGGAATTTACTTCGAGATTCAGACAGTAAAATGTGATCATAAGTGATACTCTTATGCAATAGTCAGACGAGGAAGATTTATCCTAACATCATTCTGGATCCTCAATTATTATTTGGCATTCAGAGTCGAAAATTTTGAAAAGCCACGCGAAAAGTGTTCACCTTGTCCCACTATCCCTTGGTCAAAACGAAACGTTAAAACAATTCATTCAATCAATTTTTAATAAATTCGTCACTGCGCATTCCATTGCCGATAAGAGCGATGGAATAAAAACATACGGTTGATTGGAAGAAAAGAAAAAAAACAAAATTTCTCGTCATACGACGTGCTTCAATACTGAAACTTCCGGCAGCATGTTGTTCGAGTTAGTGGCGGATTAGGATGCACTGACTCACGAACAAAACCATAATACGAAATACACGCGCGATACGGTAAAATCGTTTATGAACGAACACATTAGTTCTTGCCACGTGATATTCAACCCCCGAATTAATTAAACGGTTTTCATCATTTGGGGCCCAATGGTCTCCAGGGAGGGGTATTCGTATCGCTTCATCCACGGGCAATCAAGGGGAACAGCAGCAGCAGCAACAGCGGTAGCCCTAAAGCACTCCCTAATTGATGTTGTTTTGCTCATGTGCGTATACGTATACTCGTCTACACTAAACGCAAGGTTATCGTTTACTTCTATATAGCTATCCCATATATTTGGCAACGCATTTTTTTCTCTTCGGGATTCTCAATATTGATATTCGAGGGTAAATTATTAAAATAATACATATTATTTACAAAATTTATGTGCAATTTTAGATTGAAAAAAAAACCCGTAATTTTGAAATGAAGAAATTCGTTTATTCAAGCAGGAATCTGTGTGTTTCACTCTGTGGAGAGTCGAAATTGTATATTCTGGAAAAATTATATCTCTAGTTCAAAGTCTTCGAAGGCCCCCCCCCCCCGAATTTAATTGGAGCATTCTGTTCCAATTGATAAATTGATTGTTTTTAAGAATTAAGGATTTTTATTTTAAATCTTTTATTTTAAATCTTGATTATTTTCATTTTACGTTTGAGAACAGTCCAATCGTTTATTGCTTTGACCTACTGATACATTATTTAATAACAAAATTAAATAACCATCATTATCACAATAATAAAAACAACAATAACAATACAATAATTAATAATAATAATAATAATAATATCAATAATATTAATCATAATAATGATAATCAGTGTAGGGTTTTTCAGGTGTACAGAAATTTCGAGTTGAATCGTAATGAAAGTACAATGCGATGCTGGATGAAAAACGGCTGAACAGGTTCTGAAGATTTTAATTATTTCAGCGTAGATTATAGACTTCGTGAAGAGGCTAATTATTTTGGAATGTTTACCTTAGTACTTGAATATCGGGACAAGACTGATTTTCCATAAAAATCTGCCGATTGTTTTGAATTTTTTTTTCGTATTGCCTTATACATAACTTACGAAAACGAGAGAAAAAAAAAAAATTGCAACAGATCAACGTCACCTGTCGATTCGACTCGAAATGACCCGCATATACGTTAAGGGTATTGGAAGATTAGGGTGCATAGCGAGGGTCGTTTTGTCTTAAATCATCGTCGTAGATAGTTGGGTTATCTCGAGCACTGTACTTCGGCAAGAGATAGAAATTGAGAGACCCAGAATTGCATCGTATAGTGCTGTTAGTGGGGTCGATAAAGTCATATTACAAGATATCAACCTGAAGCTGCGGCTAGGGGACTCTTCGTACAGGTATACGATACGCTTATAGATCCGGGCTATTCTATGAGAAATAAAACGCAATTTTTCTTTGACAAAACCGTTTTCGTAGAAGAAAAAAATTATTCGTCGAACAATAGTTATGATTGATCTTGAAAAGTTGCTCGTAGATATTAAGATTTATTACTTCTGGAGAGCAACGTATAGCTATTGATATTATTTTTATTTCGATTATTCGCTGACGAACATCGAGAGTACAGAATATCTGAGAGCACCGGTAACTATTAGTTTGATTTAATTTCGAATAATGCCTACTTTATATCAATAATGCAATAAATTTCCGAGAACACTTGTATCAATTGATAATTATTTTTCCCCGTATATCTGCATACTGAACATCGATCTTATTGAGACTGATAAAAAGAGAAATTTACTGGAAAAATTGTCGATCGTCTCTCTTCTCTCTTCATGTGAATTTAGATGAAAAAAATGTATATATGTTACACATAAAAAATTTACATTTTTTACATGTGACATATATCCTAGAAAAAAGATACACATGTCAAAGCTATACATTTTTTTTTATCTATCCCATAGGCAGAGTATGTGTGATGAAAATATATTTGCCTTGCACATTATTTATATAAAATATAAATAATACGTATTTCCGTCTGAATAAGTTATATAATTTCGCGTATATAAATTTTCCGGTTACGGGAATAGTCCATGTTTAGAGGATGAGGAGAAAGAGAGAGAGAGAGAGGAAGCTGGCGGAAAGATGAGGAAGAGTAACCGATGTGTGTTATCGGAGCAGAAGAGGGAAAGATACAAAACCATGGGGAGCAACGAGAATCTCGTGACTCTTGATGCTCCCGGCTGGCCATTTTGCATAGCCAATGTTGCTCCGCAGACTCCCTAACGTGAAAAGTCTACCACCAAAAACGAGAGACAAACGTTGGCCTCATTGTACACGTTGTACGACCAAAAAAAAAACCGGTTTCCCAAGAGGAAGTAAAGAGGAAAAAGAAGAAGAAAAAAAAACCGATGATCCGATGGAACAAGGGTGATGAAGATAAGAGACGAAAAGGACGAAAAAAAAAATGTGGGAGGGAGTATATAAGAACATGGACTATTTCCTTGCTCCGAGGCCGATACGAATTTTCTCCAAGTCTCGTTTTTTTTTCTCGCTTTTGAGGCGGAAAGAGGAAAAAGAAGAGAAAGATTCGCAGCATGATAAAAGAGTGGCGAGAATTCTTGGGATTATTAATGAGATTCACGGCGATGTCCTGTTAATTGACTGGGATTTTATTATACTCCTCTTGTGCTTTGGCCTCTTTTCATCTCAATATATACATATAAACCAAAAGAGTTGTCGCAAAACACTGGAAGTTAGAGAGAGAGAGAGAGCGAGGGGGGGGGGGGTGAGAAAAATCTCGGGCGTTATAATAAAATAGCATTCCACAAGACGACGGGGTGAAGGCATAAATTTCTTTCAAGTTCATCGGACTCTTTCGTCGCGCCTTGTAAGAGTTTTCTCGCGAACAACGCTCGCACCCTCGGACGAAACGTTGGAAAATAAATCTCGTCGACTGGTTCGAAAGTTTTTGGAAAATAAATCACGTCGACTCGATCGAAATTTTTTGTATAGTTGAGGCAAAACAAAAATTGATCGATTCCATACATCAAATTTTATAGACAAGCGCATACAGATTGAATCACTCTTAAATAAGATAGATTTTTCGCTGCTGCACCGTTTGTGACCCTTTTCACTAATATGCAAAAATTACAATCGTCCTTTGCCGTTCTCATCGTTATATTATGATTGAAATACGTGTTCAGTGCGAAGGCAATTCGCAAGTTTAAAGCTTGCAGCCTGACCTGGTGTACGACTACATAGAAGGAATAAAGCGTAACGGAGACCCAGCATATTACGATATTCATTGTACATATTTTCTCATGCCATATACTGCTCGTAAAACTCCGCACTCTCGACATTGTTACGAAAGTAATTTTAAATTGCGGAATATTTGAATGCAAATTAGTACGTGAAGGACGAACCACAATTTCGATTGTACGTTTAGATTTTATACACGCGTTACATCAGTAACAGACTCATCCCGTCTTCATCAACGCCGGTACACCTGACAATTGAATTAAATGAGCTGCTTTTGACAGCCAATTACCATTATGAATGTTCAATAATGGACCATCTGGTATTCAACGAGAAAACCTCTTTCTCTCGAATCTCCCTCTCCATCTCTCTCTCTCTCTCTTTCTGTCTCTCTTTCATCTCTGGCAGGTCCATTTACGTCGTCGCTTCTGGCCACGGTTCGTTGCTCGCAAACATTTCTGGTCTCGGAGGCGAATATTTTGCCAATATTTTCCGTTTTTGTTTTTCTTGCCCGGCAAGATCGTCCCTCTCGTTGCGGTACAACAATTTTCATTAAAAAAGTTTTATCGGCTATGCGAATCGAACTCGGTATAGTTGAGAGAAATAGGAGGCGGCTGGCGAGAAAGGAAATTCAGGGAGTTACGAGAGTATGAGGAAAAATTATTTATCGTTAAACGCCTCGAACGTTCGGTCGACTTTATTAATTTTTGGCTGACCAAAAGTTTGGCTGACCAAGAGAGAGAGAGAGAGAGAGAGAGAGATTCCGCTGTTTCTCTTTGCACTCTTATATGCAACCCTATCTCCCCGCTCGCACCAGCACTTTGTCCGCGAGAAATCTTGAATTTTCTCAGTGTTTACGATAAAATAACCGCGCGTTGCTTAATATCCAATGTAGAGGAAGAGCGAGATGAGAATCTTCGAACTTTTCGCGAACCGCACCAACCGCAAGAATCCATTCTTTGGAAGAACTTTGGTGGATGAAAAGCTCGCGTATCCCGAGGCCGATGATGTATATTTTAATCTTCTTCTGTATGGACTACTTTACGTAAAGTGGAATGTTTTTTTGCTTGAATAAAGTTTTCAGGGCTATTTGTTTTGTTATAAATCAAAATTAAATAAAAATTGTAGCCTGAAAAAGAATTCTGGAAAGACCTTTTCTCATTAATTTTGTTTCTCCGAAACAAAAAGGGAATGCCTGTGATTTATTATCGAGTCAGCAAGTGCTTGGTATGGTAGTTCTTACACCGACTCCGCTGAGGGTTGCGGGCTCCCAACACCATCTACCTTTTGGTCTCCTCTCACGTATCCGTTTGTCCCCGGTTCGATTCCCGATGCCGGAGCTTGTCGCGCACCCGCTAGATGTCAGTACCTGGGACAGAAACAGTCGTAGTTCGGACTACGCCCTGCCTCTGGAGCTACGTCCGAGCCCGTTGTGCTTTCATCAGCCGTGCTACGGCATCGGGAATCGAACCCGAGATATCTTCGCAGCCTTTCGGTCACCACACCAAGGCGCTGCTTTCCTTTGGACCTACTTTTTTGGTGGCTTCCGAACCACACGGGGAAAAATAATTGGTTATATTGACAGCTATATCTGTTGATCTGACCGACGTGCGGCGCCACTTTAACAAAGTTCATCTTGGTAGAGTTTTTTTGTTGGCACGCCATTGGTAAGATTGTCAAACCAACCACGTGTATCTTTGTAGGCATTAATCGTTGACTTGACCAGGCTACCTTTGTTAAATCAACAAAGGTAGATCTGTAGAGTGCCTTATGGACTGATATTCGTGCCTCGTGCGCATGCGCGAAGTATCCAACAGCGCGATACTTTGTTAAATCAACAGAGGTACTATGTGGAAGTGACTGAAGTGCCCCGACGTTGGCAGCATTTGTCAGAACTACAAACCAGTTTTCCCCGTGCACCGGGGTCACAGAAAAAGTACTTAGAAAATTTTCCATTGGTGCCGGCAGTGGGAATCGAACCCGGCCACATCGCTCGTCATTGCGAGTGAGCCGGGCACGTTACCACCGCGCTATATACTGCTTCCCTTGAGTCAAGTTCTTATTTGGCTTTAAATAAATCGTAGTATATACGTAACGCTATATATTCTCTAGATAATTGACAATTCAAAGAATTTAAGTGTAAAAATTGTCTGTGCAATTTTCACATTATTTAGTATCCTCATCGCATTTTAATCACATTTGATATGCTGAAAACTTTCAGTTATAGACAAGTAAATATTTAAATACATCAAGATAAAGAGCAGCCATTGTTTGAGGTTAGCCAGCCAGTTGAGTATTTTCTGGGATTGTGGATTGAAAATACAAAATGGTGACGTAATTGCATTTCTCAAGATCACAAAGCTCTGAAGATTTTCATTAGCGTTGTGAAGAGCACCTAGATTCAACCTTCCTCTTACATCCTTTCAGCATCACAGTATAGCCGAGGATAGATGCCCAGTATACAACTTTTTATTCGTCCAGAATTACAAGATTTTACCCTCTCGATTTGTTTTTCTGTTTTCGTATAAGAAGAGAGAGAATGAGAGAGAGAGAGAGAGAAAGAGAGAAAGAGATAGAGAGAGAGAGAGAGAGAGAGAGAGAGAAAGAGAGAGAGAGAGAGAGAGTTTATAGTTTGCATCTCGTCGACGCCGCCCATTCTCCGTCTCGTTTTTCCTCACGGACCAAAAATGAAAAGCGAAGAAAGAAAAACGAGAAAATAAAAAAATAAAAAATGATACCCGAGCTCGGTCACGAAAGCCGCGTGTATCGCATTCACCAAGTTTCTCGAAACATCTCATTTGCGAATTACTCGAGGAGAGTCAACCAACAGGACGATGCAACGAGACCAGGGTACATTTTAATCAAGCGCTTTATCGAGTTGAAAACTCGAATATTATTGCGCCTTTGGTCTCTCTCTCTCTCTCTCTCTCTCTTTCTCTCTCTTCCTCTCTGGTACAGCGTTTTCTTTCCTAGACCGACCTCAAACCACCAACAACGACGATGAGACCTCGTCTGGAATCGAGAACTTTTCACGTTTTCCTCGGTTACGGAGGACTTTTCGTATAACGCTCAGATTTGCTTTTTTTTTTTCGTTCTTTCTTCATCATCAACCACTTCTCTGACTCTAGTGCTCGTCCAGTCAAATAGGAAAATGTCACTGGAATGGGACTTTCGATCGACATAAAAGAACAAAAACGTTCACAGAAAGAAAGGATTGATATAATTAATTTAATTGGTTATGGCCCGGTGCTGAGAGAAAATTGCAGTTATTTAATTTCATTGATAATAAGGAAAAAGTCATTTCAACGTTATTATTGACGATGATTGAATCGAATAAATTGCACATTCGTTTCGTGGGGGCCCATTATCGTTGATTCGGTTTTAAATTCTTTTGTTCAGTGTAAGAATAATTTACCCTGAATATATCTCAAAGTTATTCACACGAGAATATTGGATCGGAGTTTTTCAATTTCAACTTTTTCTTTTTTCATTCCTCATCTTCTTTGAATAGTATAAATTTCGACTTTAAAGAACATTTCCTGAGAGGTGATTGCTCCCAAGTGAGTCTAAGAGGTGCCTCGTCTGATATTTATCTTCATTGGGATAAAGCACCTCTTGGACTGAATTGTCAGCGATAATCCACTTTCGTGAGATGCATTTTTGAAATCCACGTCTGTACTCCTATACAATGGGAGCTTAGTTTTCCGAACATTCCTAAATAATACGTCGGATTTCATGAAAGATAGTGAAACGCCAAGAAATTTTTTTTTTAGGACACTGGATCGGGAAATGAATTAATTTTCTCGAATGATCCTAGCATATTTTTCTCGACATTTAATTATTCAATGTTTATAACGAAAACCTCTCCTAATGGTGCCTTAATCAATCTATTTAATGATGCTATAACTGCGATAATCATCGATATAATGTTCATTGGCAACGTAAAAAAATTATTCCGATATCTTAATTCAATTTAAACAATGTTTAAATCTGGATTCCTGGAAAATACCAGTTATATAAAGGCAGATATATATGTATGTGAGTGGCACGGTTATATAAAACCCTCACGTTCGCACCACCGGTATTTCATAACCCACCATAACAGTCTGCCAACCCTCATTGATTGAGCCAGATATACGCCAGGGTGTACCGGGGGTCTCGAATTATATCGTCCAAGAGAGGAGTAAGGGTAGCGAAGAAGGGTGACCGGTCAAATACTAACCAGGCATATATAGCCTACACGACTGCCCCATTTTCGGTAAAAATGGAAGCGAAAGAGGGGCTGGGGTGAGGGCGAGTAGATTGTAAATGTAGATATACATACATGTTTTATTCGGTTGGTGGTAACGCCGTCAGTGGAATTTTAAATCCTTTTAAAAAACTTTTCACTCCAGCGGTATATCGTGCCACAGAAACACCAAGATTTTTCTCACCCTGCGTTCTCCGCAATCCGACTGTATAGTTTTGCCCGGACCTCCGCGCAAACGGGGTTGAAAAGGATTCATGCTACATTTCATTCGTGTCCAAGCAAGAGAATCAGCGAATGAAACTCGATTTGATTTCAATGCTTCCGACGAAACGCAATTGTAGTTGAACTCACGGGGAATGATTGCGACCAGCATATGGTACTGACATGAATAAAAAAAAAAATTAATGAATTATATAATTGCGTGCTCGTATCTACAGTAATGGCCAAAAGTTTTTCTTTTACCACTTATGAAAATTGAGATTTAAGAGAATAATAATAATAATAATAATAATAATAATCACAATAAAAAATTATTATTATTATTATTAATAGTGTAATTAAAATGAAATTGTTACGTTTATTCACCATCTTCGTATACTCAAGACGTTCGGATTCCATTTTTTTCTTAACTTTATTTTTGTCATCGTCTTGAACGTCAATCTCTCAAAGAACTTTTATGCATTCGAGAATATGAAAATCATGGTAAATGTCAAACTAGGTGAATTCAAAGTTGTAAAAAAACATTCGAAAATACAAGCGAGGTCGAATTTGAATTTTTAATGGGCTCCTCAGGCCTCGTAAAGAATTAAAAATTAAAAAAAATAATCGATCATATTGAAGGTACTTGCAGTATCAAGTCTAAGCAATAAAACAGCAATAAATAAATGTTAATGAGACGCGAAAAAATTACTTTAATAAATTTTCAATGAATTCTAATCTTTTGATAAATATTTTTAAGCACAATGATGAAATATAAACGTTACGCGCAGCTGGTTAGCACTCGTTAAATAAAAAGTAAAAAAAAAAAACCCTTTTTAACCTAAAATCGGTATTAAAAGACAAGTATTGCATAGTCACACCGCAGAATTTTCGTAATTTTCGACGTCAGTAAAAAACTTTCAAGCGTTAATGTAACTGCGAAATCTCTCGGAGCACTGTAACAATACATATTTTTATGCATATATTTATGCGCATCACGTATCACGTGGGATGGGTCGCGTATGAATTTTTTTTTTTTTTTTTACCTACGCCGTGCATAATCATTACGTGAAAGTTTTTTTCAAAATGCCCGCACAATGTGCGAGTAGTGGAGTTTTCGTGACTCTCGCAAAAAGAAAAAAAAAAAAAAGGCAAAAACGATGAAATTATTATAATTATTCGCCCGTGAGTGCTCGAAGAAGCGGAAAATTGAATTAAAGCGAGCTTTAATCCTCCGCCTCTCCCGCGAGGCGTGCGTCGCGTCGTGTGCACTAAAAACATGTGAAAAAAATATCGCTGTACGTATACGCGCTGCGAGGAATATTTTTCACGAATGAAGAGGGATAACATTTAAAAAAAAAAAATTCATCACACCAGAGATGGGTCGATTCTCGTTACTTTTGGAAAAGCATTTTTTCATTGTTTTCTTCGTAATTTATTTATTATAAATTATTTCATAAAAGTTGCCTATACGGTATGCTTAACTGGTTATGATTGGTCCATGCTATGAAACATTATTTTGCTTTTGGATCGTATAAAAAAAAAATTATAAAAACTGATTTAACGAACGAGAGTGACGATCATCATTTTTTCCGTTACTCGTTAATTTTTTTTTTTTTTTATGCTTTACTTTTCTTATGGATTTAATTGGAATTTATATTATCGAGTATACAGAGCTGACTCAGATGCAACACAAATCAATTTGAGCCTGATATTGTATAAGGTAGAATGTTTGTCGTTTCGACTGACAGAAACCCGTTTTATTGATAGAAAAATAATTGTTGGCTGCTCGCTGTGGGAAAGCAGAATGCACCTCGTGAAATATGACAGCCGTCAATTATTTACGTCCAAGTAGCGCTTCTATGCGACACAGTTCCTATTTCTTCGCTATTCTTTCTACCATGCTAGGAAAATAGTTGAGAAAATACATAGAGCTCTGCGGGGGGGGCTCTGATGTGAGACAATTCGATACCGTGCTGGATGATTATTCTCTTGCTCGCAGAATCCTTGTGTATACACAGAGAGTTTATATGGCAGAGGTAAGTCGAACAGAACGGTACACGGGAGTCTCATTTCCTTCTGAGCACGAGCATGGGTGTTATATGTAAACATCTATGGATCGTGTACATTCATTTTTCGATGATTCGTTCGCCCATATAGAGGCCATGTGTACACGTATATAGGTGCTTTAAGGAGCAAGCTACGTAACGACGTGTTCGTGTGAGAAAAGCGTAAAAATATTTGCCAATTCCATTCGAAAAGTGTTCACGAGCAAACGAGAATAAACACAAATTTTCTTCTCGATAAATTTCGAAGCTTTGAGAAAATTCATCTTCGAACCTGTATGTATATATATATATATATATACATTCATTTACATCGACGAGACAGATCGATTATCATTCTTCAAAACTTATATCTGCTGGAGCAGTCTGACATTACAGTTCGAATCGTTTCGAGCTAGAGACAGAGAAATTTCCTCTTTTTTTCTCGAGGAGTAAAAAAAACGAAAGGGAATCTCGAGTCCTGTGTTTGGATAAATAAACGAATTTTCCTCTCCCAATGTTGAAATCCGTTTGGATATTCGAAAACAGTTATTATTGATGGTGAAAGAAGCTGCTTGCTCATACCTACGTTTCTCATTTCCGGTCGGAAAGACGTGCACAAATCACAATGTAATTGTTCAATGTAGCGTGGTCGCGGACGTTCCTCGTTCTCCTTTTCTCGTTATACGAAAAAGCGAACGAAGGGCTCGAGAGCGAGAGAGCCCTTCGAGAGAGGATAAAAGCTTTTCTATGTGTGTGCGTGCGCGCGCGTGTAATGTGTGTGGGTGTGTGTGCGTCTCTCCAACATTAATAAAGGCCATAGTAACGCTCGGAGCTTGAATAATTCTCAACGAAGTCGAGCTCCAAAGTACGCGGAGTTATTTTCCTGAGAAATATAAGTTGCGAGATAAATAAATTATTTATCCATAACGGTGGTAACTACGATGCTCGAGCTTTCGAAACGAGAATCAATTCAGTCATCGCTCAATTATTTGGGATACAGCGTTTTGCGAAAAACGAGACAAAAGTGTAAAGTTTGAAAAAAAAAAAAAAGAATTTTCTAAAAAGTATTGAAGTCGCGTTATGAATTCGGAAAATCATATTTGGACGGAGTGACAGGTCCAGAAAATATCTAATGAGCTCATTATTTGCTGTCATTTTGTAACTATTCGCGGAGTGAATCGTTCGAATTTTCATAAATTCTGAGTTACTGAATCAGTCTTTTTTTTTTACATAAACAGAGAGTAACATCAATTTTGTGAAATTTTTAAAAAATCTGTGATCACTAAAAGTTGAAGCTTGCAATAAAATATGAAAATAAATAATTTACAAAGCTGCAAGTTGAAGGAAGTTCGAATAGATGACGATGGTTTCCCCAGTGAAGATTGCAACATTGAGTCAAAATTTGAGGAATCAATTTGCAAGTTCGAACTTACAGCCCCCACCCCCCTGAACAATTAAAAATTCTCAACTTTTCATTCTCGGTTCTTCCATCATACGAGGTAAATATCGCTTATGTCATCTCAAGTCTCTATTGACATTGAAAGGGCATTATAACGGCGAGACCTCATGATTTTCGCGAGGGAAATAGAATCGTATTTTTATATTCGAAAAAAAATTTATGCTCGTGCTTCACCAGATGACTGTGAAAGAGAATTAATACCGAAGGGTGATACTATATAAATTTATGGGGCAATAAACTGTCCAAGCTCCCGTTTTGTAACATCTGTTATCCCGGCATGGTTAGAGAGAAACGATTTCTTTGAGTAATTATATCGCGAATTAAAGGTTGTCCTGCGCCAAAAAATAAACAGTCGAAATTTGCAATATCAATTAAATTTTAGATGCTGAAATATTAATGATTCTCAAAATTTTCATTATATTGTGATTCTCAATTTTTTTTTTTTTTATTATTTTCGTTTTCCACGAATTAATTGAATTTCCTATTTCACAACCATTGGCAATTCTCAACATTTCTATTGAATCGTTAAATTCTCTTATATATCGCGAAGTGACATTTCAAGGGAGCTCCGACAAGAGTGGTACATGCCCTTTAAGAGTGAGCTTTATATGAAGCACGACGTAAAAAGCATACCAGAGAGGTCGTATACGAGACATTCTCACGTCCTCTCGGTTTTTTCGTTTTTTTTTTTCTTTCTCATCACGGGCACCCAATGTTCGTGTAATTGTGAGTAACCAGTACGTCTTCGGAAAATTGGACGACGAAGAATTTTCACGAGAAGAAAGAAAATATAAAATAATAAATAAATAAACGACGAATGCTGGTTGGAAATTTGGTTTCCTTATATTTTACAATGAAATTATTATAATTTACATAAATAATTGCAAAAAAAGGCTTGAAAATATTTTTAAAAAAGCGTGAAAATTAAAAGTTTTCACATTGCTTTCTCATTATTTTATTTCACTCGCAAAGATCTCTTTATATGAGTAAGTGGGTTATACAGTTTTGGCTTCCTCATTTAGGAAGATTTGTGAGGGAGATAAAATAATGAGGAAGCAATCTTCAAGCTTCTAATTTGCACACTTTCTTTTCATTGTCAGCTGGACAATTAGGTTAAAACGTTGTTGCTTGATAGGCACAAATTTGCAAAAGTTAAAGCACGTTCATAACTTTTCGAAAATTTAAAAATTTTCTAAAATCTAAACACCTTGAGTAATTCTTTTCAAATTCAATATATATCAGTCATTTCTGTCCCACAGATTATTTATGTAAAAATTTTGGGCTCAATAGTGTTCAAATTTGCGAAAGTTAGAGGGCACACATGAATTGTTAGGAAATTTGAAAATTTTATAAAATCCGAACCCTGCAAGGAATTCTTTCCAAATTCAATACCAATCATCCTTGTCTCACAGATAATTTGTGTAAAAAGTTTTGGTTTGATAGAGTGAAATTTGCGAAAGTTAGAGCGTGGACACTGCGGTGGAAATTTTTTTTCTTAATGTGTTTTCTCGATGTTTTGGGACATTTTGAACGTGCTGCCATGAAAATCTCGAATTTTTTTTTTTCACGAAAACAAAGCTTCTTTTATTGAAGAAGCAAAAAAGTGTCAAATACCAGTAAATTGGGTTTTCTTGTAATTTATAAATAATCCAGAAGTCGATGAACGGAAACATCTTGAACATATAAATATTCAGAAAGCGGGCTTTCTGCTTCCATACCACATAAGTCGCGCGAACCCTCAAACTTTTTGGCGAGAGCTTATACTTGTTTAGGGTTGGATTGAAAGTCGACTCGGACCCCTCTACGTGCTCTACACCGTTGACATTCATCGCGACCCTATTTCACGAAAGTTCCAATAAAAGACCTGCTCCCCATTCGAATTTCATCCATAAAACGCACGAGGGGGGATCAGTTCGAATATCGTATTGAAATGTTTATTTGAAAGAATAAAATAGAAACATGTACAGGGAAGACTGGATCTACTTGACGCAGAGCTTGCTAGATGCAGTCGCGAGATACGCCCGTGTTGTTTCGTTGGATAGAAATTTGAAAAAAAAATCGCTTCAATAAAATCGCTGCGATAAAAATTGAGAAAAATTTCGTCTAATAGCTCCGGTCTTCTTCATCCGTAAAACAGTGTCTATGAATCTGAAGTTAATGTAAATAACTCGTGTCAGAGGAACGGAGGGAAATCATTCTCATTGTTTTATTCGACGTATCAGGGTACGCGAATGCCTATACCGCGAATTAACGTGATATAGGAAGTTTTAAATTCTTTGAAATAACTGTAGGCTGGATAATATTGCCTATAATTAAATATAGTTTATTTAACTATTCTCGTTACTACAAAGTTATAAATCTTATAATTTAGATGTGACGCGAAGAAAATGTACAGAAACCAATAAGTTCGCGGAGCATTGCACGATGTTGCTTGTTCTGAATTTCGTGAATGACTGACAACTTCTCGTCCTAAAATTTGTTAGAGCGCATTTTACAAAAAACCAGGAGAGGGGAGCCGACGTCATGGGAAAAGCCCAAAAAATTACAGTTATGTATATACTAATAAATTGCCGGCTTAACATTTCTCAGATGAAAATTCTGAACTGATGGACAAACAGATGGGTTTGAAAAAATGGGAAAATATGTCTAAAGATTTAAAAAGGAAAAGTCTCATAAAATGGTGATTGAGAGCGATAGAATGCTGAATACTAATGGATGGGTTTTACCATAGACTCTTATTTACGATGCCCAGGTCAGAGGGACTCTGGCTCTATATACGTGATTACACCGAAAATATACTAAAACTCAACACTCATCGTGGCACATTTTACCAGGCAGTTACTCCGGCATAATCTCCAATTATAATCTTGATCGTTCCCAGGTGTCTCCTCGTCCTCATTCAAGCACACTCCACGAGCCATGTATATAATTGTCGCGACCTTCTCGGCGATCCACACCCCTCTCTATGATAATTCTCAATCCTTCGCTCGCGCTTATCCGATGCCTGAAACTCCAATTTTCCCTTCGAATCTCCTCGTCGCGCTATACAGGGAAAATTATTATCATCGAGGCAAACGAAAAGTGGCGCGTAAACCGGATAGAATTTCTTTCGCGTAACGCACGCGAGCCGATAAAATTAAAGCCAGGCCGAGAATGTACTTTCAATTAGGTCCTACCATCTCCATAGTTTCCCGGCTCTCTCTCGCGGTCTTGCGAAAAACTTTATAGTCAATCTCGTCACTCTTTCTCCTTCTCAGTTTCCAGGCTCACTTTTTTTTCTTTCTTCTCGCTCATTCGACCAGCAATTAGATTTCTCGATATCCTCCCGATAAAACTTTGAATATTAATTGAAACGAAGGAATATGGGGAAAAAAATTAAACGAAAAGAAGAAGAGGACCAGAAAGAAGGCGAATAAGGGATCAAAAGTCGGTCAATTTGAAGAAAAATTTATTGAAAATGGACAACTTTATTTTCAATTCGTTGTTCTCAGTGAATCGTAATATCAATTTGATGACATTAGATGAATTTCAAACAGAAAGACAAAATCAAGCATTTAGAAATTTCACACAGTTTTATATTGCTCGAAAAATATCAAATTCTCACTCGAGAGTCTTTCTTAATTACGCACTAATGTCAAAGTAAAGTACGTTTGCCCTTTTTTGCTTTGAAATCTTTATGACGCACCCTCCAATGCCTCGAAAATAAAAACTGATGAATGTATCTATTTATTCGACTTTTTTGAACAAGTTTCCAGAAAGATACGTTATGGTGCATTCTTTTTCAAGTTTAAGCATTACGGATTCACTAATTTCACTCTATCGTTATTCGTTTTATTTTCTCTCACTGACAAGGCCTAGCCTACCTCGTAAAGGATCTCGTCAGAACTTTTCATCCATGAAAAAACTATATCGTTGAAAGTCTTCGGGTGACAAGATTCGGGGGATCGCATAAATGTATGGCGTGTGAGGAAAGTCCTTGCGGAAACGCAGGGACCTCGAGATAGGTTCGTCAGCCCTGAACTTTGTCGGGAGGATGTTGGCGAGAAGGTGGGTATAGCGATCGTCGTTCTATCAGTGTACCCGTGGGAAAACGACGAGGAATGAGAGCCATCTGACCGCAAAAGCTCCGTCGAGGTGAATTTAACAGACGCGCTCCCGGTGTTACGGGATAGAATGGCGAGGGAGAAAGTGCGAGAGAACAAGAGAGAAAGGGAGAGAGAGAAAGAGAGAGAGAGAGAGAGAGCTGGTGCTAGTTCTAATCCACGAGAGGGGGTTGTACATTTTCATTTGATCCCAGCCACCACCTACCATTTCCCGTTGCTTTTCCTCCAATTGTTTTCGCCCCTTACCGGCATTATTAAACGGTGTAAATCGTTCAGTTTTTTCGTTCCTTTTTGGTGGTCTGGTGGTGAAAGTATGCTCCCCATCTTCTTTGCACTTTAATCCGACGTCTTCGCTGGGTCGGTATGTTCACTTAATTTTGTCTAGCTTCATTCACATACTGTCACGGTACTGTTAACCGTTTTATCGTCTTCTTAAGTGATATATATATATGTATAAGTCACTAAACTTTGATTGCCCGCGAATTTGATCGTAAAACACATTGATACTAGACGTGCTGCAGTCTCGAAACTTTGATCATAACGCATAACCACAGCGTCTGAGAATTTGGCTCCAGGAATCCTTCATATATACCTGTCCTGTTAAGCGCGTTAATGAGTAACATATTCAATTTTGGGCATCCGAATCTTCTTCCAGGAACATTGACAATTCAAACTACACAAGTCGTTACGAATATGGGCCTTGTATTGTTGCATAATTCAAATAGAGTTGCAACGGAGTTAAGGCGAGTCCTCAATCTGAGGTATTGTAATAAGCTTCGCAATCACTATTTGTCGGCGCATTGTCCGCGGGGATCTCTTTATGAGAAAGAGATTTCACTGATTTTTCTCATCCTCGTTAGGAGCTCAATATAATAGGTTAAAACAATATTGCTTTGCAATGAAAATCCGTAGTCACGAAATTCGAAGCTTGAAAATTAAATGATTTCTCGCCTTTTTATAAAATTTCACAAAGTTTTCGATCGCAAGGGACGTTGAATTCCTAATCAGTGGGACATTTTTTCAATGATCTTTTCAACTTCAAGCAATGATTTAAAAAGAATCGTTGAAAATTATTTACTTCTTTCGACTTATATGTTCAACCTCCAGAGTAATGATCAAAAGATCCTGTTTCTCTTTTTCCCCTCTCTCGTTTATGGTTGACGCAAGTAAGATTTGGGAGTACATGAAGAATGAAAAATAAACATACAGTGTGCGTGATGGGCGTAAGATGAAATTCGTGCTCTCAGCGAGATTGCGAATGGTTATGAATCCCATCTGTCATAAAGTTGTTTTACTTGGGGGATCCGTGCGAGACATTTGGCGCTGAAATTGTGGAATAGCATGATGCACTGAGGATTATTACGTGGAAGAATTGCGTGAGCCGATATACATACATCTACCATATCAAGATTGACTGCTGGAGGAACAAAAGGACGTAATTCACATTACTTGGAGGTGTTAAATAGTACGAATTCCGCCTTTTTTCGATTCGTTGGCATTCGACGATTCGACGTATATATATGTATAGTATGTGAGAGTGCGGAAGGTTAACGAACTCCTTTGTGCATCGAGACGTAAATTGGAAGAGAGCATTGCTCGTTGATGAGGACTTCATCGGCGTTTGATAAACTATGAGTCTACACGCGATAGATATATGGTCGCGTCTATGTGGGGCGAAAAAATAGAGAGAGAGCGAGAGAGATAGAGAGAGAGAGAGAGAGAGAGAGAGAGAGAGAGAGAGAGAGGGAAACGTGCGAGTAAAACTGAGAAATGGTATTAGTACGAGTCGTGGATCCCGGAAATAGAGGAACCTGTATGTGGATCGAGCGTATAAAAGGTGTGTAGACAGAAGGTGGAAAAGGACAAATGCGGGCTCTTCCGGTTTTTTTTTCCGCTGTAAATATAAAAGTTTTACGAGGGAACGAACTGATGAGTTCAAAGGGTAATGCACGTTGATTAATCAATACCCGATGCTCTCTGTCGTCCTCTCGAGGCTCGGAAGCATTTATATATACACATCCGTAAAGCTGACTGACACATAATATTTATCATTCCCCATCACTTACAGTATTGATCGGAGAGGTGCGGATGAACAGGAGATTTTTATAGCACTGTGCACGAAGAAAATAACAGAAGAGCAATTTTTTTCGAGTCTTTTTGCAATGAAATTTCACAAAATTTCCCTCAGAGTTGCCTATGCATTTTTTGCATACTATTTTTTATATACATGAGAACTTTTTACGAAAATTTACATGAGCCAATTACAAATACTAATTATCTTGTCAATAATTTTCCGAAAGTTCGAGTTTTTTTTAATTTGCAGTGAATTGTAATTTTTTTTTATTTCGTTAAATATTTTATCCCTTAAAAAGATTTTCACAGCGAACAAAAATATAATTTTTTTGAATTTTAACGCTATAAAAGCTCGCCTCTCAAAATTGTAAAGTGAAGAAATAAAAATGTAATCCTAGATTTAAAATGATTTTCAGGGCCTTAAAAAATGAACATGAATTTCGCATGAATTGACTATCAGCATACAAATTTAATAATAAATTTAATAATAATAAATTCGACCAAAACCGCTCGAGAAATTCGTTTGTAAAAAGCGTCGCGACTCGTGACAGAGAGAGAGAGAGAGAGAGAGAGAGAGAGAGAGATGCGATTTTTTTTTCTACGACAGTATTCTGTATCAATCTAGACCCTTATTCTTCCATCTCTCGTAGTTTTCTTTGAAATTTCATGTCTCATGGAAACATTCATGGTTCGTCGACTCTACGAGTGGTATGAGATTAAGCCGATGCTCGCACACGTGGAATCGGGGTGAGCTCTGTTGAAACATGGAGTACTTTCGTGTCACGAGAATCTTCAGTGTCGACGCTTCATCTCTTTTCACTGTATTCCTTCTACTCGAGGATATTTTCCTTACCTACAGCGTACTCTACTCTTGATGCGTCTCGCGGGTTGAGCTTTGGCACAAAATTAAACTTGAAAGCGTCGCGTGAAATCAAAATCCCAGCAAGGATATAAAGCTTCATTCCAGTTGAAAGTGAATTTTCAATTATTTAAAATACGCAACTCTAGTGTCCTGGGAACAAAAAAAAAACTAAAAATAAAAATTTATTTTGAAAATATTGGAAGATTTTTTTTTTTCAGTAAAATAGTATAACATGATCGATGAAAAGCTGAATTTAAAAGTCACTTTCTGTAAGTTCCTTAATATATATATTATAAAAGGTGTACCGAGTCGCTTTTAATTGGATTTTTTCAGTGCAAAGAGTCTCGCGAAGAATCAGAATCTAATAAAAATACCTTGGACGTCTCGAACATTGAGCTGGCTCTCGCTGTTATTTATTTTTTGAAAATTTTACCAAATGGAAAAAGCGTTCGTGTGAATAATTAATTTTTCTCGTTCGTTTGACCGGAACCGGGGCTTGCTCCCTTCGGGCTAGATCGATCGTTGGTTAATAAAAACGCGCAATTTCACACATAAATTCATATTTATTAGGTCCTTTTGTTTATCAGGAGTCGATACGCTGTTCTTCACCTCTCGTATGATGGTCTGTTCTCTTTCTCTCTTTTCTCTCTCTCCCTCTTTCTCTCTCTCTCTCTATCTCTCTCTCTCTCTCTCTTTATCATCTGTATAGGTGGGTGTGAGATTCTGATGCACTGTCGTTCATCGGAACGTACGTGACGCCGTTGACTCTCATCAGAGATATAGCAGTAGCCGCGACGTGACGAAAAATAAAAGAAAAAAAAAAACGGAGAAACAAGAGCAGGGCGTAGAAAGAAAAAAAAAAGCACAAGAGGGGCGAGAGGGCGTCGAACGTTTGATTTATAGCGTTTTCGAAGCTCGCGTGGTTATACTGGATCGAGGCACATCTCTCTCTCTCTCTCTTTCTCTCGTTTTCGATCTTGTTCTTTCTCTTTTTCTCTCGCTGAGAGGGAAAAACCACCCTCGCGTTCTCACCCCTTTTCTCGCTTATAGCCTCTCGCGCGTCATGTGTCCCCTGGAGCTTCGTTCATTACGGCTGAATAAATAATACGATGGTAAAAGGAAAAGCGGTCGACGGAGCGTGACCTATCGTCGAACGAAAATGGATCGAGTTGGTAATGGCGTGACTCGATTGAATCGTATACAACCACGATTGACAAAAATGAATCTTTCACTTCTCTCTTTCTCTTCGTCTCTCTCTCTCTCTCTCTCTCTCTCTCTCTCTCTCTCTCTCTCTTTCGTTTACTTGCCTCTGATTTGAAAGCAAAGACACGTATATAACCGATAGTTTTACCGTCTCATGAAAAATCTTCTCATCAATCTGTGGTAAATCGATTTGTTTTCTTGAAATTTAATATTTCTCACAGGTGCGTACACGAGAATCTCATGTGTGAGGCATTCCATGTCACTTTAGCTAGTCAAAAATGATTAGATCCCGAATGAAATTTTCTACAATTCAAGTTACATACGAGTACAGCAATTGTGTCAATTTACAAGTTCATCCTGCTCCTGTGAATCACGAAAGAATCGTATTTTTTATTTTCAATTTTTTCATCAAACAGTCCGCAAAACGATACGTATTTATATGATTGAAAACCACAAAATTGGCATTTTTCTTTTTCAAAGAAAAATTACAAAAAAAAAAAACCACATATTATTGACAACTCGATTTTGTTTTTTTAAGTTAGGTTTTAATCATTTTACCGTATAGGTGAAGTTGCATGAAACGCCTCGTGTATTTCGAGTATGACGAGAAAACGATGAGAATCTGTGGATTCTATGGGAAACAAGAAACGCTCAAATATATATGAGATATGTGATATACCTAGTTGTGTACAGATATCACAATTGTCATGTCGGGGCGTGAGATTCATCGGTTCGCCCGACTATACATGACACGTATATATATATACGAAACGAGACAAGCGGATTTATTCGGTTTGAATCGAGTTTTGCTACAAGTTTCATAAAAAAAAAAAAATAATAATAAAAACATGGTAAATTTATTGGACGGTAGAAAAGTTTTCTTCGACAATGTGACAAATAAACGTATACGTAAGTTTTGAAATTTATAAAAAATATTCTATTCGAAATGAAAATTCTTCTTATTACACATTGAGTAATATACATGTGAATGGGTTACACGCGAGTATGAGAGCTGAAGATTTTAAAAATGAAAGATCCCGACGTTTACCTCGAAACGTAGTCAAGCTGCTATGGGAATTCACTTGCAAATAAAGCCCCGCGCTAGACCGATAAGAATAATATTACGTAAGCAGCCAGTTTCGGTGCATATGCGAGAGGGATGTTGTAGCTTGCGGTATATGAATGCATGGAGGAAGCACATTATATTTAAATTTGATCGCTCAAAAGGTTGAGCGACTGAAGATCCTTCCATATAGCTTCATATAAGACCGATCGTTATAATAAAAATAACGATACCAATTATAATAATAATCGTAGAACTTTTCATTGGTGATAGTTGAATGACTCAATTAAAATATACATTTTGTGTAATTTAATTAAAGAACAAATGTATTCAAATAACACAACCATAAAAAACAAAATTTGATTTTCACCAAATTTATTATCAAATATTCCACAAAGTTATTATAATTGTGCAAAAAATTATATGCTGATAGCTCGAGGTGAAAAGTTGATGGAATTTTTTGAAAAAATTCAATATTCCTTAAAATTCAAACGCGGTTGCATCAATTTTCACAAAAAAAAAACGTTCCAAACATCGAGAACTGTTTGCACTTACTTGTTTTACTTGCGTGCAAAATTTGAGCATACGCGCACTCGTGCATTCATCCGATAATTTTTTTTAAACGAGATTTTCGGACGCGTCGGGTGATTTTTTGAGACGACGCCATTGAAAATTAGAAATTGTTTGTTTTTTTCTTCATGAAAATAGAAGAAAAAAAAAAAACGTGCAAATTTTAAACTCGCACATTGCTTCGCCTCATTATAATCGTAACTCTATGAGAAGATGGTTTTTGTAGTTTCGTAAATATCTCACAGAGAACGATTCGTTAACGAGGAAGCAATATGCGAGCGTCGAATTTGCACGCTTGTCCGGTTGATAATCTCAAATTGGCGACAGTTGGAGCGATCATCGGATATTTTTCGAAAATTTCGAAATTTTATGAAAGATCAACCTCTCAGGCGATTCTTGCCAAATTCAATACCAAACATGCATGTCCCCTAGCCTATCGATATAAAAGGTTTGAGGCGAATATCTTGAAATTTATTAAAAGACATTTTTGAAAAAATTCAAAATTATCGAAAATTAAATACCCGTTACGAGTTTTTTTTTTTTGAAAATCTCAGCAAAAAAGAGGGGTTCTATGTTTTGGTAGTATAAAAAGTTTTGGCGCGGTAGCTGATGAATCAAATACTTGAAATTTTCTTTTCCACGAAGCTTCCTCTATGAGAAAGCAAAATAGGATATAATATGCCAAAATGTCAAGTGGGACCATTTTTTTCATCGGGCCTTTTCACTCGCGTATTATACGACAGCATGAATAACAGGAATTGTTCAAAAACCTTCTGAAATCTTGTTATACGAAAAGCGAGTGAGCGAAGCGTGTGGTGTAACGGGAGTAGCAATCATTTGCAGATTAAGGAGCAAACTTATGAAGGACATGAATTGAAAAAATGACATTGCGGGACTTTTCTTATACCCAAATATCCGAGTGCGAGTATATATATCATTTTTCCCCACTTCGTGCTTCAATTACCGTTCCCATTTCGAGATTATACCTATTTTTTTTCCTCCTTTCGTTTTCTCGTTCTCCTCATATATAGCGGTGCTTTTAGCTGCGGTTGTTACAACATCGTGGAAACGATACAATCCCCCGCGTATGTTTGGCGCGTCAGCGTTAACTCCCCGCCGGGAAAATACGGGGGTAAAGAAAGCAATAATCGTTATGCAAAGTTGTAGTCTCCGGGAGATAACTGCCGAGGACCACTTAGACGAAGCGCTTTAGCCTCGCCATCGCGCGTCATGCAGGCGCGCGTCGTCAGGGAAAAATGTATACCGCGAGCTGTGTGTGTAAATGTGTGTGTGTGTGTGTATGTGTTCCTCTCAGCTTTAGCTGATGCTCCTTCTCTCGTGATGCTTCTATATCCAGCTTCCGGTTTTCGGGACTTAAGTTTTCCACCTCGGGGTGCAATAATCTTTTTTCTCAATCTTTTTCTTGCGTCTTTATTTTCCAACTTCGCGGGCTTTTCCCATATACTGCGACGAGAAATAAAATAAAATGCAACGTCAATGTAGAAATATATCGAGAGCAACATCGATGCAGATTTATTTATATTTTTTTGAAGAAAATTTTAAGAGTTTTGCATATACCCAGCTGCATCGATGAAAAGTCCTTTTGTATGTGTGTTGCAGAGAGCTCAAAATAGATGAGCTGTTTTTTTTTTTCAATAAAATGGCGACATTGATACCTACATATATGTATATTGCTAAACGTATAATAGCTGCTGCATGGTGTCTTTTCACCAGCAGACTCTCATCCATCATATTACGGCGGTATCAGGCACCCGTCAAAAGCTCTACGATCCCGATACGTGAATTGACGACCGGCACTGGCGCAGTGCATTTTTTTTCCGTTTCGTTTTTTTTTTTTTTTTTCTATATAATCAAACCAATGAGTCAGAGACTCCTATATACGTTGTACATCGAAATATCCAACTGTCGGTATATAATAACTCCGCGCAGAGGGTTTTCAATTTTCATTTGGGAATGGAATTAACAGCCGAAGAAAATTTGGTACGGACTGTACAAACAAAAATGTGACAAAGTCGTTGGATTTTTTTGTTATAAAGTAAAATGAAGAACGAAAAAAAAATTTGTTGGATTGTATTTTTACATTTTTTAAAAATATATGCGATCGAAATATATTTTTTTGTTATAAAGTAAAATGAAGAACGAAAAAAAAATTTGTTGGATTGTATTTTTACATTTTTTAAAAATATATGCGATCGAAATATATTTGCGATTTGTATATTATTCACATGAAGCTTCATATACAAGGTTTATATATCGTGCAGAAAAATTTACCAGGAAATTCTAATTTCGAAAAATAAAACGCAAAATCAATTTTGACTGAAAAAGAAAATCTTTCGCGCAAACAAAGGCGTCTCCTTTATGAGACAACAATAAAGCTATATCGTATTTTTTTTTTTCATTCATTTGGGATTATTACGTTGCAAAATCTTTTGGAATCTTCTTTTATTCGAATAGCGCGTGATGGTGAACCCTGGGATTCGAAGTAGTTCAGCTCTCGGTATACGTCTCGCTGCACGGAGACCTTAACTACTAGCTACGACATCCGGAGCTCAGCAACCTAATGCTCTCGCGCGTTCTCCCTGTGGCTCATCCTCTCGTTTTCTCTCTTTCGCCCTCTCTCACTCTTGCGGGGGAACTTCCGTTTCGGATTTAATGCCGACCACCGAACGTTTCGGAAACTGGGAAATTCAAGAGCGAGAGGAGAAGATCTAAGCTATCTGTGTATATATATATGTATGTATACATAGAGGGAAAAGTATAGGGAGATCGAGTGAGAAAGTACGGGAGGCGAGCTCATGGAGGCCGAAGTAGAAACGGCCAGGACCAGTTGACCGGCAGGATTTATGTATGAAAACGCGGCAGCAACGCGGGTCGACTGCTATGTAGAACGATAGAGGGCCCAATCTGTGGGTGGGGAAAAGGGCTTAGGAAGATAAATTAGTCGCCGAGTTGTAAAAAGTCGACTTGTGGAAGGCACGGATTACACGGATGTACTGCCAGTGATGCGGGGAAGGGGTGTGGGCAAGGGGTTGGAAATCGATGCTCCTATACTTTTTGCCCGAAAAACCGACATTACCACCCTTCGAAGCGACCCCGCTCGACTGATCCACACACTCGAGTGATTCTCCCAAATCCGCAGTTTTTCCGCCCTAAAAATTACGACGATTCACGCTTTACAAGTTCCCGCATCGCTGTATATTTATTAATTCTCTTTCATTTTTAATTTGCATCGTTATAATCGTTTAATTGAATTGAAAAGCAACTAGCTCGTTAATGTAAAGAGGAATTATGATGCAATGTTCTTTTTCTTCTTCTGGTTTTGCAATTGTAATGGCTAGTTCTATCGTGTGTGAGACGAGTAAAAGGTTTCTCGCGAACATGCAGCGCGTTCTTTCGTCGCCGACTTTTTCACCGCGCGAGTGAGGCAAAAATAAAAATTAACGTTTGAGGTTTCCCGACGAGACATATAACGATATACACCCGCACGCATACGCACGAGCGGCTGACGAGAGAGACGTCGCGTCGAGCTGTAATGTGTATGATGACCCGCAGGAGGAGGATGAGGCGTGTGCGAGTTCGCGGTCTAGCACAGACTCGTCTTTCTTTTTTTTTTTTTTTCCGTTTTCTTTTTTTCCTCTTAATAACGTCATGCCTTTCTCTCATTCCATTCTCCGTGACGCTGTCGCTGTACCAGCGAGAAATAACCTCTTCACACTTTTCACCACTGTTATACCCCTCGCTATATATTACACAGAGTGAAACGCCCGACGGCTCTTGCACTTTCTCCCTCATTCTCCCCAATGTAACATACAATAAATATCGTATAGCCGAGAGAGACAACGGAGAACAGTGAGGACTATAGAAATTTTGGACAAGGTCTACTAGGTTCTGGAACATTTGTTGTACTTTTAATAGTCATTTTTGTTTCGTATTCGTGTGATGTGAGATTAAAAAAAAAATGACAAAAATTTTTCGTCCTTGCGAGCTCTTTCGGATTAAGGTAGTCCTCGTGAAAATACGTTTATAATGAAAATTTGTTGAAATTTATAGTGGACGAAGGGAATGCTAGTACCCAACTTCTCATGAAATTTGAAGCAGATTGACCATCCCGAACTCGAGATATTCAATGTTAATGTTAGCAATCATTACGTGTAGAGCATGTACACGGAGAGAAAAGTCCTAGAAAAATTACCGTGCTTGCCACTGTAAAGTGGGGACAAACGAAATGTTTGGGATATTTTCTACGCAAAAAAAATGTCCCAAACATGTCGCTTGCCCCCACTTTACAGTGGCAAGCACGGTAATTTCTCTAGGACTTTTCGTCTCTCCGTGTAGCAAGCATTGCTGTACCCTGATACTAGCACGGTTTTTTTTTAAATATTACAACTAAACACGTAACCAGATTTTGTTAAAAAAAAAAATTTTAGACGGGAGAAGACTATTATTCACATGTTAGGAAAAAAGAACAAAATTATTAACCGTTTCGTTAACGAACGACGATCACAAAAAGAATGCAATATATGAATGAAAATTCGACGCGCATGCTGCATATTCTATGGTGTGAATGTATCCGAATATGCACGGTTCCATGTATAACAGCCATTTCTGTACGGACTCAATCGAAACTTTCTCGCAATATTGTAGCAGGAGGACTTATACCTTAAAGTGGATGGCATTGGTCGAAATTTTAATGGAAATTGCAAATCGCCATGATTATACTATAGTCTTGCGGAATATTAGACTTCAGTAATAATAATAATAATAATAATAATAATAATAATAATAATAATAATAATAATAATAATAATAATAATAATAATAATAATAATAATAATAATAATAATAATAATAATAATAATAATAATGATAATAATAATAATAATAATAATTTATTAGTGAAACAGTTAAAATCAAATTTCAAGCTTCCTTATATAAAGATTTCATAAGGGCTTTCTGCCTCGAATCGCCAAGTTTATCAAAAGAAAACTACAGTAAAGTTCCCAAATGACAACTTTGTCCTTTTTTGCTTCCTCATAGCGAAAGCTGTGTTTGCATGAAAAAATATTTCAAGATCTTCATGCCAGTATGTTTAAAATGTCCCAAAATATCAATAAATCATGGTTAGAGAAAATGTCCGAACAAGCATGTGTGTGTGTGTGTGTGTGTGTGTGTGTGTGTGTGTGTGTGTGTGTGTGTGAGAGAGAGAGAGAGAGAGAGCATGTATGTCTTGGCCTCAAAAAATTAAAATCTGTCTATCCGGAGAATTGCTTGAGCAATCAAGCTGAAACTTGGAACACCGATAGACCATGTACCCACCTTTGTTTACTGCAACTTTAGTTTAAATTGCTTGCAAATTTTTTATTCCGCAGGTTTTTGAATTTTTCGAAAAATGTATGAATGTGAACGATTGTACGAGAACTTTCGTAACTTTGCAGCTATCGAGCTAATTTTTTTTTTACACAAATAGACTTTTAGTCAAAATTACGGTTGGTATCGAATTTATCAATAATCGATTGAGGGATCAAGATGATAGAAAAATTTTTAATTACCGCAAAATTTCCGTTATTGTTTCAAATGTCATTGAAAGATTTGTCTTAATTATTGTATTGTTATTGAAATCGAATTCAGAGGGGAAAAAAAACGTGCAGATTACAAAATTTGCACATTGCTTCATCATTATTTTATCTTGCTCACGAGACTTCCTCTATGAGAAAACAATATTTTAAAAAGTCACGTTTGCTCATAGAGGGTTCTTTGTGAGTGAGATAAAATAATGAGGAAGCAATGTACGAATTTCTGATTTGCATGCTTTTTTTAAATATTTGTCGCGCATAGTTTTCTCTTATCCATTGATATATATATATATCCATCACTGTGATAACCAGAGGAATCCTCTAGAATTCCTTCATCCGTATCGAAGCACGTAGACCGATTGCATAGTCGATAATAATTCGCGCTCATCTCTCGGAATTTATATATAGCGAAATTTCTCTTTATACGTAAGGACCGCACTCAATATACGATCTCCACAAGAATCCACCGAATCTTATCGTCGAAAATCATAAACGAAACGGTTTTCTCGCTCGCAGAGAGAACGCACAGCCGGAGCCAAATATTGAAAATCGATGCTAGACACTATTGTCAATTCCTACCCTCACTTGGCTCAATGGAAAACGTCATTCTATTCCTTCTTCTTCTACTTCTTCTTCTTCTTTTTTTCTCCTTCCAATGTCCAATTATCGGCTTTTATCGAAATTTACCAGCGTTTTACATGAATTATGCATTAGTCCTCGTATACGTTTTATGTATGCCGCAAGTAATCGTTCGAAGATTTCCCATGCACACTGCTGTCCTCTTATGCTACAGTAAACAATGGAAATTTTTTTCGCGATAGGAAACAAGCCCATTACCATCGACTCTTCACGCTTTACTCTCTTCATCGTTTGATCGCGAATTATCCACCTCCCGGATTTTATATCACGTCGCTCTCGGTCTTTTAAAGCAATAAAAAAAAAAAAAAAAAAAAAGTATACGACGTTCGGTTGAACGCCTGGCGCGAAGCCATGAGTTATTTTCGTGTAATTTCGTCTCGTTAACGAAAGTACTAGCGTGTGTGGATCCACACGCGGGCGTGTTGTCTGCTTTTTTTCGATTAATTCGGCACATGGGTGCAGCAACGAATGCACATCAATCAAAATCGATAGACTCGAATTGCGAAATATCGAGGAACGAAAGAGAGAGAGAGAGAGAGAGAGAGAAAGAGAGAGAGAGAGAGAGAGATATTTGCAGTGTTTCACATTTTCGATCTTTGTTCGTTCAATAGCGTCAACGTGAGCGAGCTAATAACGTGTTTTTGTCGGTTCGTTATTTCTCGCAATAGTGCTGCACAGTATGAAGAGTACGCTCGAATGAATTCGCGCCTGTTGTATATAGCGAGTACAAATGTTAATGGTAATCCCTGCGCTTCGTCCATGTTTCATAAAATCAAATCGAAAATACATCGTGTGCTTTTGTGCGCTCTATACAGGTATACAGCATATATTGTAAACGAAGAGAGAAAAGACAATTTAATAAATTGAATTCAGCAGGGTATATACAGAGTTCTCTCATTTCGCTTTACCATGCTCATTAACGATCAAAAAACCTATATTTTATGTATCCATATCTATATGTTAGCCGAGAGAAACAAAGATGACTTTACAGAGAGAGCGGTGAATTTTACATGGTAGCTATTTTCATTATAAAATCGTCGGGGGGTTACATTTACAATTTCTCGGTGCACAAAAATGGCAATAATATGCTTTGAATTCAAAACAAAAGTGGTTGAATTCGCGCCACATTTTTTTTTGCTCATTCACGATGCTAGCTCTCTCTACGAGGAATAAATGAATTGTTGAAAGCCATATAGGTGGAGAAACTTTTTCGCATAGCCAAAAAAAAACGTAAAAACGTTTCGATGGATTATAAAGAGTCCTTGGACTGTGGTATCGTTCGCTCAATTTTACTTTTTTTTTCACCAAAATAATATGAGCTTGTGTGAAATAGTATCAGAAACAAGGAAACTCAGTTTGATGCTGACGAAACGACATTTTTTATTCTTTTCAAATGTCGATGAGACTGATAAGCCAACTTTACAAATAGTAAATTTTGCGAAATGATTTTTTTTTTACTTTTTAAAAATGAGTTTTTCAGTCGGGACTCTTTTTTTTTTAAACTTGAATTAATTTTTTTTATTTTTAATCATTATCGGCTTTTAGTTTGGAGCTTAGCTGCATAGACGATAAATAAAATTTCGATACACGAGGATATAATACCAAACGAGGAATTTCATTATTCTCTCTCTCTCACTTTCTCTCACTCTCTCTCTCTCTCTTTCTCTCTCTATTCGTCCTTCTCTGCCTCGTATCTGTCTCTCTGTACAGCTATATGCCGTAATTCCGAATGCAAACGTGATTATGGCCAAATGACACAGAGAAAGAGATGAAGAGGGATGCGTGCGAGGGTGTGTGTTGGCGATAACGAGAATCGATCGATATAGTTAGCAAAAGCGATAGTAGGCAAAAGCTACGTACATTCATACGTTCTTTTCGGTCGAACGAAGTTAATTTTCCTGCTCGATGCTGCCCAGAGAGAGAGAGAGAGAGAGAGAGAGAGAGAGAGAGAGAGAGAGAGAGAGAGAGAGAGAGAGAGAGAGAGAGAGAGAGAGCTTTTATGCTTTTTTCCATGTACCAATCTTCTCTCTCTCTCTCTCTATTTCTCTGTCTCTTTCCAGCTTCACGAATTTTATTTCCATATAGCACCCCTTTCGACCATAGTTAACGTACTATTGGCTCTATCTGTTTCTCGTTTTCCACACGAGAACTATTAAGCCCCTGCGAGTTAGTTCCCGCTTTCATTTTCATCTCTCTCTCTCCCTCTCACTCTCACTATACATACTGATCCTTCATTTAATCCCACAGCCGGGCTGTGGATGGGGTCCTCATACGATAATTCCGTTAATTACGATTCTTCAAAGATGAAACGATCTGTGAAATACAATCGAGCTCGTGTGTATATATCTCAACGCGTGCAGCCGAGAAGAAACCATCGTTTGTAAGCGAAGTAAAAAATAATTTTTTACACATATTTAATTCGGTAAAATAATTAATATTCATTATCGGGGAATAATTTTTTATAAATTCTTCTCAATTGTTGAAAAATTTAGATTTTTTTTCCGTTTTTCTTTGTCTTCATGATAATTATAATTGCTTGAAGTTTATCGGGAATGGATTTTACGGGTAATTAATTGACCGACGAGCCAAAATATCTTAATATAATATCAATGGAAAAAGTGATTCGTACGGATTTTCCCAGAGCGACGATATTGAAAATTTATGAACACAGATTCAAGGAAATTTCTATTTTTACATTTTGCCAATTGAACAATGAATAATTTGTCAGATATTAAATTTTTTATTTTCCCTTTTGGTTGGGACTTCGTGTGGTGGAGAGTTGAGTTCCATTCTGTTATATTTGATATAGATTGCCTAAAATAATGGACATTACCATTAGGTTGCTCGTCCAATTTTGTCCAATCTCTGCGTGTATATATTTATGTGTGTTTATGTGTGTTCCCAACATTGAAAGGGGATGAGAGAGAGAGAGAGAGAGAGAGAGAGAGAGAGAGAGAGATATGAAACGGATATTACGTATAACGCAGCGTTTCCGATTAATATTTCGAGGCTTTCATTGAAATTCAATTTCTGTACAGCTTTGCGGTTGAGTTGTAAATAAATGAGCAAGGGGTAAAAGAGATGGAGCTGTTTTTGCTCCTTGAATACACCATCAAAGACTCTCATACATATAAAACGCTGACATTGATTCCAGATTATATAAAATGATAATTACTTATTTCATGTAAAAATGGAAATTCAAATTTTACTGACTAATTACTTTTTTTTTATAGCCACAATACACTGTCGTGCTTGTTCCTAGAAGCTTTAAGCAGTGAAGACTTCATTCTGCAAATCTGATAGTCGATTAGCAAGAATTTTCAAATGGTAATTTTCCTGATATAGAATGACTCAAAAATCAATTTTAGTCTAACCAAATCAAGTTTATTAAAAATTATTGTCCGCAGCATTTTTGTTCATCGACCCTCGGTCCCACTCTGGGCTTATAGCTTGAGAGCTTTTATATCGCATGATTTTTGAGAAATTTTATAGATTATCTAACGAATGATTTTCCGCTGATCATCATCGAATTCTAGTTGTTCGCTTTGAAAAATTTATCGGGAAAAATTTGTAAAACTCTGTCGGATAATTAAAAAAAAAGTTAAATGTCATATTGGAGTAAGCCAAGGTTCGGTTTTATTCTATCAAGCATTTTCTAGCTTAAGCATATCGCTCACACGTGTAACGTGGCTTAAAAATATTGATACTCATCTCCTACAGGATATTTTTCAGAATTTTCGCAAAAGTATTGAATCTTTTGTTGGCTGTAAGATTTTTATGAAAAAAAAAGTCATTGTTGAATAACAGAGAGGTATAGTGAAAAATCTTCAAAAATAAATTACATCCCATTTTTCGTATACATATTAAAATATAATACATTGATCGGGAAATCTCGGGATCGAATATTAGATGTATTGTAATTTCGATGAATTTTCTCTAATCCTTCAGGAGAGTCGAAATTTTCTTAAAAGTCTGCCCTCAAACCGGGAGCGTGAATTTTTATCACGTACCACACTGTTTATTATCTCGTAGATAAGTTTACCCGTTGATAATTCTCTTGGCTCAATTTTCCACCTCCATTCAGATTTTAATACGGTTGCGTGAGCTCATTTCCCTTTTTGCTCGCGATTCAATGCGATGTTTGGTGAAATATTTCGTGAAATTTCGGGAAACGGGCAAACCTTTTCCCTCAACGACACAATGATTATATATACATATATAAATGAAGCAAGGAGAAACTGAACTGGACATGTATGCATACACACGCTCGAGTTGATACTCACAGCAACGCAAATGTACTTCTCATTTGCAATTTCCGGTTGTAGACCCTCGGCCAACTTTGTGTGACAGACGCCTCGAGCGAGAGACGTCGTTTGCGTGAAGCTTTTCTCTCTATCACTTTCTCTCTCTCTCTCTCTCCATCCCTCTCCTCTCTCTCTCTCTCTCTCTTCTCTCACTGTAACCCTCTCTTTGTGTGCTTTTCTCTGACTATTTCCCTCTATGACGACTCTCGTCGCATCCATACAGTATGCGCAATGTCATGTGCCATTCCGTAACGAGTTACGAGTTACATACGTCGAGTTCTCATGTCTTTATATACATGGATATACATAGCGTTTTGTGTAAATCGTAAAACATGCCCTGGGATAGAGGTGAAAAGTGCTTGCACGTAATACCACTTAAACCTTTAAATAGCGGGGTTAATATTGCAGCATCGCAATACGAGCTTAACTAATTGTTTACAATTTGCGGATTGTCGTCCTGGCTCAAGGATTCTTTTATCAATGTCCATATTCATTCAAGTTTCAACCTCGAAATACTTTCATTTTTTTTGTTTACTTGAACAGAACAACGTTCAGCTACTACTGCAGTTGTGTTCTAACAAAGCAATTTTGGAGATGAGGCCAATCATGGCAATCTTGGGCGATCAGTATCAGCCAAAGGGAAACGCTAACTCTCAAAAATGACGTCGTAAAGATCGAATTTTACTTTTTTTTTTTTCTTCGATTTACGAAACTTGACAGGACTGGGCCGCATAAATATATATATTCACCGGTGCAAGGCTGGTTGCCATCGTGAGGAGCGTTCTTCCTGACACTATAATTATACATGGGTATATACGATTCGTTCCATCAAACACGTATTTACCTTGATTTCTCCGATTTCACTTTGTGATTTGGGAATCGTTTCTTCGACAAAATATGGAATTCTCAAATGTTTAGATATTCATGCAATTTTCCAAAGTTTCCTCCAATTACCGGCATTGCAGCATCGAGATAAATTTTGGCTAAACGTTTGTCAAGAGCACACGTATTGATTGGTATCCGATGCCGCAGCTATCTTAATCCAGAGGGGCTCAATTTTAATATCCTCTGAGTGAAAATACATGCATTATATATAAGGCCCGTAGAAACGGGGATGAAAGATACACGGAATACCCAAGCTCAATCGTATTTTCCCATCGCAGTTGGTTCGGAAAAAATCTCAGAGGATCTCGAAATTCCGTGCTCTGCGGTGAAAACGATCTCGACAAACCGGAGTTATCGGGCAATTTTATCTCACGTGATGACCCATTTGGATAAAACTCCCAACCCAGCCCTACATTGAGATACACGGATTCCCGCGTTTGCTTCGTTTTCCTCTCTCTCTCTCTCTCTCTCTGTCTCTTTCTTGTCGTCTCGCTCTTATACGAGAGACGAGGAGATGATTTCGAAATCTGCGTTCGTACAGACATTCGGTGCTGAAAGTGGCGGCAATTATGTATAAGCCAACACAAGGGTACAGCCAGAGAAAAGGGAGAGAGAGAGAGAGAGATAGCAAGATAAAGAGGGTATATAATAGGGGTGGTAGTTTGCAAAATGGGATGAGGCGAAAACATAAAGAGATCGATAGAAGATCCTTCCTGCATATTTCTCTTTCTCTTCCCTCTCTGTCTCTCTTTCTCATCCTCGACAAATTGGAAGTAACAAGATAAATGAAGGCGTTAGGGGATGCTAATTGCGATTCCAATGCTGTTTCGTGAGAGCCCAACCTAAGGGGATAACCCGCCACGACCTTCCCCCTTTCCCCCACCTACGGTATCCTTGTGCACAATGTATACGTTGTAGTACATCGATATACCATCGCAGTTCTCGCTGTAATGATCCCCTTAACTCGCAAGAGGAGGGTGGAGCTTTACCAGAAACACATATCCAACCCCAAGGGTGTCTAATATACAACGCTTCGTTGCCAAATTAATCGAGCTATTCGTCTCGTGGTATTCGTGACTTCAACACGATACTAACTCATGTGATTTATTTAAAAAAAAAAACATCCCTCCACTTGTTGTTCTGATTGACGAGCTATTTCAAGATTTGCAATTTTCCATACGAAAACACGAAGCAACCTGTACATGAAAAGGCTAAAGATAGATGTATATAAGCTACTCGTTAAGTCTTGTCGAATATACATGTATATACAGAGAGGGGCAGTGAATATTTCTGGATTAACGTGTTCGCTTCAATTTCAGTCAGGAGTAATGTATAGACGTATATATAATTCGAGATGCATGAATGAGGGCTTGATTGGGAAGATATTCACGAAAACTCTGATATGAAAATAACTCCGTGTCGTGCACAGGCGCACAGACGTACACTATCAGTAAAAAGTACTCACTCGAAAAAATTCCGAAGTCATTATAAGTGTTAAAAAGTATGGAAAAAAGATATTTATTCATTGTAAATCGTCTTGAGAATTTGTGAGTGCAAAATATTTGGAAATATATATTTTTTTTTTACTGACGATCTACTCCCAACTTTTTCATGTTGCATATGAAGCAATCAGTTTGTGATATATCTATCCTGCATACATGTAATGTTTTTTATCAGACAATGCATTTTGTTGCCATAAGTAGGTCAATGAGGATATGAATCAAACACGACGAATTCCTCAAGTTTCGATAAAAGCCTCAAAGTTCGAAGATCAATTTCATCCGCCTATTCACTGCAAATCCAAGTGTGTAGTTTTTACACACTTATGTGTGTAATTTCTTGTAGTCACTTTTTACTCACTTTCACGTGTGTAATTCTACGTCATAATACACATTAAGTGTGTTATTTTGTAGAATTACACACTTTAAGTGTGTTATTTTGTAAAATTACACACTTTAAGTGTGTTATTTTGTAGAATTACACACGTGAAAGTGAGTAAAAAGTGACTACAAGAAATTACACACATAAGTGTGTAAAAACTACACACTTGGATTTGCAGTGTTTGCTCCCTTATGATATGATTCTGCTTATAACTGAAAATGGCACTTGAATAATAGAATGAGTACGTAGTATACCGGGCAAAAGAACTGAAAATCTTTCGATTCGGGTTCACGGATCATAACTTATTGATGTGATTTACATACTGAGAATTCTCATTCACAAAGAAGATCGCGATTTTGATAGCAAATAATACTTTTCCCGGAATTGCAGTAAGATCCATCTCGATTAATTATGAATTAAATTCCATTAAAAATTAACCATGACGCCCTTTAAATGATTAATGTTTCCGTGACATCGAATCAAAGACAGACGATACACTGAAAAAAATGGTTCGGGATTTACAATAATACTGTTATTGTTGGCCAGTTATAGGTATACTGGTGAAAAAATATTGCCCACACAGAAAATGCAGTAGCCCTTTTAGAAAATCCCGATTGCCGTAAAGTTCATACAAATATGACTAGTGAAGTATTTCTAATTCAACAATAATATCGCTGGTGAAGGCAAAGCAGTTTTGTCTACGGCGCCTATACTGCGCCTTTGTGGACGACACTCAATCGTCTGGCTAGCTTAGTCATTATAAATAGCTGGAAATTTATCGTTTTTGTAAATCAGCCATACTAACATAGCTCGCGAAACTACACTGTATTGTTCAAACAGCTGTAGTAGCTGATTTTTACATGCCTAGCTATTTCAACCATATAGTATGGCTGCGAGAATAACGTTGTGACACATAGCTATACTAATATGGCTCGCGCAACTATACTACGTTTTTGGAACACCTACAGTAATCTGTTAACGCGTGGTGTCTATGCCTCTGCCTCGCGCGAAAACGAGACCTCGCTACGCAAAATTTGATAATGAACGAGTTTGTGAAGAAGAAACTGAACGAACGGAATCTTGATGAGCTTATACCGACATTTGAAGGTAAGTCTGTTCTCACTTATCTACGGAATATGTAAAAAGGACTATTTTTCCTGTTATATAAACGCCAATCGTATAACAAGCGAATTTTTGTAGGTTAGGTCAACTGTCATTTTCCTGCAAGGAGAGTATCATATGTCTCCGGGCCATGGATTCTCTCAAACTTCCAGGTGTGTTTCATTAGCTCTAAAAATCAAGTCTCTTTTGCAAAATATTTATGTATGAATATCATTATCGATAACAGATGATTAAAATAAATATTCATGATTATGAAACATATTGGCTGAATTTTTACTGTGACCCGAATATCCCCTACTATATATACTTACCTATACGAGTATAGGTAGGTACAATATCCTGTAATTTATCTATGTAAAATGAATTTATAATTCAGCCATATTCTTTTGGTAGTATAGCTGGTACGTCTACCTCGTATTCTAGCGTTTATAAAACAGCTATAATACTAGTATGGTTGGCATACGCATAACTCGTGATGGTGAACTCAACCATACTATGGTATTGCTGAAATAGAGATACTTGTCAGATTCGCGGAGCTATTGGGTATATGTCTGTCATGACATAGCGGTATGCTCACGCCAACGATATTGTGTCAGTCATATTTGTATGGCTTTATTACCTAGATGGTAATACTATGGCACTATGGCAGTAGCGTATTTTCCCATATAATATGGCTGAAGCAATAATAATTATGGCTCGAATCGGGAAACTTTTTTTTCAGTGTAGCTGGTTTTCTCGGCAAAATCACGAATTATAATTAAGTCTCTTCGTGGTCCCGAAATGATTGGTGTATACGATTGCCGCAGCTCGACGCTACACATATATTACTGCATCCTGGGTACCACAAAAGCTCCACAGGATTCCGCGCTTAGTTGGAAATGGAGCTCAAAGAGAGAGTTAAGGATGGGGAAAAGAAAGCAGGCGGACGAAGCAAAAGAACAGCTTTTACGTTTAAATGTGCAAGCGTACGGTTAAATTGGATTTTCCATTCATCAACGATGAAGATTGCTTGCGGTGAATGCTCGCGAAGCAGCACCAGCAGCCCAAGTGGCAAGACGTATATACGTACAAATAATATCGCTCGGTGAAGAGCAAAATAGTTCAATCCGCATCATTCAACCTATATAATCTAAGATGGCTCACGCGGCTCCTTTCGTTTCTTATCATATATGCTCGACATGTATATGTATATTATATATACACGATTCTTTTTGCCTCTCCCGCGGGACAAAGTAAGCTCAGATCATGCCCAAAGAAGCATGCACCAAAGAATTCAATGTTCTCGCCTCTCTATACACGTCTTTGTCGTGATTTTCCATTCGTACAAAAGCGATTCGTTGTCACAGCTACGCGAGATTCGTCGATTATTGTGATGACGCGAAAGTTCGTGCCTCATTTTCTCCGCGGTGGGCGCGGGAGCAGCGTATTTATATCGCACCAATTGAATTCACAATAAACCGGAATCTTCGTATTATTGTAGGTCATGGGATGTGTATAGGCGTCGGAATTCACAGAGTGCGGCGCGACAATTAATAATTTGGATGTTATAAAAGCTCCTAAACAATGTCCCGGGTAAAAGGATGTAGGACACATTTGGGGGGGGGGGGGGGTGGCTCCCTCGCGCGGCATTAACGCGCGTTTTCGAGTTTGCCGCGTGATTAATAGTCGTGACTATACTCGTGGCAGTATAGTTGTAGTCGTCGTCGTCGTCGTCGTCGTATCGTTCTATGACCCGTACATATATTTTATATATGTAGGTAACTATACGACGAGAGAGCCACATCACTGGCATCTGGTGCATTCGTGCTGCATTGTTCTCTCTTTCTCTCTCTTGGTCCTTCTCTCTCTTCCGCTCGCGGATATACCAGTGCGACCTGGCGCCGACTCCAAATTGATGATTCAACTTTTATTAATTTTGCATTTAACCCCCGAGTCAATTAAACAGTCACGTTCGTCCAGCATATTCAGCACTCAAGCAAGAGTAACTATCGATGTCGTTGTCGTTGTTGTTTTTTTTTTTTTTTCGCAACGTCATCGAGTCTTGTTTGGCAACGCGAGGGACCAATCACCGTGCAAGCACTTTGAATTGTCACCCAGAGCAACCGCATTATCCATACACGATATCCGAATCTTTGTGTGTATACAGCGAGAATACACGCCATTGAGGCATGAAACTTGGTGTTATGAAGTGTACTATAATGTCATAATGTGTAAAGTGAAGGTCGTACATATCTTGTTTAAGTTTTTACTTCCTTTTCGGGGCTCAGGCGCGATCATCCAAGCCTCAGCCAGTACTGCGGTGTGATTGGTGACCGTTTATAGCCCCGTGCACTGGCTTGATGCGCCAATCACTTGGCGGGAGGCAGTTTTTCTGGATGACACACATCAGCTGCGAAGCTCCGTCAGCAAAGTGTCGCTTTATTATCCAGGGCTTTCCGCAGTTTCATCGTGCCCTGCACCGTGAAAATGCATTGCGGGAAAGGCTAACTGCGGATAACACTCCGCGGTGAATTTGAAGTAAATGAAATGGAAAATGGAAACAATATGGGGAACGTAAAAAGCCTGAAAAATGTATACGATCGAATCGGATATATTGAAATCTATCTCCGATCATGGATCATTTCACGCGAAATGTAGCAAACGAAAGTTCCCCCAAAGTCGTATTATACAAAAAAAAAAACAAAAAAAGCGATTGATGCGACACACGCATCGATGAATCGTGATTCGTGCAAGTCTACTGTTTCGCTGCTTTACGCGGATCTCCAATGTATAGCAATTTATTCTTCAGCTGCAGCAAGAATGCGAGATGGATACAGAGCGAGAGGAGCAAGTCCTGGTTTGCGTCAATCCTGACGGAGGCAATATGCACCCGGGGGGGTTTTTTTGTTTTTTGTTTTTTTTTTTACCGCGGATCGACGTCAGAGTGAGTTTTGCGCCCCGACTGATCCTCGCTTGTGTATTTTCGTTCCATCAGCAAAAACGCGCATATACGCATACTTGGGGAAACGAGCTTTACGCGGATACCCTGGCTCTCCGGGGTGGTGCAGTGAACAGCAATATAAGCTCGCAACGAACCGACAGGCCGCGAAAACCGATCGACAGCAGTCTCGTGTACTGTCGAGAGCTACGAAATACTTGTTACTATATGTATATAATAACGCTCCCTTGGTTATTCGGGGTTTAACCGTGTTGTATATAAAACCTATCCCATCTCATTTTCTTCTCTTTCCTTCTGGCCAAATTTTCCCGCTCTCTCTCCCTCTCTCTCTCTCTCTCTCGTTGTTTGCAACCATATCGGGCACGGATATCTTATCGTATTCCCGATCTTTATATTCCTCCGACCCACTCATATTGCCCTTACTCTCTTTCTCTATTTCCCCAGCACGAACCGCGCATTTTCTCGATATCTCGCTGCTTCCCCCCTGCGTCACAAGTCCCTCTGCCGTTGTATTATCGCCGATACACGGCCAGTAAACACACAACAAGCTCACCAAACAGGGAATACGGTTCGGAGGAAGGGGAAATCGTGCATCAAGATCTCCCGCGTTCTTTTCCGTCGTCCATTTTGGCGTGTAACCGACAGAAGCGAAAACCTTCAGCGTTATACTTTTTACGCGGCTCTTTTTGGAGAGGGGTATCGGTCGAAAGGCGCCCCGGTGAATGCTCATTGCGTGCAAATGAATTTTACCGTTATAGGGAGTTCGATAACGAAAAGCAAAATTTTTCTCGTTTCACGGTGAACACGTGCGTGTGCGTCTTGCATAGAGTTCACAGATATATATGCCGGGGCTGTACTAAGGTAAATGTCCCAATACCGGAGCATGCCCCAGTTTCGGACCTCTTACCCAATTATTACAAATAATCAAGAGTGAATTGAATGAAAGTAAAAAAAAAAAAATTCAATTAACAATATCAATGATTCTTCATGCATTTATATGTAATAAATGCTCTGAATAGTTCCCGAATTTCTGTTGAATACTTGCTGAAGGAATTAGGCGCGATGAAGAAGAGAAAAAGGAAATTGGCAGTGAGAGATAGGCGGTTGGCGCGTGTTTGAGCAGGAGTGGCTGTGTCCGTTACTAGGATGGGTATATGGAACCGTGGACGCTTGGTCGTGCGATGGCAGGGCGTGTCGATCAGCGAATGGCAGATCTCATTCTGAAACATTGGTGCTCGATTTTTATCATTATCAAGCACCAAAGAATCGCGATTTTTCAGCAGTTTCCCCGTGCCCTCGTGCGAATGTAATGCAGTATAAGAGCTATCGGCTGTGCATGGCCGCAAAAAGGGCTGGCTCGAGGACAAAAAATTCAAGGTTAAAACGGGGTCGAATATCTCGGGATCAGGGGTAAATAATAAAAATAAAAACAAGAACAAAGATAATAACAATAATGCTGAAAAGTTATTAATAAAAAAAAAGTCAACGAAATAATCAGAAAAACTATTATTCATTCTTCATGAATTGCAATATCCGATTTTTTTTTATCACACACAATTATAGCTATAAATTTGCCTCAATTGTTTATATGCGAATAATCGAAAAAATTGAATTTCTCCGTAAGAAAACAAAATATTGTTTTAATTTTTTTTGTCTATGCTGCAATGAGATTGTCCCATTCTGAAGAATTTATTAACAATTTTTGTAGCTTTTATTGAATAACTCGTGTGCCCGATAAATTAAATAAAACATGTTCGACATTTTCAAGAAAATATATATCCATTAGGGTGTCAGTTTATTTCCTAAATTGACTTTTGTCACTTGAGTATGGTCCAAGTCGTTCGTTTATAGCATAAAAAAAATTATGGAAAGAAAAAAAAATTTTTAACATGGGATTTTTGCACTTTTTAGAGTTTAATTATTTTTCGCTTACTATATTCATTACCTCATTGAATATTGTTGATTCTACTACTGTTCTGACCTATTTAGATGGAAAAATGTTTACATTGGTGAAAAAAAAAAACTTTTTCGTAAGTTTTGAAGAGGTCAAAATTTATTTTTATCATATTTTTGAATAATTTTCGAATATTTTTGAATTCATTGGCTTTTCAATACTTATTATCTATTTTGAGGTTAAATATATTTTATTTTTATACGCTCTCATTACTGTTTGATATAAATTTTGAGTGGAAAAAAATTTTTAACATGTACTTTTGCAACTTGAATATGTAATCTTAATTATATAATTGTAAATTATTGTATAATTAAATATTAAATACCACAAGAGCTTTAAATTAACGGGTATTTCCCGATAAGTTCGTTGAAAACAAATGAAGGAGTCAAGTTTTTCTGAAAAACTTGACGACTTCGTTTATTTGCAGGGAACTTTGGAGGAAATACCCGATTAATTTTGATGCTCGAGTGGTATTGGGGGAATTATTTTTCCATCCAAATTTCGGCCAATAGAATTGCACCATGAGATAAAATCTACAGTTAAAAATTCAAAATTCAAAAGTCACACAATTATCATTTTTTATCAAAACTTTTCAATTGATACAATGGAATTCAATCTGTCAGATTCGATGAAAGGTTGACTGGATTGGAAAATCTTTTGTTTTTTATATACAGGCAACATGAGAAATTACCAGTGAAATTAGCAAAAATTATCAGGTTAAATACCGCGTATAGCTGTAGTAGGTTATACAAAATAACGTCGAATGGTGCAATTCTATTGGTTGAAATTTGGATAGGAAAAATAATCATCTCAATTAAAAAATTGTATCTTAAAACTATCTGTTGGTAGACCGTGAAAATTTTAAGTTGGAAATTTCGCGACTAGTATTTGACACTACAGTCTAGGGTTGCCGGATCGTAAACGAAGGATCGATCCGGCAAACCTTAGCTTAAAATTTTCACGGTCTACCAACATACGGTGTTAATGATACAATTTCTAAATTGAGATGAAAAATTTGTTTTTATACAAAATTGATATTAAACAGTAATGAGAGGGTATAAAAACTTATATTCAACCTTCGAATAGATAAAAAGCCAATAAATTCAAAAATATTCGGAAATTATTGAAAAATATGGTAAAAATAAATTTCGACCTCTTCAAAGCTTATGGAAAAATTGTTTTTCACCAATGTAAAAAGTTGCCCATCTAAATAGGTTAGAACAGTAGTAGAATCAACAATATTTAATGAGGTAATGAATATAGTAAGCGAAAAAAAAAAATTAGAGTTTAAAAAGTCCAAAAATACCATGTTAATCAAATAGGAAAAGTATCGTCATTCAGGCAGAGGTTAATGGCACTTGAAATTTTTTTTTTTTCTTTCCATAATTGTTTTTGGGCTATAAACTGATGATTTGGACCATACCCAAGTGAAAAAAATCAATTTGGGAAATAACGGACACCCTAATATCCATGAAATCAGTCTATCAATGACCTTGAAATTTTTTCAAGGTTAATCCGTAGACTCTGAAGATATATCCGAAAATTCACGTAATTCTCTCTATTTTACAACTTTGTGCGGAGCATCCTTAAAATTACGTTCGAATTGGCGCGGTATGCTCCATACACATAGCACACCTCTCGTCCTTTACCATCTCTCTACTCTACCGGTACTTTCTCACACACACACACACACACACACACACAACCTTGAGAAAGGAGCAATGATTTTTTCGATTGTGTGGCTTGTGCGATTGTGTGATTGTGTGGCCAGCACACGGATTAACAGGCTGTGGCCTAACGCCATACTACTATGTATAGAAAGTGGAGGGAAAACGTAGTACTCGCCTCGTTCGGTGTACTCGTATAGTAAGGAATAGTATAAAGTATCTATATATATATATAGTAATAATAATAAGCATTCTCATACAGTGAACGCGAGTTGCAGGGCTGTGGTGGGGAAATACCTTTCTCTATACACGGCCAAGAGTCCGAGAGAATCGAGGAGTTCGGGTATACTCGGCTAGCCGACGATCTCGCACGAAACACGTCGAAAGTAAATCGCGCGGCAGACGGTCTTCGCGCGTCGAGCTATCAGGTTGGCTTCCGCGCCTCTCGTGACGGTTTATACATTATAGATACTCATATATATATATATATTAACACAAATAGATATATATATATATACATATATAGTGATCCACGAATTTATCGTTCGACATCGAATTTTCACGGTTGTTAATATCCAAGTGTGGACCCCGAATTTCGTGTTAAGAAAAAAAAATTGCTGTTCGCCACAAACGTAATTAGCGTATAAAGTTTTACCGGATAACGTGTGTCTGTTTCGCACTCTCATATTACTTCGTGTACGACGATAAAAGAAAAAAAAAAAAAAAAGAAAGGCTCTTGCAAAAACGAAATTTTGCATCGTGGTGTAATTCGAAGGAAAGAAGAAATATAAGCTCGACGACAAAAAGTGCGAGTTCTGTTTGATATATACAGATATTTTTTTTTTGGTTCTCGGTTTTGTTTTTTTTTGGTTTTTTTTTCCCCGTTAAAGTGTGTCATTTGGTTTTCTGTAATTTGTGTGATGTGCAAGACGACAATGGCCGATAGAACGAAGATGACGACGACGACGACGACGATTCTTTGGTCCTGCATCGCTGTACTCGTCGCCGCATCAGTACAAACAGGTGCGTGCTTACGTTTTAGTGATGTTCGCATATATATATATATATATATATATATATATATATTTCATTCCTTTTGCGGGATTTGCCGTTCGGGGGTGAGGATATGGCAATGAATAGGCAATATCTCTGGTTATAATGATTGTATCTGTGAATACGTGCTAGCGCAAGTTTTTCGAGTATTTATCATCAAGGTGCGTTCGCATACGTCGATGAATTATCGACTATCGAGTATCGTTCGAAAAACCTTGATTATATAAGAGGCAAATTTTTTGGGGGTTATCGCGTTTTGTTTTCATTTACATTATTTACGTAGCTGAACAATCGTCGCTGAAAGTCGTTTTACATTTTAAAAAAAAATGGTATTACACTTTTCAAAAATACTCTTCCAAATTATCAAAAATGGTTTTTCATTTTTCAAAAATGGTATTTCACTTTTTTTTTAAATGGCACTCCAAATTTTCGAAAGTATTTCGATTAAAAAATGGTATTCAAACTTTTCAAGAATGTTATTTCTATAAAAAAAAAAAAATTGTATACAACTTTTTGTAATTAAAAAAAAAATCGACGTTTGGAAAAATATTACATTTAAAAAAAAAACGTTGCGCTCTTGCAATTTTTTCACGAAATACAGAATTTAAACGTTCATCCGGTAATTTCGAACAAACTTGCCGCGATGCTTCTTTGTTTGGTTCTCCGAAGGTGGTTCGGAGAAGATTTTTGACCCACGTTCGGGGAGGTAAATTGAAAAAAAAAAGACGCGTGAATGTTGCCGTGAGAGGAACGAAAAGACCGGCTAAACGAGCACGCAGGAACGACAAAGAGAGAGAGAGAGAGAGAGAGAGAGAGAGAGAGAGAGAGAGAGAGAGAGTTGGGTACAGTTCGAATAAATAGTTTCTCGCGTCAGTTATTCCTGGAAATGAAACAAGCGACAGTTTGGTTAGATTACATATTCATGTATTCGAAATTGGTGTTATCAATTTTTAAGTCTGCTCAACTTACACTATATCGAAGTGACAACTTTTCGATCATGCTTTATGAAATAAATATACGAATATATTATACATATTAGATTCAACAATGAAAACCCCCGCCCTTCTTCCTACGATTGCATTGCTCATTGAGATTCTTTGGCCTTATAGTGCCAAAAAGTGTAGCTCACTCGAAGCGAGAGACCTGGGAAAAAATATTTACAACTGCCTCAACACCGCGATATTGAAATTTCAACGAGTTGCAATTTTTTGAAAATTCCGAATCGTAAATATCGAGCTGCTCCCTAACGCGAATATTCTTTTTGCGAGAGACATTGTATTTTTTCATTAATCCTCGTCGATATCGAAAAAAAACGATCAAAAAATGTTTATTTATTTTTTTTTTCAATTTTGTGAATTCGACTGATATTATAAAATACGATATAAGTATACTTATCGTATAATTGTCCTGATATTGATCATATTGAGTCACTACATAATACATTACGTGCGTTTTCACTTTCCGGTTAATCGTGATCGAAGAATCACGTGACTCAACAATCACTCGGAAGTAATAATCGTAATCCGCAAAAATATATATAGGAAATTCCATTTCAATTTTTCCAAATCTTGAAGACATTATTTCAACAAGCTACAAGATTAACATTGCAAAAAACTGAGAAAAAATGTTTTCGAAAGTTTTTTTTTTTTACCGCTTGAAATCAAAACAATGAAATGATTCATTGAAACTATGTATATGGAAACGAAAGGAAAGGCTGTTGAAGCGCTTGTCCCATTCGGAGCTGGATGTTTTTTTTTTCCACCAACTTTCTCATTCAAGGCGTGTATTGTGCATACCGTTACAGGTGCCCTCGCGTTTTCACGCGGCCTCTCAATCTCTCGCAATTCATTCGATTCGCGATATTCCATGTTTTTTCGCACAAGTGGTAATGTGGTAAACAGACTTTTGTCGCGAAAAAAAAAAAATTCGTCATAACGTCCTCGACTCGAGTCGACGCGTGCTTATATATATATATATATTATATATATTGCCGTTTGTTTGAACTCGATTTTATTTTCATTGTGCGTTGGGAGAAACGAAGGTGAGCGGGGCCATGTCGAGGGGAATATTTATTGGCAGATGTATAACCAGCGGCGTTACTCAATCGATCGTAATAGCCAGCTATCTGGTTTTACAGAATTTCATTCTCATGATATTTCGCGATCGTATCTGTTCCATCTTGTCAAAAAAAATTTTCTCTCTTTATTAATTCCTGAATTTGATGATTTCCTAGGTTATTTCGAGGTTAAAAGGGTCCACCTTACTTCTGTCATTATAATATAACACTTGTTCGTCTTATATTTATTATTATTATTATCATTACTCCCTCAATGGAGGAAGATTTGTTTTTATGAATTTTTTTTTTCAAGATTTTCATGTCAGATTGCTCGAAATATTCCAAATAGTCAAGAAATCACATTTAGAAAAAATGGCTGGAGGCGTATAGGCGTATGTATGTATGTATGTATGTATGTATGTATGTATGTATGTATGTATGTATGTATGTATGTATGTATGTATGTATGTATGTATGTATGTATGTATGTATGTATGTATGTATGTATGTATGTATGTATGTATGTATGTATGTATGTATGTATGCGCTGGACTTGTAAAATTCGAACGGTTATACATATCTCGAGAATGACTTGAGCAATCGTGCCCAAATTTTGCACAAAAATTTCAGTTTTTATAAAATTTTTGAATTATTAAAAAAAAAGTCTGTACGCGTTGTAACTTTCGTAAATTTTCATCTATTGAGTCACAACTTCTAACACAAACAGGCTAGGGGACGAGAATGTTTGGTATCGAATTTGGCTTCGATCCATCGAAGGGTTCGAATTTTATGAAATTTTGAATTTTTATGAGAAATTATGTATGTTAACTCTGACATCCGTCAATTCACCATTATCAAGTCAGGGCATACTAATGGTCGGGATTGAGTTTGAAAATAACTGGCAAATAGGTTTGGATTTTCAAAACCATTGAATTATGTGAAATGTTGAATTTTTATGGCAAATTATATGTTCGCTCAAACTTTTGCGAATTTATCATTAACGAGCCGGGACTTTGCATATAAATAAGCCAGGGGACAAACAACTTTCGTTATCGAAGTTTAAAAAGATTCGCTGAGGAGTTTGAGATTTCTTAAAATTTTTAATTTCCAAATATTTTTTTAATATCCATGGAAAATTATATGCTTTTTCTGACTCGTAAATTTTTGCTAATATCGAGCAGGCACTTTTGTCACAAAAAAAAAGCCAGGGGACACTAATATGTTCGTTAAAATGTTCGTTAAAAATAGTTATGCCGCTGCATCATAAGATTCATTGACGATGTGAGTAATGGTTATCTGTTCAACGGTATTGATTTAGCCGAAGAGTGACGGATAAATTTTCTGCAGTTTTGATGTTTTAAGCATAAAATTACTTTGCAACAACGTTATAAAAATTTTTTATTATCAAAACAAAAATTTAAGAAATATGTTACCCCTTCTCGTGGTTCCTCAGATATTTTATTTCTTTTGCAAATGCATCAGCCGATCGAGCTGTAGATACCGTCTTTTATAGCAAAATTAATTAAATTAAATTTAAAAAATGGAAATTGTCAGTCCTGTTTAAAATTTTTTTTTTTAATATTCTATTTATGGACGAAAGTTCCCCATTTTCGTGGTCAACAAATTCAATTATTCCGTGGCCCCTCACTCATGGGGAATAGTGTGTGGAATGAACTTCAATGTTGTTCCTTGAACTGGCTGGCTTTGTGAGGGGGTTTTTTTTTTCGAGGGTTGTTTAATGGGAGGACACGCATTCTCGAGGAAGAAAACTAGCGAGGGATACAAACAGTCTATCGAAATATATATATTTATCAAGAAGAAATGTGTGCACTTCAAGTCCGATACATACATATATATATAGTACTATATTACAGGTAGTGGTATACATATATATACTATATCTGTATACACGTGAGGAGTAGCCCAGGGAAAAAATGAGCCTACGAGTGTAATATAATGAGGCGGTAAAGAAAAAATGAAAAAAAAAATAATGTCCTCTCTAAGACTCGAGGGAGCCTTTTTCTCTTAGCGATTGCGTAATAAAAATGTCTAACGAGCGGTAACGTGTGGCTGTGGTCAAAGAAAAGGTGACTCACCGATCGATACTCTGATAAACATAGGAGAGTTTTGTGCCTTTATGTCTTGTTCTCTCCTCTTTTTTTTCTTTCCACGACTCTCCTGTTTCGTTCTCTTTCACATCTAGCGATGGCTAATATCCTACACGAAATATCCAACTTGCGGATCGGATATTTTCATATTTTCTTGTCGCGACATTTATTGTGCCCGTGAAGAATTTCAAAAAAGTTTCGCTTCGTAGTATTTCTAACGTAAAATTATACGAGATCTGGATTATTATCATATTATCATAGGAAATTATCATATGAAAATAATAATATTCGAATGTATTTGTGACTGGAGAGGGGAGCGATGCGAAATTTTTATTTTTCTTTCGAAACAATTTTTTTTCAACCTGGAAATTTTTTTTTTTAACAAAGTATGTGGTCTCGTGACCCTATACTGGAAAGTTTAATTTCATGAAGTGCATCTCAGCTTATGGACGGTTAAGACGGGAAAATTTTTTCATTCGACCCTTCTTTGATATTGACTACGATAGTTTTTTTTTTTTTTTTTTTTTAATAATAATTATCGTTTATTATCCATATCAAGAACATAATAAGAATAATTATTATAATTTTTATTATAATTATTGTTATTTTTTCTCAATATTTTTTTTTCGTCAATTCGATCAAAGCTCGAAAGCTACGCGTCCGTATGATTGATTAGCGGCGAAACACACTACCAGACGTCCGATTCAGTCTGTATTTTTTTCTCGATGTTTTTTTTACTCGGCGCTCCTCGCTTCGAAAACTCGTCGAATCTTATCTCAAATACGAGTGCCCCCGAGAACACAGGTGTGTTTGTCCACTGTATGTACATTAATATCGTGAAGAGCGTTGTTATAACTCTACTTCGGTTCGGATCGTGAGGGACTATGAGGATTTCGAAGCTATTTTTCAGGGCGAAGTTGTTAGTTCATACTTAATGTCCAGATTTTCTATGTATATATATATATATATATATATATATGCATGGATAAAGTGAAATTCGATCTCTCAAGCAACTCCTCTTTAGTTAGATCTTGGTAATCGAAAAGTTGGTTAGAACACTCTTGAAAGAGAGGAAGTAACAATTTATACAGTGAGTTGACTGGCTTCCGCTTTACTTTCTATTACATTAGCAAAAAAAAAAATTCTCTCTGACGATGGAAAATCTTCGAACGTTCATCAAACTGTCATATTTTTAGTATTCGTTCCACTTTTTTTTTCTACGATAAATGTCACTTTTTATTGTATTTTTTTTTTTAAGGCAACGTTTGCCACGATTGCGCAGCCAAAAATCGTCGAAACGAATAACAAGTTGGTAAAAAAAAACACGCACACACATTGCTGAGCTTTTTCGAGTTGAAAATTCACAATATACGACGAGACACAGAGGTGGATGTTGTGTGGTTTATATATATATATGTATGAGGTGTATATTGGTCGATCCGGTTTATGAACAAAAGCCAATATTTTCGAACTAGAAAAATTCTCGTTCTCTTATACTCCCTCGTTTCTTGAATTATTCATGCATGGCGATTTTGTGCAATGGCTTTTTATACGAAATGACGTTGTGATCGTCCTCTTGTAACACACTCTTATACACATACATGTATGTATGTTTTTTCTTGGGTTTCGTGGTCTCTAGGATCGTTTCGATTGTCCGAGGAATGAAACTCTTGGCTCTCTCTCTCTCTCTCTCTCTTTCTTTATTTTTAGTCGAGTCGACTCTAATAAACGTCGATTAGAGGGATATTGCGAGGGTCATGGACCAGCTGCTCTCCGGAAAACCGGACGATATTTTCTATCCTACTCAGTGTCGTCATTTATTTATTTTTTTTTTCTCGATTTTCGCACTTTATCTCTCTTCTTCTTTCGTTCTCCTCTCCATCCTTACATCCGTTCATATATTTGGTGAAATTTAACCGATTTTCTTCGAACTTGAAAATTTGATGCATTCTAACGATGCGAAAAGACTTTTATCCTAGAATATTAAATCTCTCATTATCTTTGTCATGCTAAAGTGAAGAAAATCGAATCTGTAAAAAAGAAAAAAAAAAAAAATTATCACTAAAGGACAAGTTACCTTTCTTCTCTCGGGAACCTTCCAGGAGTGTCTCGGGGGGGGGGGGGGGGGGGGGGAAGATTAACCTCCTCGACTAATTCGTTTTGCCAACCGCAAGAAAAGTATAGACGAGAGTCAGGTAATGTAGCATCGCACACTTCTCTCTAGATATTTTGTTCTCTCTGTCTCTCTCTTTCTCTCTCTCTCTCTTTTCCACATTATCGAAGGAACGTTAAACTGCGAAGGACTCGGGCGTTTATAATTAATACAATTAAAATGCCAGCTGGTAACGCAGTTAGGCCGAGAAGGCTCGCAGCAACGAGTTTTAATGCCTTGTGCTGGAAAGAGAGAGATCGAGATCGAGATCGAGAGAGAGAGAGAGAGAGAGAGAGAGAGTCAATTTAGTTGAAAGTTTGCTCTCGAGGTTCGAATACCCTTTAGTGATTTATGCGTGAAAAAATCGAAATATTATTTATTATTATTATCATTACTATAATCTATAAAAAAATACTTAATATACAAAATAAAAATAAGTTTTTTCGTTTGTCAAGTCATCATTAATTCATCTCGACTGTGCGCTAAGAGAAAAAAAATGACAATATATAGGAACCATAATTTTATGGTTAAAAACGACCTCAACTTCTCATTTTTTGAGCTTACAAAAAAAATTGTTCATAGTTACATTAATTCGATATTATAGTAACGGCAACTTGATTATTTGTTGTTTAAACTGTCAACTCTTGACTATAACCAATCAGTTAGAGTTAAGAACTAGCATAGTCGTAGTAACGATATATTTTTAATTGAGTCAATGTTTAAAAAATAGTAACTATACAATCGAGTTCTCAGTCGGAACGACTATGCGATTTTTGTCCACTTAACGATATTACATCATATTGAGTAACTTTGATTTATGTCGCGATGACGGTAAAATCTAAAACTAAATACATCGTCAAAATTGTCAAAGAGACAATTGAGACCTGGTTTGCGTACGGCGTTTATATATATATCTATTATTATATTTTTTTTTTCGTATTTTTTGCGGAGTGAATTTTCGTTTCGCTAATTTTACATCCTCAAAAGCGAGCATTCTGGTTCCATTATTGGATTAGAAGTATCCTGCCTCGCAGAGAAGCAGGAGGTATCAAAAATAATCCTCAAAGCTCCGTGGTTGGGTCAAATTGTTATTTTTGATCGAAGATCGAAGCTAGAGTAATGCAATCTCGGTTCGCTCGCTCCCTGTTATGTACTGCATAGGTCCGGACTTTGCTTTCGAGGACGATCTCGAGCGGATGCGCGACGTAGCGGCCGATGCCGCAACTAACGTAATCAGAATCCATAGTTCTGATAACATTAGAGCGTTTAATATTTTCTTATGGCTGCAATTGCCAGAGGCATTAGTCTACATCAAAAAGGTCATCACGGCCAATTTACGTAGTTCCGGTAACAATAAAATTGTTGAAATTACTAAATAAATGTACTATATTTTCTTAGTTGTGGTCTTTTATAGTTGGGATAACTATTAAGATTTCTCCCAGTGTGCAAACTTTCCATCTATTCTCGTTGCAATGTTTTTTTTTTTTTTTCAAATTGTTTTGCTCTTTATTCAGCAAACTTGTAACAGTTCTTTCTCCAATTATCTCTCTCCCTCTCTCTCTCTTCTCTTGTCGTTGAGCACGATTCACTCCCGATATTTTTAACGCCCTCGGGATTCCAGCATTTGCAGAGTTATCTTCGACGTTGCTTTCGTCGTCGTCGTTGCCCGGCCAGTAACGTGCAATTTAATTTGCTCGATACTATCGACAAAGGTTTTTCTTTCTACGCTCTCTCCCCACCCCGGCGTGGTTTTTTTTTTTCATCTGGTCTCACGTTTTCTCTCTTGGTTCACTTCCGGTGGGCCAATCGAGCCTGGCAATCCCGATTATCGGTTTCATTCCTCTTCTCTCTGTTCTCCTTCTCTCATTTCTCGCAGCTACAAAACACGTTTCTCTCCTTCACACTTTATTTCAAGTTCTTCTTTTTTTTTTTCGTTCTTCTCCATTTTGCTCTCGTCTTTTTGATGGTACAACTCCTTGGCTTTCCTCTCCCTTTTGCCCTCGTCGACTCCTCTGAACGGGTAAGCAAATTACATCGAAATTACTTTCCTCCTCTTTTGGTTCACGAGACCTTCACTCGTACTTTTACATATATATAATATATATATATATATATATAAAAGCTCTTTTCGGTGCAGTTACCAGTCAATGGACCAGCGATTGGGCTCATTCTCGACATTTCACCATTTTCCTCTTTCGCTTCTTTGATCCCACTGACGACTCTCCAAAACGTTTCACACTTCAGCATCGCTAGTACATAGTGATAAAAGAGAGAGAGAAAAATAGGAGAGAGAGAGAGAGATGAAGAGCGATTACTACAAGTTAGAGACGAGATAGAAAGAGGTTTCAACTGAGATGAGAGTAATTAGGAACGAACGAGCCTTAATTGCCGGTGAATAATTGACTTCTGTTGAATCGCCGAAGCGTCCACTACGCGTTTTCTCGTCTGTTTCTCTCTTTCTCTCTCTCTCTCTCTCTCTCTCTCTCTCGTGCTCGCAAGATCCTTGGTTGATTCGCAAAATAGTCAACGACGAGATGAATAGAGAAAGATCGAGAGATAATGCTTTATGCAACGCAAGAGCTCATTCTTCGTTTCCTGCACCATTCCTGCTCGTAAATTCCATTCAATTCTGTCGTTAACAATTGAAAAGAATAGCGAGCACGAATCGAGAAACGATTGTAATAACGAAGAACGTTGAGTCTGAGATTGTTGAAAAAAAGGCATATCATCGTCAATGAGATGGAAATTGAAATTTTAAAAGTCATTCAAACATTGCTGTCTTCGACATTGTATCAGTGTACAGATATCTATGTAGATTTTGATCTCCCTCTCTCTCTCTCTCTCTCTCTCTGACGAGAAACCTTGATTACGATATCACGCTAATCCCTAATTACAACTTCTCCGTTAAACTCGTTAAAACCCCTCCGTAGACAATTAATCGCTACATTTATGATAATCCTTCTCTTTTATCCTTTCTCTCTTTCTCTCTTGTTCTCTTTATGTCTTTCTTACATTTAGATTCCCTTTATGCTCAGTCACGCCATAATCGTGTTTTCAGGAGGCCTTTCACACGAAGGCAAATGCTCTTTGCCGTCGTACTAGCTCTATTTACTGCGCAGTTAAGAAAAAAAAACAAATGAAAATTTTTAAAATTCTTTGCCACATGTTTTATTGCCCCAGAAGACAATTTGGCAGTTTTTTAGTTCACGAGTTATAATTATATTTTTTTATAATTTCAATTAAATACAATTACGACTTCATGGTATACTCGATTTGTAGATGTGAAGTCCTAAAAAAAAAAAAAAAATTATCGTACAAAAGAGTTTAAAATTGCGCTAAAAAATTGTCTAAATCTGACAAATTAAATTGATAAAAATTAAATTGAATAGAAACTTTGGGTACAATTTAAGAATGGCATTATACGATCGTGTTTTCGAAGAAGTAATATATGTTTGAAAAAAAAAGGTTTTTAAAACGTTTCTACAGAGTGTAATACGATCATTAATTTACTCGTTGATATCGTATAAATTTACGGTGAACGTAAAAAATAAGACGAATTGCTCAATTTACATTTTAAAAAATGCCGCGTTTTCATTGCAATCGATGAATTTTCATTTTGTCATTACACGCAAAAATTCGCAATACCGCTCGAATTCAAATTTCAGAGAGCTCATTCATGTCCGTCGGAAGATTCGTTATGGATTTATCAAAGCGGATATTGAAATTCATTGTTTGAAAATCCTTTGCTCATGATGCACGATATTTTGGAACGAAAAAGTATTTAAGGAGGTTCTTAACCCAGAGAAAAATGGTAAGAATGATTCTAAAATTTGAGGGAAGGTTTGTGCTGGTACTGGAAATACACCGTAATTATTTCAGATTTTTTGACCACGTAGTTGAGGAGAAAATAAAAACCTTAAATATGCCGCTTATACGTGGGCCTCTTATGAGAGAAGTATTCGAAGCTATGATCGGAGATTATTTTAGGAGTGAAAAAACGGTAACATTTCCCCGAAAAACCGTTTAAACGACAGATTAGACCTTCATATAGATATAATTTGCCCATCAAGAAAGTTTTTCATCGTGCCGATTGTGAAATATATACTTGCAAACAGAATTGAGCGTGAGTAATGGCAAATTAATAAAATGAAAGCGTTATTTGGTGAAACAAATTCCGAACGCAACCTGCCCCGTGCGTCGCCCGCGCCGCGCCGTCACGTTCCCCTTGCCGCACCCATTTGATGTTAAGAACCTCCTCTTAAATCGTGTAAGTTTATCAAAAATCTTTTATTATTTAATTTTAAATGAAAATTCGACCATTGTTTCCCATTTTTCAATAAACAAACGTCAATCGATATTAATCCCGAAGGAAGTTGCAATAAACTACGTATAATCTCGAATGTATATTCATAATTTTTTTTAATTTACATATAGTTTATTAATTGGGAATAAAAAATTTCAGGCAATAGCCGTAAAATGAGTTAATTGTATTTAATTTTTTTAATTTTTCAATTTACTTCTTTTTTCGCATAACTCCATACCCCGTGTATATAACAAATTTTACTTTAATCATGGATATTTATTAATTTTACGAAATTGAAATGCAATGCGACCGCAAGAAAACGTGAAAGTATAACTGCTCGACACGTAAAGTAATTTGGACTATGCCATTCTCGCTTTTCACCGATCGATGTGTATAACAAAATCGGTAAAACCTTAAGGTCACTCTTACCGCGAAACTCCCTATAACACTGTGGCGTTTCTTGCCTGCTCTCCGACAGGCGTTCGTCTACCCTATAAATAAATGATTAAACGTTTTATTTCTCGATTCATATATATATTCACCTTGAGTCACACACGACTCTCGTCAATGACGCAATGGCCCGAAGAATTTTCTGCATAGTCGTGGCGTCAGGCACACCATACAATAAACGCCGGCCTTTTGAATCACTAGAATGCATATATACAATTGAGAGAAAAAGAATTAAAAAAAAAAAATCGTTCTTCACATACCAACGTAGCGGAGATTGTAATTATTATCGAAGGTGAAAAAAGTTGATTAAGGTTTGAAGAAAAAAAAAAAAAAAATGTACATCGATGAGGAAAAAGTGTGCGTCGAAGAAACGAGGGAAGAATAATAAAAAAAAAATAGAAAATATCTCGCCGAAGATACGTATGAAACGATAACGATTGCCTGCTTACCGATTTTTCCCCACGTGACTCGATCGAGTAACAAGTTTTATCCGTATACAGAATGGGGATAAACGCGAAAAGAATGGAGAAATGAGAGAAAGAGAGAAGATTGAAACACGATGAAATATATAGAACACCGCGGCGTTGGAGCGTAACACAGAATTGGTTACAGATCGATAATCCATTAACCGTTATAACTCTCACGACTCACAGACAACGATATTCTCGTGCACACCCGCGAAAAGGCCTCTCGCCCTCTAGGCAATGTGGCCTCTTTGCGAATTTTACTCACTGGAATGCAAAAGGCCGCATCTCGTGCTTTCGTGCAATTTTCCACATTTCTCCCGGCCAAGGTAAGCGATTTTCTCACGCTAAGTATAGACACCCCGAGTCGGTAAAAATAATAATAGCAGCATTTTCGTTTTGTCGAATAAACGATGCACACACCGCGGTCGTTATAATTATAATTTTTACGGAACGCATGATCGCTCCTCAGACATGACGAAGGGCCGAGGCAATTTTTATGTTCCATTTTTCGTATACTCTTCAAATTATACATACATTGTTATATCCATTATTTACAAAATTATATATTTTGTTCTCGAAACAACAAAATGGATCATCGATTTTACATGCTTATTTCGCGCTCGTAGGATAATTCGTAACGTCCAATGCAATTGTCTAAGAAGATCGATGTTTTCTAACCTCTTGCTTTACACGTTGAATCTCATCAACGAATCTTCGCGTCGAGTTTGCGAACTGCGGTGGAAAAATTTTCAATCTCCGAGCATAATAATGAAACGTCAATTTTTATCATAGAGAAGCCGAGATTCGTTTGCATCGAATTGACACGCCAATCGCATTGAGTTTTACGTTATTTTCACTTCGCGTTAAATCGTGCAATCGAGAGACAGCTTTTAGTATTTTTGGCACTTTGCAGGCACGACGATTGCGCCCACGTATCACGAGGATATCGAAAATTTCCTGAGACAATTCCGCTGTACGTGCTTGAGAATATATTTATCGTACAGGTGCTTGGAATTTTTTTTTATTTCATAGCAAATTTTGCAAGAAAGTTCGACGTCGTGGAGTCTGTACGTGAAGCATTGAAAAAAAATTCACGATTTCAATAATTTCTTTACCGAATCTAATCTCGATTCAATCGACAAACGTTTCTACCGAGCAAAAAAGTTGGAGCCATTGACAAAAATCAGAAAACTTTTTTTCGGTGCACGATGTTTTTAATGAAAAAAAAAAAGAAAAAAAACGTGCAGATTGGAAATTTGCACATTGCTTCCTCATTATTTTATCTCGCTTATAAAGATCCCTCTGTGAGAAAGTGAGTTTTTCAAATTTGGTTTTTTTCCGGTTTCTTCATAGAGGAGGCTTTGTGAGCAAAGATAAAATAATGAGCAAATTTATAATTTGCACGCTTTATTTCTTTAATTAAATTTCAATAACTATACAATAAACGGACACAAACATTTGAAACAACAACGGGGTAATTTTTTTGAAATTAAAAAATTTTCTCCAATCTGAATCACTCAATGAATTCTTTCCAAATTCAATACCAATCGTGATTGTAGGTAAAAGTCGATTTGTATTTGAAAAAGCACTTTTGGGTCATTAGTAAAAAAAAATTTGTAAATTAGAGCAATTAAAGATTTTTGAAAAATTCAAAATAAAAAATCTGAACCACATGAGCGATTTTTGTCAATCTCACAATCAGTGCCATCCATTTCTTGTCCCATAACCTGTCCACATACAAACTTTTGGCTCGATATCCAATCATTTGCGGAAGTTGGAGCTATTAGAGATTTTTTTTTAATTCAATTTTTCTTGATATCTAAATCCCTCAAGCGATTCTTGCCAAATTCAATACCAACCATGCTTGTGAGTAAGTCCATTTGTGTAAAAAAAAAAAAAAAAATTTGCTTGATAGCTGCAAAATTACGAAAGTTAGAGCGCTCACGCTGACATTTTTCGATAAATTCAAACGTTCGCGAAATAAAAAATTTCCAAGCAATTCAAACGAAAATTGCAGTAAACAAAGGCGGGTAAATGGTATATATCTCTGTACCTAGTTTCAGCTTCATTGCTCAAGTATAGTTCTCCGGATAGACGGATTTGAATTTTACGGACATTTTTTTCTAAACATGATTTCTTAATGTTTTGGGACACATTGAATATATCTGTTTGAAAATCTCGTTACATTTGTTTTACGAAAAGAAAGCATTCTCTAGAAGGAAGCAAAATGAACAAAATTCGACGCGTCAATGCACTATTCCTGAATAGTGTGACGGAATGCGGACTCAACACACCGACATAACTGTAATTGACGTAAAAATAATTCATTTATATGACGAAATAAAAAACGACGTATAAAAAAAATGACGAAATGTCATCTGGCCTGGATAGTTGAATAAGAAATCGTGGCTGAAGGCGTACGCAGCCCCCTCCTTCGCCCCCCAGAGCCATACGGTATACAAGTCAGAGGTGTGTACTGTCGGTTTGCTGTCACACGCTTTTCTACCGCAATGTGGAATATAGCACCGTATTATATATCTCGTCACGTAATTCCAGACTTTACGGGATACTTTGTAGACAAAAGGGCCTATTCGAGTACGGGTAAATAGAAATTTCATGCCCTTTTTATGTTGGACCATCTACGCACATGTATATGAATACATAGCTATGTGTACACACTCTTGCACGGAGATCATTATAGTTTCAAGTATAGTATGTATGTACGTGGCCGCACATGGTCGGTGAAGCTCCAAGCAAGTCCACGGTTTCCGAGTTAAGTTTTCTTGCGTAAGAAACGTATAGTGGTTCTCCAGGCTCTCTCTCTCTCTCTCTCTCTCTCTCTCTCTCTCTCTCTCTCTCTCTCTCTCTCTCTCTCTCTCTCTCTCTCTCTCTCTCCTTGCTCCGAGTAATGGTCGGGTTAGCTCGAGGTGCCTACGACCTCCGTCTATGAGACTCGCCGGTGGCTGTTGGAGGAGCTAGAGCTCACGAAGGATTCTCACTCCGCTCTGTAGATATGTAACTGTATAGGTACTGTATAGTATACATGTATATTTAATATATATATTTACGTATTAGTGTGACGTACTGTATTCATGGCCGCGAGTACTCGCCGTAAGCCTTGAAGAGAAAGGAACCAGAATAGGCTGTGCACGGCTCGATCAACGGTCGATGACCTCTTCTTTTGTAGTACGAGAAGGCTACACGGAATCCCTCTCTTTCTCTGCGATCCATTTCTTTTCTTTGCAGGATGAGAATATATATATATATATCTTTCTCTGTTCGTACCGTCAATCACGATAAAATTTGACTCGATCGAATCTCCATCCAATCGAAAGTCTCAATCGATAGTCACATCGCTCGTATCTAAAACCCATTTAATTCGACACCGTGAAATACCCAAACGATTCTATTCGGTCGTAGACACTTGACGAAGAGGGTGAAATTTATTCTTTAACGTGTGCCAGAAGGATTCTGCACCTGCCCTCCATGTCCCTGTCCCTCTCTTTCTCTCTCTCTCTCTCCCTAAAAAGCTAATTAACTTGCCAGCTCTCGCTGAAGCGAAAAGCCCCAATGACGACAGGGGTTATTGGGGAGGAAAAAAGGGACTTTGAAAATTTTCGTAAAAGCGTCAGGTGCGCTGAGAGGTTCCTTGAGCAATGGAAAACTATTGACCGCTCTCGGCATTGGTGTTTTTATTTCCAATTTTTAATGTTCATCCGAGCTCTCGTCCTGCAGGGTTATCCGAGCTTAAATTCATGATGATGACGAGTAAAGATAGATTAACGATCGGAAAAATGAGATTAGACGGATAGGTTTACCAGTTTCGTTCAATTTTCCCCTCGTTATGACGCATTTTGTCATTCAAATGCTTAAATTTGAGCTTGGACAATAGTCCAAGGTATACGAGGATATGTTTGAGGATTATCCATTAAAAAAAACTGAAAAGTAATGCAGCAACCAATTATCGAGTGGTCAATAGTTTTCCGGCGTCTGTCGTGCCTTGACTGTGATAAATTCACCATGTAACTGCCCAAAGAATGTATGTATATGTATAATAGTTTTTCCGGGATTCGTCCCCTAATTTCGTGGTTACATATACATAATTGGGGCATTGTGCCTGGGCCTCGAAAGGATGCACGATTTTTGAGGGGGATAATGCAGGACAGGTGGCTGTAAGAAAGGGACGCTGATATGTTGGAGGCTCTCAGCTACCTTTTTATCATCATCATTATAATGCTACGAAGAATAGGTTGGTGGGAAGGGTGGGATAACTATATATAAGCACCCATAGTAATCGCTTGAACCGATCAAGTTTTCCAGGCATCCATCTCTCTCCTTCTATCTCTATCTTTTTCGGCCTTTCCCTATTTCCTGTTCCGAAGACAAGGACGTGGAGAGTCGACTGCATATCTACCGATTTCTTGACTGTACGATCGTTGGCGTGTAGTAGAGAAAGGAAATGTACCGGAGCCGTTGTGCCACGAAAGAAAGAAAGAAATATGAAAGAGAGAGAGAGAGAGAGAGAGAGAGAGAGAGAGAGAGAGAGAGAGAGAGAGAAAGGGGGGAGCGCCGCCGGTCGTAGACCTCGGCCTCCACCGGGACGATCATCGACTCGAAGAAACCTTCCTCTTCTTCTTTTTCCTCTGCTTCAACATCTCCCTTCTTTCGTGTTCTCTTTCCAACCGGCCTCGCTATATAGCGCACCCTATGCAGTACAGTACGACCTCCGAATAAGAACGCCCGGAATAAGAACGGTTCCCCTACTTCTCGTTCGAGCGCTTCCCCCACTTTCGAGCGTTCTCATTGAGAGGTCCGCATGCGAAAAGGAGAGAGAGAGAGAGACAGAGCGAGTCCGAGAGCGTGGAGCGCGCGCCTGGTGGGGGTACCAGAAATATAGACAAAACTCTTCCCCTTGGGGCGGGCTTTACCGTTCTTATTCGGAGGTCGGACTGTATACACATCGATGGCTCAATGTCAAAAAGGCATATCAAATGCGTTTAAGCATCGACACCAAAGTCCTTCTTGCGTTTGACCATCGATGTATACTTGCAGAGTTGTAGAAAGCGGTAAGCCTCGAGGAATCAGAATTTTATGGAGGAGGATCCTCCAAGTACTGATAGACGAGCCAGTAAAAGTTCCGTAGACTTTCGGAAAGAGAAACGAAAAGAGATAGAGAGAAAGAGGGAAAGAGAGAGAGAGAGAGAGAGAGAGAGAGAGAGAGAGAGAGAGAGAGAGAGAGAGAGAGAAAGCGATGAAGAGTAAGGGTGAAAGAGTGGCTTGGTCCAGTGGAGGCAAAAGCCGAAAAATAAAGAATCTCGAAGCTGTGGGCAAAACAAATATTTTTGACAAGCCCAGTGAAGAGAGATCGAGGGAAGATTTGGACAAACTGGCAATGGCGAGAGCAAAAAAAAAAAAGATCGCGAGAGTGGGAAGCGCACAAGGATTGACTACTGCGGGGTTTTGGTCTTACTGGCACCATCTGAAATACTATACCGTATGCACGATAGGTGCAACAGAGACGGGTTAGTAAACAACCGCGACCACTTTGAGTAGGTTGACGCGAGTTCCGACTACCATTCGTAGTTCGCTCTCAGAGCTGAATATATATATATATATATATAGACGGAGTAAGAGGTAAAACAAACAAAATAGTCTCCATCAACTTGCGGGATGTTCACGCTTTTGACCTGCTGTACTGTCATCGATGTTTTGAATTCTCTTGGAACCTTATATTCCCTCGATTTTTCCATTGACCTTTGAAGGCTTTCGCTAGCCACGCATCAAAATGTGTCAATACGTGCGAGAACTTTACTAAGGATACACATGAGTCATCCAGTAAACTTGAATAACAAACATTGTAGAACATATATATAGCATTCAATGAACCACAAAATATACCGAATAACCAAGAAACAAATGGTTTTAGGTTCTTCGTTATAGGACACATTGCCAATGCTTTCGCGATTAAATTTTATCCGAGGTCCCCGGAAAACTTTATCTCGCACAGTCTATCTTTGGATCCTCTCGGGACCCTTTTGAACTCCAAAAAGGGGAGCAGCTGATGGATTGTCCGCTGGGCGCGTCTCTCGGGCAACCATCAGCTATAACGAGTGCAAAGTAGCCTTCTAGCCTGTATGTTCAAGGGACGCCTGTGCGTGTGTATGTGTGTGTGTGGTAACGCGAGAATGCTCCGCATATATAGACAAGGCTAATTCGCGTTGCGTCGAAGTTCTCCAGCGTCGAAGAATACCGCGTTTACCGTTGAACATGCCAACACTCTTTTGTGTCCGCTCGTCCTCGTGCCACCGACTGTGAGATATATATATATATATATATATATATATACGGTGTGCGAGAGAAGTTCGTGTACGTGTGCGTACAATATTGCTCGACCTAATTGCAAGGCGATGAACGACCGAGAACGCACACACGCAGAGCGTTCGCAATGAAAAGGGTTCACCATGTTAGTCCAGTCAATAGAGGTCTAAAATTCGGTTCACCTGGAATTAATTCCGGGACGCGATTTTCTTTTTTTATACTTAGGGGGGAGTGGTTGGTAGTGTAAATCTCGATTTTCGGGAAAATCCCCCCTGTGCGTTTGCCGCCATCTTGATTTAAAGAGAGATTTTTTGTTTTTCGAATAACTCGCTTATTTTCAACCTTAGAGTGAAAATGATAATATCCAAAGTTGTGGGAAATGTAATTTCCCACAAGTTTGGTGATCATACTTTTTCCCCTAGGATCGTTATTTATAGAGTTAGACTGCTCATAAGGGTAAAAAACGTTTTTTGTTAATTATCTCGTTTATTATCAAGTTTATTGTAAAAATGGTAGGAAATAATCACGTAGGAAATTTTATTTCCTTCAACTTTGGTTATTACCATTTTTATCCTAGGATTAATATTTTCAGACTTATACTTAATTTAAGGGTGAACTTTTTTTTATGTTCAGTTATTTCGTTTATTATCAAGTTTATCGTAAAAATGGTAATAAATAATCAGATCAGAATATGTGTGACGTGTTTGCAATGCATATATTCCACAGGCGACATATGTAATAATTGCGTATGCACAAGCCGTGTGTCTACGTTGCGTATATATATATATATATATATATAGATCTCTTTCCCTTCCCGCGGATCGATTTATTACATACTGTATATATAATACCGGAGAGTCTCTGAGAGCTCTGTATTGGGGTCGCAGGCTTCGAACCTTCTCTTTAACCCCTGTGCTACACTAGAATCACATAAAGCCACCTGCGTAGTAGGGCTTACCTATTGTATCAAATCCGAAGCAATTTATTCATATCGTAATCGCTACCGGGAGCAAAAAGATCCTACCAGTACCCGCGGTTAATCCGATATTGATATTCGAAATTCATGTGCGAAAGTTTTGTCTCATGTTAGCATTTTTCCCCTCTATCTTCAAAACGCCAGTGAGTATACGTACATTTGCAGAGGAAAAAAAATTGTGTTGCAATCTGAGGCAGATTGAGCGATACACACGCACACATACACATCTTAGCATTAAACATCGGATGCTGAAGGTCGCTTTCCTGGTGATAAAAGGTTAAAAGTGGGTTCGTTTTTTATTTGGAAAAAAATGAACTATTGTCCAGTCTGACTCTCCGATAATAACCGTGCTCTGGTTGACACATCGAATCCCGTGGACAACGACAATATTAACGAAATTCCAAATAACAGAAGAAGCAGAGAAGAGTTAACTTGAATGCGCGAATGTCATTCCGGTTGATTGGAAATCTGTTTGCGAATGGTTTCGAGACCCCTGTGTAAGAGATTCTCGGCGTTACCAGGTAACAAGTTTAGCGTCAACATAGCGATCCCATTTTTGGGACAGGAGGATGAAAATTTGTAATTCGAGAGAACCGTTTATCGCAATCTCGAAAATCAATGAAAATGGATTGTACCTCGGGCCTGATATACGCGGTGCATTTCTCTATATTCGAAAATCGAGGAATCAATATTTTACGTTGTAAATTTTTTAAATTTCTGGTTGGAATTCCCGTTATCAATAACCCTGTGTACATTACACGCTTGCTACGAGTAAATCGATCTGGATATCCGGTTCTTTGCCTGGAGTAAAAAAAAAAAAAAAAAATGCCCCATTTTGAAATCCGAGGCCTTTCATCCAATGCTCATCTTCGCTCGTTGTATATTCTTTCAAAGATACTCCTTCAATTAACTGATTCATGCAGCATGTTTCATTACCATAATTTCGTAAGAATAATTTCCATACTGCTTTCAGTTTCAAATCCATTGCTTTGATATCAGAGAATAGATATCCCTCTGGCATTTAGAACCAATATAATATATTGTGAACGAATGATTAATCATATTTCCGTCATGATTCTCGGCTCTTTTGTCCTGTAATATTTATCTTTCTTTCTCTCTCTCTCTCTCTCTCTCTTTCTCTCTACACCTCTTTCTCTTTATATCCCAAGTCTCTGTCGCATGCGTGTTTCACGTGAAGCCTGAGAGAAAAATTCATGTGTAAATGTTCCGTTCGGTGGTCAGGTTCGAGAGTCGTTTCCATCGTGTGTAGCCCATGATGGGAGGATGAGGACTCAGGTAGAAAAGAGGTTTGTGAGATCACCGTGAAAAGGAGACGATGAAGAAGAGACGAGAGATGAAAAAAAAAAGGCACCATCAGGTAAGAGGAAAAATAATGCTAGACGCGATCGTGTGCCGGTGTGTGGTGCAGGTGCCTCGATCATGGTGCATTGTTCCGTATAATACAGCACGCCCCGCGTCGTGGTCTGACTGGTTTTTTTTTCTCTTCTTTCTTTTTTTTTTTTTTATTACTTCGAAACAGGTTGTGCCCACGTTTCTGTAGCCAGCGATAGAGTCAGACCTATTTCGTGATGATTCCTTCGCCTCACTAGCTCTCTAAGCTCCCCTCGAATTACTTTACGAGGTGATTTCGAGTCTCAGGTTTTCGAGGCTCACCATATCCAACTGTCCTTTATTCTCATCCGTGACTCTTTCGGCATTGCCGCACACGTAAAGTTTTCTCTATACGAGAGCTGAAAAGCCAACGCGATACGAGAATGATTCGAGGCTTTTTTTTTTTCTCTTTCTTCTCACTCTTCCACAAACTATTTTTTCTAATCGAATATATATATATATATATATATATAGGTCATGAAACTTTTGACTATATCTCGGGGATGACAGTGATCCGGCGTGATAGATTTTTGTTCAATTTTCTTTATCTCCGATGAAAGACATTCTAACGGGGGTGGAGGCTTTTGTTCAAGGTCGATAGAAGCGTGTTCTACGATGTTCGCTTAGTGTGTCCGTGAAAAACCATTCGTGCTTGCTGTGGATATGGTGAATATCCGTTGAGGGGTATAACCCGGCCAAACTCGGTCGCTAATCGATGGATATCCGTGAAAGCCTTAATTACACGATAACGAGAGAGAGAGAGAGAGAGAGAGAGAGAGAGAGAGAGAGAGAGAGAGAGAAAGAGGGAGAGAGAGCGAGAGAGAGGTAAAATAGAAAGAGTTGGTGGATAAAAGTGGTTTAAAAGTGGTGTTGGAGATATCGGATCGATGTAAAGAGTATGCGGTCACGAGAGATGATGGATAGGAGTCATGCTCTATTCTTTCTGTATGACCTACGTGTCTTTATCTCTTTTATTCTGTGATTCTCGAGGTCTATCTCTTGCAAACCCCAGAGGTAGACCAAAGGTTAAGCTCTGAAATCCTCCTGTACAAGGGGTGTTTTACGCCTCCGGGCTTCACTCCCCCGGGACTCATGTCCAACGTTGTTTTACAAACATTCGCCTTGGAGCTTTGCCCGTCTCCGCGAGTATTTCTGCTGGAAATTCGTGATGAAAAAAAAAAAAATCGCACATCCTCAACAGCGGTGGATAAAAACCTGCATTTTTTTTGGTTATTTTTCCGCTCTCTGGCGATCACCATGAATAGCGTGTCTCTCTGCGTTAGAATTGACACGAACTCACAGCCAATTTTTTGACTTTGCGGTTCTCAATGGTCGACCGAACAAAAAGCGACGACTGCGTTCTCGATTGGCATTTCAATTCTGTGTCTTTTGATTTTGTGGCGTAACTATACGACTCAAAACGGGTAAATCGATTTTCATGAAACTTTTCAAGACTTCACTTTTCTACCTAACTCAAAGATGTGACCTCTGATTAAAATTAAATATGTGACGATAATTGAGAATGGTATGGAGTCCCGCATACTAGAAAAGTTGCATGGATCAGTTTTATAGATCCTGAAGAATCTCGAGAGTATATGTTTCATTTGGATAATTTATTTATCGATACATTTGTGGTCAATGAAATTTCTAAAAATTGCTAAACATTACTTCGAGTTCGAACTACACTGAGCTCCAGTAACTTTCCAAAAATATAACTCCGAATAGGAAAAAAAAAGACATTCCAATATTGACGACAATAATACATTTTACTTTGTGGAGTGAGCATTGGTTAGCCAATTCTTAAAAACCTTGCACATCCTCGATGAAATTTTTGTATGCGATATATGATTGACGCGTTTGAGATTCGTGAGAATTTTTGGCACTTTACTCTCGACAAGAAAACGTTGATTCGCCCGTCGATTCGTCAGCATCAGCGAGGGCGCGCGGCAGGAGACACGAAAATATATTTCTACGATACCATACAGAGTCGGGGCAATGGCATTCGATATTTGAGAGTGGCAGACGGTAGAATCTCTAGTATCTCTCTCTCTCTCTCTCTCTCTCTCTCTCTCTCTATCTCTATCTCTCTCTCTCTATCTCTCTCTCTATCTCTCTCTCTATCTCTCTCTCTATCTCTCTCTCTCTTCAATATGCTCATCTGAAAAATGGGATAAGCATCTCCCGTGAGATTTGCATTGCAGATTGCGGCTTGCTCTGGCTCTCTCGTATGGCTCTCTCTCACTCGATCCGCTCTAAAACCACAGCGGCCTTCCTGAATATCCTGAATTTACAAAGTCAGAGATACCTCAAAACAGCTGTTTTGAAAAATCTTGGAAAGAATCCGTCCAGTTTTTAGCACTCCCGAATCATTGATACAATGAAAATTGAGAGCTTACACATTTGGATACAGGTGGAGAGAGAATTTTTTTTTTTTCGTCACTCGATACAGTACGACCTCCGAATAAGAAAGCCCGGAATAAGAACGGTTCCCCTATTTCTCGTTCGAGCGCTTCCCCCACTCCGACTCGAACTCCGAGCTCGAGTCACGCTCGAGTGAATCGAAAAGGAGAGAGAGAGAGAGAGAGAGACAGAGCGAGTCCGAGAGCGTGGAGCACGCGCCTGGTGGGGGTACCAGAAATATAGACAAAACTCTTCCCCTTGGGGGCTTTACCGTTCTTATTCGGAGGTCGGACTGTATATAGTTCATTGCGTCGAAGTACAGGTAGATTAGATGATAGGGCGCTGGCTGGATCAATTTACAAGACCTTTGTCGTTCCCAAAATCGTATACATATGTGCTTACGGGCAATGTGTGTGTTACACTGTTTTTGCCACGGGCATGTGATTTCACGGACCTTATAGGCCATGCCGGGAACCCTATAACCCTATAACCGTTTCGATGGTAACCCCGCTAGAACTTGGCTACCAACAAACCGCGGGGCATACCTGTGGTATACGCACTTCCTTGTGTGTTCCATATATATTTGAATAGCCGTTTCAGGAGGTCTATCTTTATCAAGGACATTATCGATCCTCAATTATTATTATTGTTATTGCTCATTGCTTAAGCTGTTGCTTCGTTACGTGCACCGTTCGAGACGCAAGTCAATTATTATTATGTTTTGTATTATCTTGATTGGTATACTTTTTTTTATAATCCTCCTATATATATATAGTCTTACTCAACGGCAGATCAAATCTGAAAAAAAAACCGCTGAATCTCAATAGAGCAATGACGATCTTAAGATTTTGAAGATCTCCGAATTCGAATCTCGTGTTTAGAAAATTCAATATGGAAAACAGAGATCTTTCAGGACGATAAATTCATAATTTTCTCATCATTCGTTTTCCCCTGTGACACCTGTCCGGCCCCGAATTATGATCACTCCGATAATAACTGGACAAAAAAAAATTAGAAATCTCGCGTCGAAAATCGTGATATGACTCCATTTATCCTCTTTAACATACCTATTATGATGTGCAACGTAAGTTTAACAATTTCACGATAATCTCGCTTATATACTCTTCTCGATGACATCAACGGAGTTTATCAGATTTGTCAGAGCGTTGATAACCGATAGCGCGCTCAATGCCGCACATCCACGTCATACTATACGAGCACACGCGGCAAAGTTGCATTCCCTTCGAACTCGTCATATTATACGTGTATATGAGATATCGCGGCGTGTCAAGTGGCCCCGAAGTATACGGTGATTGAGGTTGAGGTATATTATGAGGTTTTGGCCAATCTCAACGAGAATCGCGAGCGCAAGCCACCCAGTGCCAGCTAATATGTTTCGCGTGTCTGCTCGTTTTTCCCGATGAACCCGAGGCGCGCGCGGTTTGAAGCCAATTCCGTCACGGACCCGAAGAACATATATCGGCTTTGCGAGGATTATGGTCACGTCAACTCCCGCACACACACACACACACACGCACACACACGCGCACACACACATGGACGCAAAAACGAACCGCGAATTTCTCTGATACACGATAATTGCTATTGCTATCACGTATGAATATACAGCGAGCTTGCTGCAACGTCCTGCTGTACAGTCCATCGTATTAAGAAAAAAAAAAAAAAAAAAAAAAAAAAAAAACATTTGAGCGGTAAAGTCGTATAAAAAAATCATCAAGTTCATCGAGTTCAATTATATAGTAATATATGACGAAATTGATAAATCTTTATTCTTAAAAAATTCGTGTTCCTCCAGAGAATTGTTGAAGAGAAATAAATAAGAAAAGTGAATTGAAGTTATCCGATAGAGAAATCGTCGAGAGTACTGTTTTTTGGGCTCGAATATATCGTTTCCATGATATAATTATATTGTATATTATTTCATGGGTTGTCCTGCAAAAAAATGAGCACTCAAATCTTCTTATAATCAAAAATTTTTTTTCGGAATGGACGGAGCATTAGAAGCAATTAAATATACTCATCCTAACGTTAATGAGGACACTTTACCACATTGGACGTTAAATTCGAAGATTTTTTTCATGGAAAAAATTGAAAATTGCCGGTAACTTCTCTTTTGCTATTCATTTTTTTTCCCCCTGCAAATCATTCTCGAAGTATATTCAACTGCAGATACATTGAATCGAATAAGAATTATAAATAAATTGGTATACCACTTGCTCATGGAAATAGCGTGGAGAAATAATTTATCCGAACAAAGTGTTTTTGGCCACGACTGTACGACCTGGTATATCCTTAAAACTCCATCAAGTGAATTTCATACCGCGCTTTACATGTATATGCATATTTTATATACAGTTATGCGAAAAAAAAATATATATATATATATTTTTTTCCTGGCCGCCCTCTCTCATTCTTTCCTGCGTGCGTGCGTGTCTCGTTACAACTTTACGAAGTCAAATGAGCCTCTGTGTAACCCGTTAATGTTTCAATACTCTACACACAATATATATATCGTGTAGAAAAATCACGAGATTCTCCTTTTCCACCGTCAATCCATGCATATACAGCTCGTATATAATATTAAAAAAAAAAAAAAAATACGTTTGATGGGAAATCGACGACGTCTGTTTGACGAAACAATGCTTGTGCAGCGCTGCACCACCGCACCCGACTATAATATAATGTCTCGAATTTCTCCCACGGAGCTCTCATCGCCTTGGAGAAAATTATGCACCTGCGCTTGCACTTGCCTACGAGAGTCTTGTGAGTCAGCCGACAGACACTTGAGGTCGACGGTGATTGCACGTACCTTTGAATTTATAAAATAAATGATAGAAAAAAAAAAAAAAAACAGAATATAGATAAATATTCCTGTCAATGTTTTAACGAAGGGGATGATCTGAGAAATGTTGAAATTTATCCGATCGTTAAGGAGGTACGATCACTTCTGTGGGCGGGGAATAAGCGGAAACGTTGGCGCGAGTGAGCGCGGCGAGCGAGGGGCACGCATGAAACAAAAGAGAGAGAGAGAGAGAGAGAGGGAGAGTCGGAGTTCTGACTTATTTTCAACCGGAAAATTGAAACTTTTTTGTGATGTAGTGCTTGAATTAGACGGTGAAGAGTAATTTTTCAATTTTTTACAATATCTATTATATCTGATCTATCAAATTTCAATTTTCCAACGGGTATAGTTGGATACGTGAGCAGCAAAACCGTGATCACCGCACTTCCGGTTGATCGTCTCCGCAAGACGACGTGCTTTAGTAACTCAAACTGCTCGACTTTGCAATTTTATCACGAAAAAACTAAATGGTCAATGTAGCTCAAATTTTGGCAATACAGGCGCATAAAGTATTCGTCAAAAACATACAAATTTCAAGTCCGAAAGTTGGATTCGTAGCAATGATCGTACCTCCCTAAGGATTTTTTAATGGAAAATAGTCGATGAAAATTTATATTTTTGGCGATTACAGTAAAATAGCGGGTTCTCCGTACAATTTCATCGTTTTTCTTTCTCATAGGGGAAGTTTCGATTTCATTGAAACAAAAAATATCGAGTATTTCATGGCCCGGAGTGCTTATTCAAGTGTTCCAAAAAGTCAAGCAATATATCACATTGAGAAGAAAATGCGCTCAACTCATTGTCAGTGAATGCGTGTGCTCTGGCCTTGCTGAATTCAAACAGAATTGTACGATGAGAACGCTTTGAGCTATCGCGGTCGAACCTTGCACACGTTTCTCATTAATGTTACTTAAAAAATTCAAATATTTACACTTATAAATATTTCAAATATTTAGAAAAGATCTTCCAATTTTTCGGAAAAAAAAAAAAAAAAAAAAAAAAAAAAGTCTATCTAACTTTTCTAAACTTTCATCTATCGAGTTAAGATTTGGTGCACGAATGAGCCAGAGGACACAGGCAATTTGGTATCAAATTTCGCGGAAATCTATAAAAGCGTCTACAGATATGATGGGATTTTGGATTTTCTGCAAAATGTTTTCTATCGGTTTAAGGAGGTTTTTAACGTAATATATTTAGGTGCATGCGGCAAGGGGAACGTATAGCGCGGCGCGGGTGACGTGCGGGGCAGGTTGAATTCGGAGCTTGTTTCACCAAATACGTTTTCATTTCATTAATTTGCCATTACTCACGCTCAATTCTGTTTACAAGTATATATATTTCACAATCGGCACGGTGAAAAACTTTCTTTATGGGCAAATTATATCTATGAAGGTCTATAATCTGTCGTTTAAGCTGTTCTCCGGGGAAATGTTACCGTTTTTTCACTCTTAAAATAATCTCCCAATCATAGCTTCGAATACTTCTCCCATATAAGAGACCACGTATATATAAGCGGCATATTTAATGTTTTTTTTCTCTCCTCAACTACGTGTGGTCAGAAAATCTGAAATAATTACGGTGTATTCTTATAGTACCAGCACAAACCTTCCCTCAAATTTTATAATAATTCTTACCGTTTTTCTCTGGGTTAAGAACCTCCTTAACTACCGTAATTTTGGTTACTATCTTGAAAAAAATAACCCCTAAGGTGACTGAACCAGTGAATGAACACCTACCAGTGAATGAACAGGCTTAGTATTTTAATTAAACGGCAGAGATATGATTCTATTATTATGAAGAATTTTGTATTCGTAATGAAGTGAAAATTCTGAGAAAACATCTAGCAGTGATATTATTTGACGCTGTGAAAGATTTGCGATGCTATGGATTTTTTTTCGTACTTGGGGCGCACATTCATAAGAGACAGCCATGTTGTTATAACCATCTGACTGTGCATCGAATACCAGAATATTCCATATCACCTCGATAAATCTTTTTAAAAGATATGCAATAATTTTTTCAACGTTATACATTGCTAAGCTTCAATTATATTAATGAATTTTTGGTCAAAAACCCAATATTGTTTGCGATATATGGCCGTTTATTCACTGGTCGAGCTTTTTAACCTATTTCCAGTGATTGAACGAGCGTTGAAAAGGCTTTTCATAACCTCAAAACGCACGAGTATGCGTACGCATCTCTGGTTCCATTGTACGTTCATTCACTGGAAATATAAGAGTTCATTCATTGGAATTTTTGTTCATTCACTGGGAAATTGGTAATTTCGTTCATTATAATTTTTTTTGTACAAAATCCTTGCGAACAGGGCACTTTGAATATTTTTTTTTAATATTCTGTGAACATTGTTCTATAAGATCTAATTAGCTCATGAAGAAATTCGTAATAAGTTAAATTATACGGCTTTATCGAAATAGAAAAAAGGCTTATGCGTTCATTCACTGGTTCAGTCACCCTAGTAGAATAAGTAATCGAGATGCCTCCACGTAGTCCACGTGTACTGTTAAATCGCGCTCTCTCTCTCTCTCTCTCTCTCTCTCTCCCCCACGAGACAGATATAAATCGCGATGCATTATATACGAGTGTTACCGTCACATCGACGATTTTTTCGCGACGCAAAGTTTTCCCCTTCACGAAATCGCGAAATATGCTGGGAATAATTCAGAGCAGATTTTCACTTCGTCCCTCGAGCGTATCCGTGTGGTATATTGTACATGGATATATAACCGAAACATCTCACATCCATGTACAGATAGATTATATATATATATATACGCGTATAAAAGCTGAAGAGTGGCTTTCGCGTGCCAATACTGGATCGGAACTCTCGCGCATCGTCGATCTTCCTTCGTCCCTCGCGAAAACGCGAATCGAAAAGCTCCTGATTTATATATGTATATAAATATATAGGCGCGCAGCACTCGCGAACATCCACGTCAAGATATCCACCACACGAAGCACATCTCTCTCGCAATCCGAAAAAAATCGTCGTTGACTTTTTATATTCCTCTTGTCGATACTCGTACAAGTCACTATATCCCCCGTCTTCTCTCCTCTTTTTCTTTTTTTTTTTTTTACTCTTCCGTCACGAGACTTCATCGTGATTCGAATTTATCGTACCTCATCTTGTCGAAAAACCTCTTACACATACGCCGGGATATCTCAAGCATTTTATACAACCGTTTCGTCGAAAATTCGGCATCCCTGTGTACATAAATGTTTTGACATTCGCAGTTTGTGTACTTTTATAATTTTCCGGATACTTTTCCTCGTCGGTATTTTTACGTTTTCATTCGTTCGCGTGAAAAGCACGTTTTGCTCGACTGAAAATAAAAATGAAACAATAATGACAGCCGTCGCGTGTGTGGGTGATGAGAATGGAATAAAAGAAACGCGAATCGACGGAATTATACTACCGTCATATTATTCCGGCATTTCCATAGAGAGTCGCCTTGTATTTCACGCGCGTGTATACGCGTGTATCTATGCGCATATATATGCAGTCGAGTATTATTTTAACGCAGCTCTCGTTCATTATTGTTCGTCGGTCATTTCACATAGGTTATTTACCTTAAGTGCGAGAGGAACAAAAGTTTCCATATATGTATATAACCCTTGTGGAATCTCCGTACAACTCGAATGCACGCGCGGTATAACGTCGAAAGAGCTTTTCTTTTTACATTTCATCCCTTGAATTTTTCTCGCACGCTCCATTCTCCCAGCATTCCTTTCTCACTCTTCCTCTTCTCTCTTTCGCTACCTCTCTTTAACTTCTCTCTCTGCCTCATCCTCGCTCCTGAAACAATAATTGCACGGAAAAATTTGCCTGTTTTCTTGAACGCTTTAGACCCACCGTCTGCATTTACGTTATATACTCGAGTTTTGCAGCGTGTTTGAATAATATTCCCCACTGGGACAGCAGTTAAAGGCTTTTTCGCACGATTCGCGGAATATCGGGAGCAAAAAAACGTTATTGCGTTATAGAAATCGCGCCACAGCCTTGAATAGCGCATAAAATTACATTGACGCATTGAAACTTATAACGGTATGAAGTATGTGTATCTATATAACGTGCATATATGTGGCGCACAGAGTGATTGTCCGTTCCCCATCACTGTCCACATTTACGACTTTGAACTCGATATACAGCGGGGATACTGTTTCTGTTTTGAGACTATTTTTTTTTTTCTCATTTTTCGCACTTCTCAATGACTCTTTTCTATACTAGCTACACGAGAAAAAAAAGAAAACAAAGTTTACTCGCAAGTCAAACCTCAACCGTAACTCCGGCTCTGTTTGATCTAAAACTTTTCCCCACTCGCTCCCTTCCAATCTCGTTTTTTTTTTTTCCCCCAGCTGTGCTTTAACGTGTTCGGTGTAGTTTCGAAATCAGATACAGTTTTCCTCCCTCAGGAAGAGTTCGCGTGAATAACACTCTATATTTATCCTCCATAATGTGTGTTTGGGTGAGCTATGATCTCGTAGTAGATTTTGACGTCGCTCAAGTTGGGTTGCTTTGAAAACCGCTGGATATGGCATTGGCGGAACGTCCCGAATGTTCTTCAATGCTTTTCAACGGGAGCTTTTTTGTTTGTTTGTTTTTTTTTTTTTTTTTTTTTACGATCGTAGAGCACACGAAGGGGAAACGAGCTCGATGAACTCACACATCGATATAATACATAAATTAAGAGACGTAGTTGCGGACGCACTTGATGCTGCTTATATTCCCGTGTGCTCCCGCTTGCGACTAATAAATTATATCGCGCGTCTCGCGGGACCACAGAGAGAGAGAGCGAAGGAAGCTCAGAGAGTTTTTTCGTCTTTGATTCAATGTATAGTTATATATTATATATATATCTCTCATCGCATTGAGAGTCATGTCAAAGATCGAGGGACGATCGCGTGGGTACAAGAGGGAGAGCTCTTTCTCTTTGTGATGATTCAAGGAACCGGAAAACACGCGGAAATCCAGAGCAGGGAGCATATGTGGTACATGATGAAGGAACATAGGCACAGAGGGATCCTCCGCCAGAGGAACGATGAGACTCGTGACTCGAATGCCTTTTCCATAGCTCTATCTCTCTCTCTCTCTCTCTCTCTCTCTCTCTCTAGATGGTTTTTTTTCCAATGCTCTTCTTGCCCTTATTCCACTTTCCCCACTGGCGCTCTTTGATACTTGCTCATTTCATCTTAACGAACGGGAAAAAGCTTTCCACAACCGAAGGAAATTCTCGTCGTCTAACGGTAGCGCCCTCTTCTGGTTGGCCCACTCGAATCACTCACTCTCCTCATTTTAACATTTAATTGGCTTCTCTTTCTGATCCACAACTTTGGGATCTTGCTTCTCTGCGCTCTTTCGTCCCGAAACTCATTGTGCCTCTCTCTCTCTCTCTCTCTCTCTCTCTTATCCCACTGAATCTCCTCTCCGACGTTTTCTTTCGACTTTTCCCCGTATTCTTTTATATTTGGCTTTTTGCGGTATCCGCGCTTTCCCCTTAATCACTCTTGCTCACTGAATTATGGTATATATTGTAATTGAGCGCTCGGACGTCTCGTGAATACCTCACAACTCTCGCGATCGTTTAATATAATTGGGTCACGTCAAGGTGCGACAGAGAGAGAGAGAGAGAGAGAGAGAGAGAGAGAGAGAGAGCTCGACGAATCATTATTTTTAAAAGCTACAAATTCATTATACTTTGAATTGCTTTCCTAATTTGTTTCTCTTACAAGACGCTAGATGCGCCATTCGAGCGGTTTCTTTTTTCTTTTTGAGACATTAGTCACGACTGCGTGTCAAAAGTACTTGCACGGAATCGTCACTCTAGACAATTCTCAATGAACGATAATATCGTCGCGATAATCAGCTAAACCACAGAAGTATTTCGGAAGTTTTTCAACGTTTCTGTCGAGAGATAACGACGAAGACACACGTTTGCAGTTACTATTGTAATAAGTATAAAGTCAATTTTACGAATCCGTTTCTATGAATAGATTGTTATATTACAGTAAAGCAGGTCAATGGATATCTTGAAGCACGTTTGTTCTGTAATTACGATTTTTATTGTCGAAAATGTGTTGGAAACGCCAACATTGCTTCTGGATTATTTTATCTCTTTCACCAAGCTCTTTATATTTGCAAGTGGATTTGTCAATGTTTGCTTGCTCATGGAAAAAGTTTTTGCCTGAGATAAATTACTGAGGAAGCCAGGTGCGAGTATCGAATTTGCCCAGCTCTCTTTTTTACTCAATTTTTTTGTGACTGAATCGATGATTATATCTAAAGTGAGAACGAAGAAGGTATTGGATTCGATTTCTCCGTTGCTCTGGGGACAAATACCCGTTGAACAGCAAGACAATTCCCGTAATTACCCACGGGGACACTGAATCGAAATCTATACTATACAGATCTAATATAAGAAGGGAGCAGCAAGAGAGGCAGAGCGATGAAGGGGCAAAGAGAAAAGGGCCTCTTGGTGCTTTGCTAGCTCGCGTCTCCTTGAAGATGGCTGCTACGGAGTCCTGCAGCTCGTTGTCCGTGTCCCGGAGGTTGTAATAAAGCCTTCTCTCGCGGCCACGGCTCGTGAATTTCCATCCTGTTCTCTCTCTCTCTCTCTCCCTCTCTCTCTCTCTCTCTCTCTCTCTCTCTCTCTCTCTCTCTCTCTCTCTCTCTCTCTCTCTCTCTCTCTCTCTCTCTCTCTCTCTCTCTCTCTCTGAATCTCTCGCCATTCTTCTTTAAATCCCTGCATCACGGTGCAACTTCTATTCCTCCACACAGGAGCGATCCATCGTGATCATAGATCTGCAGCGTAGGCGGCGAAGCGCCGCAGTGAGACTGTGTGTAAGGCAGAAACCTTGCTCTCGTAATTACCCCGAGTCTAGTGCACTCCAGGGGTCGACTTTGCGATCTCTGCTCTTTCTCCTACGTCGTCAACCACGCCATCTCCACACTCTGAGCATACAGCGCGCAATGACCCCGAACACACAGAAGCCAACTCTGTTTTCATCCCAGTTTGTCCTATATAATCGTTCATTCCGTTGTCCAACGCTTCATTGACTAAAATCTTACTAATCCCGCGATCTCAAATTCGTTGATGTCAATGACTCTTTCGAAATATCATGCAGATAATCCCTGGTGCTAAAGCCATAGACGCCACGGATGTCTGACATTATCTGCCTGTGTTGATCTATATACATATACTGGCGGAATCTCTGCTAGTGATAGAACCTCTGCTAGTATTACTAATGAGAGAGACAAAGAGATAGATAGAGAGAGAGAGAGAGAGAGAGAGAGAGAGAGAGAGAGAGAGAGAGAGAGAGTGAGAGAGCAGTATATGGTGTGAATGCTGGCCAATTACCTCTGGGCATTTGTAGAGAGAATCAGTGAACCTTGGGATTTGCCGAGTTTATCCGACACTGGCCTTGGAAACACCGGTTAATATAGCTTCTCATCTCCTTTGGCTACTTTGCCTCCAACTGCCTCGATTCATCTACTCCTTTCTCGATAACACGCCGTTCATGCTACTCCGAATCTCCATAATAGATCTAGGAGAATTTAATCAACAGATTTGTATGCTGAAGTTTCCAAGATAATTGTACTGTTAATAACGATGGACTAGACTGAATAATATATAGCTTGTATGCCATAAAAAAAAAGGCTTGCCGCCATTTTTAATTTCAGAAATAGTACCCAATTTCTGTGACCGTATCGCTAAATCTTCCTCAAGACATTGTTCAATCGCAGCCCTTGTCCTTTGTGACTCAAAATACGACGTTGTTTCGTACAGAACTGCAACTCGAATCGTCGAGGCTAGAATGCCTCGACTCTTCGAATCTTCTAAACGGCAAGAAAATTTGTCACAGGAATGTTGCAACAAGCAATATCCCGAGCAGAAATTTAATCAGGGTGAAATCCGGCCCTGATCAGGTTGCCACAATACTAAATCCGGCCCGGATCAGGCTAAATAACTCCGGCCCTGATCAGGGGTGTAACGCTTTGGTAAATCCGGCCCTGATCAGGCGCCTCATTCGGCCCTGATCAGGCGCTTCATCCGGCCCTGATAAAACGCCTTATCTGGACCTGATAAAACCCGAGTAGAAATTTCGTCCGGCTATAGATATAATTATTTATAAATTAGCAATTAGGAATGACCGATGAATGAATTTAAAGCTGTTATATTCCATTATTATTTAAAACCCTGTAAATAAAAAAATAAAAAAAAAGTCATTGACCGGGATTTGATCCCACTACCCTCCAATCGACGAATTCAGCACTTTCGATTCTTAAATAATCATTTAAAAAAAAAATTAAAAATTTAGCGATTATTTTTTTTTACGAGTGTTTCCGGCTTCATAGTCCGGACGTTTTTCCGTCGAAATTAATTTTGAGCCTACCTAAGATTTTACCTGAGACCTACCTAACGACCTTCCTAACGACTGACACGTTACCACTACGCTAATAGTTCCTTATTATTTTCTCGTATTTAAATGACATTAGTATACGAGTTCTGATGAAAAGCCGCTGTCTCAACGGGCTGGATAGAACAACGTGACTGCGTAAACACAATAATACACAGTAATTGTTGACATAAATAAGGCACTACGGATCAGGCATGCCTTATCGATACGTGATCAGGCCCTTATCTGATACAAATAAGGCACGCCAGATCAGGCACGCCTTCTTAATACCTGATCAGGTCCATATTTGACATAAATAAGGCACGCCAGATTAGGCACGCCTTCTTAATACCTGATAAGGTCCATATTTGACATAAATAAGGCACGCCGGATCAGACACGCCTTATTCATACCTGCTCAGGCCCTTATCTGACACAAATAAGGCACGCCAGATCAGGCGTGTCTTCTTAATACCTGATCATGTCCATATTTGACATAAATAAGGCACGCCTGATCAGGCACGCCTTATTCATACCTGCTCAGGCCCTTATCTGACACAAATTAGGCACGCCGGATCAGGCACGCCTTATTGGTACCTAATCAGGCCCTTATCTGGCATTAATAAGGCACGCCGGATCAGGCACCCCTTATTGATACCTGATCAGGCCCTTATCTGGCATTAATAAGGCACGCCGGATCAGGCACCCCTTATTGATACCTGATCAGGCCCTGATGAATCATCAGGCAGCCTGAATGAATTTCTGCTCGGGATAACCATGCACCGTTAGACATTTTCCTCTTTTCTCTGTGATACCCATTATACGGCTGGTACTGGACGCTTCAAAACTTCGAGCCATCAGTGCAATCTTTGTTGTGTGTGCGCGCCATAGCTTGGCGTCTCCTCGTTCGTTCCCTTTTCTTTGAAACTCCAGTGACTGTATATATTGGTCGCGCGGAGAATTCTCGTCTGGTAATCGCTTCGCGGGTATAACATTCGCGTTAAGCGTCCTTCTGTATATTTCTTGCATCAAGAATTTTCACGGTGGATCGCCATTAAAGTGCCGAGAGTTTCTGGTCCATGGATATATGGTTAAAGCGCGCAATAAGCGAGAAGCTTCGCTCAACCCAAGATATATGCCGAGATGGAACAATCGCCCTAGGGGCTGAAGGGCCTTCCAGTCTTTCGTAGTTCCACCACCTACCATATGATGTACGACAACGTGTCATATAGTTCGCGGTAATTCTACACAACACATATACATATACTCGTGCTGTATCCTCGAGAGTTACTCCCGTGATAGCAAACCAAAGAGAGCTGTTCGCAAATTTACAAAGTTATATACATGGTATTAGCGTTGAGTTTAGCTGAGGGTCAGTAATGAGGAAACCCAGTTGATCCATTGATAAGGTCTCGTCACAAATTACGAAGTTTATCACTCTAGAGGAAATCATGACTCTATACCGAGAAAAAAGTCTACCTATTTCTGGAAGACACAAATCCTTGCAGCCTTTTCCACCAACACTTTTCTCGAAGACGTACGCAACAGAATAATGAATTGAGTGACATTGAGGAGTAACTATATTAAGTCCATAGGATGCACCAAAAGACATGGAGCGTTTCTAAGTTTAATCAATGAATGAAAGTGAAGGTTTTCCGGATAGCTAATTTCGCATTGAATGTCCGAAAGCCAAATGTAAATTTCATTTTGATGCAGAGTAAAACGTTCGGAAGAAAAACCAACGCGTTTGATCTTTCCCGTCATAAACTTAAAAAATTGCTTGCATCGCGGAGCAAAGCTCGGTACACAGCGCTTGTTTCCTTGGTCGGTTTTCTTGGTTTCCGATTACGGCTCCAATGTCGAAAAAAAAAACAAGCAAAAAACACGCGAGTTTATAAATGGTGAACGTTATACTCTGCCGGGATCGCGAAAACGGTGTCTCATAACGAGATTACAAAATCGCCGGATCGGGTAACTGGAACTTTCGGCCTCGCTGTATGACGGTTGGGAGGAACGTCATCGGGAATATATGTAGCAAGTATATACAGGTATATTAAAGAGGTATTCCTGTGTATAGCTCGAGTCTGAGCGGTTCCAGGCGTGGTCCGCCAACTTCAGGACCGTGAATTGTGGGCTCTCTCAGGCGTGTACTGTGAACAGGACAGAGAATGAAGAGAGAGAGAGAGAGAGAGATAGAGAGAGAGGACTCTTGTTTGAGGCTGCCATGGTGGAGTGCCGTGTGCTCTGTGGTGTTCGGGGCTCTGAGTTTGTGCCTTCGTTGGGTTATATCGCGTGTCCATGTGAATCGTGGGTTGCGGGTGAGGATAGAGCGAGAGGGAGAGGCAGGGGAGGGAAAGAGGAACGGACACAGCGATCGAGGCGAGACCGGTCGAACAGGTTTCTCTCGATCCTCCTTGGGCTCTCGAGTAGGCGAAACTCCTCGGAACCAAGCGTGTATCTTCTTTTTCCACCACAACCGTGCATCTTTCCGTTAAGTCCTCTCTTCTTCTTCTTCTTCTCCTTCTCCAGGGCACTCTCTTATTATCTTGATGCTTTTTCTTTATTCCCTCTCTCGTTGTATCGTTTACCCCCCCCCCCCCCCCCCCCCCCTCCGTATACCACATCTACACTGTTCTTGTACACCGGTTTATTTTCCTATGGCGCTCCGATCGGTATATCGCGAAGTGCAATTTTCGCGCGAGATACCCACGTTGATGACGAGAACGAGTTGAATGTACGAGTCAGGCGTTTATTCGCCTAGTACGGCGCATAAAACTGCAAAAAATTGGTAATCTATACAATGCAGCCTCTGCACTCAACGGGAGACAAATGCGTGTCATATAGTTGGTCGCATTATTGTATTATGAAGCGTACACGTGAGATACTCGAGGAGGAAGATAAAGGCGCAACGTCGAGTGGCCTAAATATTGACTCTCAATGCATATCAAACGAGCGCGAAAGTGTCGAAAGGGGTATGCGTGTGTGTGTGTGTGCGCGCGCGCGTGCTCTTTAACGATTATATTTTCATTGGCAGAAAGTCATCTCTGACGAGGTAACTCGTCAGCTTGGCTTTTTTCTCTGGCTTGTATATTCTCTTTTGAAACTGCGAGTGTTTCGTATCAACGATAATACAATCTTGTCTACTGAAGTTGTAAATTTCAATAGTCTGCTCAATGCAGAATATCGTTGTTGAAACTGTGATACGCTGAACCTTTCTTTGTATCACTGATTAGTTTATAATCTGAAAGAAATTAACACTGAATAAGGTTCTTGATGAAGTGGTTATTTATTGCACAATTTCGAAGATTTGAAATATGAAGAATACAGTCATAACATTCATTTAATTTGAATTGACACAAAGACGAGTTAATGTTCGAATAATAGATTTTAGTGTTGCAGTAGCGATTGCAAGGTTCATTGACCGACGGTATTACTCTGACTCCCTGTCGTGTCTCCGATCCTGCTTATTCCGATTCAAACTTGGAAGGGATGGGTTGGTGGAGGGAGTGTCACCACTGAATTTGAATGGTTAATTGGAAGAGATTGTGGGAATGAGAATTCGAAATGTGATTGGTAGACTGATGGAGACGAAAAGATGTGTTAGTGCAAAGATGGGGTACAAAGGAGAGAGATAGGAAGTGCAATATAAAGGATAATATTAGAGGGTCATGACCCGAAGAAACAGAAATGGTCAAATTTCATTGTTGGTTTTTATTAGGGTTCGGGTGAGAGCCTTCCCTAATTTGAGCAAAGGTTGAGGTATACAATGGAGTGGGGCGAAGGTAATCAAAGATTTTTTCCAGACCGGCAAGTGATTGAATGAAGGGAATTTCTTAAGCTATGCATAGAAACTATCTTTTTATTTCAGCGGAGGATTAGCGAGAGATGGAGGGTTATGGATGGGAATATTTAAATTGTTTGATGATGGGATTTAAAAAGGCTTCTTAGAGTGAGATGTATAATGGAATTGGGAGTTCGCACGAAATATAGTTTTTTTTGTTTTAAAATGATTCTCGAAATATATTGATGCTGATCCAAGTTGCGCCGCAACAGCGAGAGTCTGTCAACGATAAGGCTTTTGACGCCTTTTTCTTTTCCCCGAATGAAAATTTGCAAGTTCAGGACAGAGGCACAATTTTTGGGACTTGAACCATTTCACACCAGGATCTATAAGATTTAACATAGTTTGCGCTCCGCATTCTCATCGTGACGCTTCGACAAAATTCATAAAAAGCCACAAAAATATCTGCTCGATGTATATCTTCGTTTCGATTTCACATACAACTTTTGAGATTTAGGTAGACATGAATGGTAATCTTTACCAGAGTATTCGTTTACTCGTGCAACAAAAAAAAAAAAGTCTTGCAATTAAAATTAATAAATAAAACGTTGATTGTCCAGAGACTCAATGACTCGCGAATCACTCGATCCGTGTGTGTGTGTTCTTCAGACCTTGGTTGATCGTGTCAATTGCTTGAATTTACAAAATAGTGGTAAAATGTGTTTTTGTGATAAAAGAAACGAGGAAAAAAAAATCAAGCTTCGAGTTGTGTTTGATCTGCAAGTCTGGTCTCTGTGAATCGTCAATCACGTTGAAATTGAATAGAGTACCATTGATGCGTGATGTTTGTCTTTCGTTGAAATTTCTCGGACGGATGCCTTGCCAAGATTTTTTATATTTATATTTCCCCATTCGAGGTATATCGTTAAAGTAATTGGAGTCATGTGAGCGATAGAGGAGCGAGAAGGCGAGGAAGAAGACACGGGGATTACAAAAAAAGGGGAAAAAATGTGAAAAAAATGAGCGCGTCTTTTGCGCTCGCTTACGTACATTTTTGGCTAAGATCACGGCGATGAAAAGGGACCGTATTTATTTTTTACTCGCGGGACTTTGCTCGCGCGTGCTTTCGTGGAGTAAAGAAACCGGGACTCTTCGTCTTGTCATGTTCTTTTTTTTTCTCGCTCGATCTTCTCGGCTATGAGGAAAATCTTGAATCTCGTATCTCTTGTCGCTTTTTGACTCCTCCATCGGCAAAATGGACACCAAAGTTATTCGCTTTGGCCTCATACTCGCTCTTCGGTAAAACTTCGACCCGCAAGAATACTAGAATGCCGGTCATCATGAACCTCTCTCATTCTCCCTCTCTCTCTCTCTCTCTCTCTTTCTCATGTCTCTCAGCCCTACCGCGACAGGATATTCTGGAATCCTTGCCAAGATTTCTGTTTATAAACGTCAAAAACAATGAAGGTTTCCCCGACAGGAATAAAGTTTTCATTCGTCCTTTCCCACTCTCTCTCTCCCTCCCTCTCTCTTTCTCGCTCTATCTATTTCTCTTTCTCCACCCGGAAGTTTCGTCGCTTCTGAAGTAGAAAAAGTAGATCCACGAAGGCTGGACGTCGGCCCGAGAGTATTTGCCTCAGAAATTTGCCCCGTTGTCGCGCGGCTTTTAGATCGAAAAAGAAGAGGCAAATCCCCGACGTCCGAGACCCGAAAAGTCACAAAAGTTGAGACTCGTGTTTGCTATGACCCCCCCCCCCCCCCCCCCCCCCCCCCCCCCCCGGCAAATCGTCCTAGTTTTAGTGCTTAGACGACCGGACCAATAAAAAAATAAATAAAAAAAATGGCGTATACGTGACGCGTGTTTTTATACGACTGAAAAAAAAAGTTCAGTACACTGTATTCAACATTGTATTGTCAATGATCAATTGAATTTAATGAGAAATGAAAAAAAAATTACGGATATATAGAGTAAAACTTGCGGCTGGTATAGGGATATAGTTTGAATAATTATTATTATCATTGTTATTAAAAGGTTCGCAGGAATGTATGCGGTTGCAAAATCAAAGTGCATGTATGAAAAAAAAAAATGTTTGCAGAAAACTCTGCTGTAACGTGACGCCGAGGCGCGACTGCAAATATATATGCTTATAATATATATATATATATAAACATACATCGAGTGTGGTTTTTGTTCGTCTAACGATACATCGTATATCCGCGTGCTCGGTGAAAGTTTCGACGTGCTGCATCAGTCAGCAATTTTCGCAACTCACGCTACGTGGATTTATAACGATGAGAGAGTGTAATAGAGACAAGGATGATATGTTTGTAAAACAGACAGACGCAAAAGAGAGAGAGAGAGAGAGAGAGAGAGAGAGAGAGTGGGAAAGGAAAAAGAGAGATCACACGTTGCGGAAAATCGTACTCTCTGTAGAGATTACTTACGCACATGAGGTATACGAGGAGTCCGCAGCTTTTTCTATCTGTACGAGAAAATCGTTGTTGCCGAGCACACATTTCAACTGCTGTGTAAAGTACCTCTGCAACTCGTGAATTACACGTTACGCGCCTATCAAAAGCATTTACGTGAATTGCTCTCTCGCTCGCGAGTGATCTGGCATATATACACCCACCGCTTAAAAACTCTACGATGCAACGAGTAAAAATTGTATTACCGATATATGCTGGAATTCATTGCGATTCGGGAATATTACCGGTGGCTATTTGAGGGACTATAGTCCCTCAAATAAAAAAGATGAACATGAAAGTGTCAACATATATGTTGACACTTTCATGTTCATCTTTTTTTTTCCCCCTTTCCCGGATTGATCAATTTGTACGGTCGTTGACTCACTCTCCGATACGATACTTGTCTGCATGCGTTAAAAAATTATGTATCGCGGCAATGTAGCGCTGGTGATATTGTATAGTTCGAGTTCGTTGAGTGCATAAAATCCAGCCATTTGGCTTACTCCATGCATGCTTTTGACTTTTGGGACTTGTGCGGATCGATTGAAAAGTTATTTCGTCGACCCAAGTCAAAAGTTTCATGGGACGATGCAGGAATTTGAATAGCAAGATACTTGATAAAAGTATAAATCGATTTTCACTATGATTAATGCTTCGAAAGAGGTTAGGAAAAATGTATGTACGGATGTATTCAAGGCTCGTTAGTTTTCAAAGGGGGAGTTGCAAGAACGAGATAAAAGATACGCTTTACAGTTGATTGACATATTTATTTACATAAAAATCAATGATAATGGCCTGCTTATATGTGATATTCGAGTTAACCGCGGTTGAAAGAGCGCGAAAAAGAGATAAATTTCAGTTCTAATGCAAAAAGAGAGTCGTCTCGAGCCGAGTTCTGTACATGGTTCTGTATAATATATAAATATATATATTGGAAGAAGTTGTGAGACGTGCCTGCGGGATACCCGCAGAGGATCTGTGCGAATCTCGATGCCAAAAACTTGAAATTCCGTGGCCGTCCGGATGCCCGGTTCGGCCATCCTGCCGAAAATTTCTCTACGCTCGTTCGCGTCGCAGGCATCGAACGATTGGAGCTTTTCGTACGGAATCCAAGAAGGCCCCAGCCTAATGGTGAATCGATTTCCGGCATCTCCGTGATCTTCTCTGGCCTAGGAATATATATATATATATATATATATATATATATATATAGGTTAACTTCGGCTCGTCGTTCTTCCATTACCTTTTGCTCACTGCAGCATCCCTGGACGACGCCGATGAGGAAGAAGAAAATCTCTCTCTCTCTCTCTCTTACTCTTCCTGCTCCCGCTACGATTCGCTGTTTGCGTGCGGGTCAATGTTTCTCCACCGTTTTACTCCAGTTGTCGACTGTATACAGACCCACACATAAATGTATATAGCACCCCGCGTAGGGGTTACAGGGAGAATTCTCCAGGGATTTGGCGTTCGACCCGAGGGTGCACACGCGGAGAGTTGCAACCCCTCCATCCCTTTCTTCTCCCTCGCCCTCTACCTAGGGTAACTCTGTCCTTATATTCTCGAAGTGAGCAAAGCGGAACCTCCCTCTCTCACTCTCTCTCTCTCTCTCTCTCTTCTCCCCCTTTCTCTCTCTTTTTCACTCCCATCACTCGTTTTCCCCTCTGCCTCGTTTCCTTCTTCGCGACATTTCGTGAACTGAATAACAAGCCGCGGAATGGAGCTCTATACCCGAAAAGAGAAACCTCGGCGGTAGCCCCCGGAGGATGAGTGTTATAGTATATATATATATATATATATATATATATACGCGTATAAGATAGCGGATGGAGTTAAAAGAAAAATCGTTCGGTATATAGCAATGCATTGACTTTTGTCAGGCCGCGCTCTTTATCCTTTGCTCCCTTTCGCGTTAGCTGCGGTGACTCTTTGCTCGCATCCCACATTCGTATTCCATATGCAAGGTTAGTCGACTGCCTCCGACTCTTTTGCAATCTGACAAATTCCTTTCTTATACTGCCCCGTCTCTCTCTCTCTCTCTCTCTCTCTCTCTCTCTCTCTCTCTCTCTCTCTCTCTCTCTCTCTCTCTCTCTCTCTCTCTCTCTCTCTCTCTCTCTCTCTCTCTCTCTCTCTCTCTCCCCGCTGAGATTGCTCGCAATTTGACGGACTGCGCCTCGTTAACCGCACCCTTGTCGGGTCAAATCGCGATTTCACGGAGCAACGCTATATAATGGGCATCTTTAGGTATTCCGAGATACATTTGTGACAATAGTGTACTAATGTTTGAAGAATCGTTGGCTCAATTTGCAGAAAATTTATTGTTGAACTGAAAAGCCACATTGATATATTATTGCTGATACGATTTTCTTATATATGGTACGAATAATGCAGAAATAATAATGAATAATAATAACGAATAATAATAATAATAATAATAACGAATAATGCTAGAAAGATTCAAGCAAAATTATCGACTGTTTGAATTCAATATATATATACACTGAGAGAAAAAAATGATATTAGGTATATTTGGAACTCACAAGTGTCACCCTGACCTCTGGCGGCCAAATACCTAACTGCTCCTTGCCTGTCGCTGCCCGATGATTACCGTGCGAATTTGTCACTTTTTAACAATAATTTAAAATCTGCTGCTTTATTACAAGAAATAAATCGCAAATAAACATCGAGAAGACATAGTCGATATTTGGTGCGAGGACATGAGATTTTAAGCACACGCAGAATATGAATAATCATTTTATTTATTTCGCGTGTAAACAAAAGCGACGCGACTTTCAATTTCATAACTTCTGAAATATGGACAATAATTTATAAATAAAACATTTTTCATGCGATAGCTTGATATTTTTTTTTTTTTTATATATATTGTTCCATTGCTTTCGGGGTTCTTCCCCTTTAAGCTGTCCCCTTTTTTTATTCCTCTATTCCGTGAGAATCCCCCCCCAGAGTGTTGTCCGCAGCCACTCTTTCCTATCCCCTTCTGTATCGCATTCGCACGAGGGCACAGGGAAACTGCGGAAAACCTGTGCCGATACAGTCGGCTTTCTTGTCAGAGTTCGTGCTACCTAGGCGGGCGCCCAGACTCTGGCAAGATGGCCTCCCGCTCAGCGATTCGCCAGCCAGCGCGCGGCTAAGCGGTCACCGCTCCAAGTATTGGCCTCGACCAATGCTGCTTAACTTCGGTGATCGCCAGAGCCGCACGCCGACCGCGTACCTATCGCTGTCGGTGCGATAGCTTGATATTTTAAGTAATAATTTATTTTTCGAACGCATTTATTTAGCCGAAAAGTGACGGGAATTTTTTAAAAGATTTTGAGGTTAAACGTGTGATGTCGTGTATAGGTTCATTGTATCCTTATGGCGATAATCATACTTGATCCGTATCCAATTTGCGCAATGGATTTTATATCCACGCATAATCTTCAACGGTAATAAACCCCATTGTCAAATCTTACCACAAAAAATCGCATTTTACCGAAAAATATGCGATAATCCAATGTTTACAACTGTTCCCTATGCTGTCCCATGTTAACTAGAGCTGGCTACTGGCAACGAACTGGATAGGAGAGACTATATTGGATAGGGCCCCGCCTCCGTGTTGATTCGCAATACCCATGAATTTATGGTTAAAAAAGACCTCAACTTCGTGTCTCGAGTTGACAAAACAAATTGTGCATAGTTATGGCAACTCGATAATGAAGTTTCAGCAACTTTTTTTTGCTGCTTATTTGCTCTTGACTATAACCAATCGATCTGTACTATATTTTCCATAGATGTGGCCTTTTAGATGCGATAGCTATTCAGATTTCTCTGAGTGTATAGATCGAAATTCATTCATAGAACATAAATTTTAACCTAGCTTTTTGCAATTATCTTGGTTGATTGTTTCTACTTCGATGGTCCATCATTGGTGGTCTATCGAAAATCTGATGGACAAACGATGTTCGAAGGCTTGTTGGGCTCGTAAATTATCGTTATTTTTCATCGATTCTTCGCATCTATGATAATGATTTCTATGCTCGAAGAAATCGTACGCATTTGCCGGTGAATATATCCCATAGTCCATGCATGGATTTTTCGTTCCATATCCCTCGTTATTTCCCTTCCGGCGATTCGCATATATACCGGTTTTCCTCTCTTTCTCTCGCGATAAACCTGACCGACTTACGACAATGTGTGTGTCTGTGCGAGCTGTACGCGCGTGGGATGAATCTCGCATCGCTAACACACTGCGAGCATATTATAATATACGCTAATCTCATCCGCGTTTTCACGGAGTCTGATTTCTCAGTGTACATGCATCATAGCACCCCCCCCTCCCCGCCCCTCCTCCGAGGATCATAATAACAATATCTGGGTATGATACGGAGATAGCGCTGTTTGGACGCGTGTAAGATTTTTACATTTTTGCCGAGCGAGCGTAGTTATAAGCGCATGTAGGACATTTATTTCGCGTATATATACGAATATTAGACGCGTATTGTGGATGGCATCGTCGAGTTCTTGCACGTGAGCTTGCCATTCGTATGTATATGAAGCAGCATTCTCTTTTTATTCTTCAGATGCGATCATTGAATCCGTATTGCTTATTTTTTTGTCTCTGTTCCGATGGCTTGTTATATTCGACTCTTATTTAGTCGGCAATGCTCCGCATTTGACTGGCTTGTTTACAGAAAAATAGGAAGAGAAAGAGATAAAGTACACGATACGCGTATATATACCGAGACATATTCATGTATAGTATTCTACAGTGGAACTTTCATTAAAATCACGTGAGTCGATAGCTCTTCTTTGGTTAGACCGAATCATCGAAGAATCATGAAAATCAAACGGTCGAACGCAATTACACATGCAAAATTTACTATCCTTTACGAAAAATTGTATTATTTGACGTCAAGCTGCTGTTAATGACTCGATAAACGCTATTTAATGAAAAATTTTCATAGTTTGAATTGATTTTTAGCAATGCGAATATTTAGTTCTAACATTTGGAACTCAAATTTTGTAAATAAAATTCTAAAAATTTTAATCGTCAATTGTAAATTGTAAATGGTAATCTGTGAATTGTATAATATTGTTTAAATTGTCCTTAAAAATTCGAGATCTCTCCCCTAAAGTTTGTTTGTACAAGAGATAATGTAACGAGGAAGGTCAAATTTGACTTGTCAAAAAGTCTACGGTTACGAGCTTACAACTTGTCGAAAGTTCTACTGTTTATGGGTTTCGTAATGAATACTTTTGTCATGATCGTAGAATTTTCCGCTCAATCTTGTATTTTCTTCCTGGATTATTTCTGTGTCTCGGTAAATTCGCTTCCGGGGACGAGCCCTTCTATATGTACGATCTGACTCAATTTTCCTCAGGGATTCATATATATATATATATATATATACACATGCAGCTTGGAGGAAATTGGATGGCTCGTTCTCGTATTCGATAAATAACGAGACAAGATATCTTGACATTTCGATAAGATTCGAGACCAGCGAACGAGGTTTATACATATTTTTATATTAATATCCCTGTAGTTCGTGCATTATTAATAATCATCGCAAATATTTTCAAGATACGAAAAATATTGCAATTTCATTTTTAAAAAAACCTGCACGAAAATATCCCTCGACGTTCATTGACAAAATCCAATATTTTTTTTCTATAAGTTGATTATTATCATTATCATTAAATTTTTTTTTCTATTGGGAATCAACACGGAGGCGGGGCCTATCAAATATGGCCTCTTCTATCCAGTTCGTTGCCAGTAGCCAGTTCTAGTTAGCATATGGGGCAGCATAGGGAACAGTTGTAAACATTGGATTATCGCATATTTTTCGGCAAAATGCGATTTTTTGTTGTATGATTTGACAATGGGGTTTATTACCGTTGAAGATTATGCGTGGATATAAAATCCATTGCGCAAATTGGATACGGATCAAGTATGATTATCGCTATAAGGATACAATGAATCTACATTACATCCCATGTTTAACCTCGAAATCTTTTTAAAAATTCCCGTCACTTTTCGGCTAAATAAATGCGTTCGAACAATAAATTATTACTTAAAATATCAAGCTATCGCATGAAAAATGTTTTATTTATAAGTTATTGTCCATATTTCAGAAGTTATGAAATTGAAAGTCATACGTCGCTTGTGTTTACACGAGACATAAATGAAACGATTATTCATATTCTGCGTGTGCTGAAAATCTCATGCGCTCGCACAAAATATCGACTATGTCTTCTCGATCTTTATTTATGATCTATTTCTTGTAATAAAGCAGCAGATTTTTAATTATTGTTAAAAAGTGACAAATTCGCACGGTAATCATCGGGCAGCGACAGGCAAGGAGCAGTTAGGTATTTGGCCACCGGAGGTCAGGGTGACATTTGTGAGTTCTCAATACTATCGTGACACCTTGTTCGATCATCGATTCACCTATGCTTTCATTGAGTTTCGCTTTGAGAGTTTGTAAAAAAAAAAAAAAAAACAATTTTTGCACCGCCGAAGCTTCGTTTCTTGAGAGTCTTGCACAGGCAAGCAGGAATTGCACGATATGATATTCCGCGTGCATGCAGTGGGAGTGCAGCGATACAACGCGCAGGCACCACGAGAAAGTGCTTCCCTTCGAGCTCTCGCGGACTTGTTTTCCACGGTTACGGTGCGTAATCCATGTAGCTGGCAATTTACCTCCGGCATATAGCGCGCGATCTCATCGCGCGGTAATATTGCGAAGAAATGAAAAATCGCATTATATCCTCCTGCCATTACGCACGCGGGAGTATTATATTTTACGCACAGCACGGCCGGAGAACCCCTGAATCTCTTGAGTTATACATTATGTGCGTCATGAGATTTGATGCATTATATTTGTCGAATGACAGTTCTCAGGCTGTTTTTTCTTCAACCGATAACACTCGTCAGATTTATCGTGTATGTACTCCACTGTTATAGCGAAAAAGAGATCGTTGAAAAGTTGTCGCGAATAAAGTGTAGTGTGTAAAATGAGAAAATGAGCTCAAAGTGGGAGTCGCAACGCCGGAGATAGGATTTTTTTTTTTTTTAATTTCATTGGAGTAAAGTGGATTTTCCGAAATATATACGTACCGACTGAGCGGTTTTCCGCAAAGTTTGAGATCCAGAAATCTCAAATTTGAGATCGTAAAAACTTTAAACCGCCAGTAGCCCAGTCAAATTAGACCAAAAAAGAGGCTGACACGGAAAAAATTGAAAGTAGCAATTTCCCTTCGGGAAAAATCAATAACAAACGAGATAATGCAATATTTAGGTTCATCCCTACCTCTTTTCGGGTGTAAGTATAAAAATGTCGATCTTAGGGGAAAAAAAAATAAGGACCAAAGTTTTAGCAAATTTAATTTCCAACAGGTTTGTATCTTATTGTTTATACGTTAAAATCAATAACAAACGAGATAATGCGATAATTAAATTTTACGCCTTCTTTCGAGTCTTAATCGAAAAATATCGATCCTAGGGAAAAAATTAAGAAAATCAAAATTATAGAAAATTTAATTCCGAACAACTTTGGTCATTACCATTTTTCGTGTGAAATCGAAAATGAACGAGTTATTCAATCAATAAAAGTTCAGCCTTAAATTCAAGATGGCGGCTGAAGCTAGCGGGTGCGATTCCCGAAAACCAAAATATAGACTGTCGGTGACCCCTCCCAATGATTCCCGAAGGAAAATTGCTACTTTCAATTTTTTTCCGTGTCAAATCCTAATTCGACTATGGGCTACAGAGAAATCTGAGATCGTAGCGAGCGAGATTAATCACGAAGTCATCCCTGCTCTCTATTCTCAATCCATCTTTTGCTTTTTCAGCCTATCCGTGTATGTTTTTGCACCATATCAATGAATGTGGTTTTACGCAAGGTTCTCCCTCGCTTCAAAGTCTCCTCGCTCCGCTTCGTGTGCTGCCACGTTTGCTTTTGTAAATGTGCAGCGAGTGCAGTCTCTGCTGGGCGTGAAGTGAAAATATTGCTTCGCGCTTTTGGCTCGCGCAAACGTTTCGTTGTTCTCCTTCTCGCCTCCTTCCCTCCTGCGACTCCGTTGCTGCGTTTTCATATGGTTTTCTCAACCGATTGATAGCAGTATCAGGTATTTCAAACATTAAAAGAATAGGAAAAAAAAAAATTTCCCCGATAAAACACGAGGAAAGTTTTTGAATTAAATTTATTGTACGAATATTTTATAAAATTAATGCTAGAGTATGAATGAGGGACGTATGAAAAATAGTGATTTTTTTTTAAATCTTTTTGTTTTTGCGATGTCGGAGATTCTGGGTCTATTTATAACGTCGAGTGTTTTTTTTTTTTTTTTCTTATTTTGGCCGTGGTGCTTGCCACGTGGACGAGGACGATTAAGGACCCTCGTAAATTCTTCGTCCATGAGAGTACACGAGTGAGACAGAGAGTAGAGAGAAGGGAATAAAAACGTGAGGCTCGTTGGTGAGTTGGCTTTTTTTTCGAGAGAGAGAGACGAGCTCTCGTTCTCCGAGACCCCTGAGCTCTCCTCGTGAACGCGCACGCGAACACGGGAGTGCTCTTCAACTGCTCGGTCCAGAGAGGCGAAAGATCTCCCACTCTCTCTCTCTCGTGCGTCTGCTCACTGAAAATATATTCAAACTAGCTACACACGGATATGTTGAGTGACGAAGATTTTTCATTAGAACCCAAAGGCTTTGGTTGTTTTTTTGCTAATTTTTCCAGTTGATAATTTACAAAAGTAACTGCATGGATGGGCCGTCAAAAGCGAGTAGATCAGATCAACCAGGACGCCCACGAAAGTAACAAATGACGCTACAGACATTTTCTCGTCTCAGCTAACGTTATATCCGTATGGAAATTTGGACTCAATCTTGGGTAACGACTGGACAGTTTTCTTAGTCACTGGGCACGGGGTTGAACTATAAGAATGCATGTATTGACATTGCGATATTTAGCCTGCAGATTATCGAAACTGTCTATAGGGGCTGAATAGCGCATTCCAATATATCTCATTCCTATCTAGCCATCCTAGCCAAAAACAGTTCAGCTGGTGGCTAGTCCTTGGTTTAAAATTTGGAGGTTATTGTCATATCGTACCTCGCATGCGACTGCTGGCTTGCGATAAAATGGTATCAAAGCCGGAAAATGAGTTTAAATGCAAGTATCACGCCATTTGTTTCAAGTAATATTTTTTCATATTTGTTTTGTACAGTTCATTAACAAACCATATATATACACAATATATAATGTTACACACACACACATGTAACACATTTATTTTTTCATTGTCGACAATTTTGTCCAGTGTACCCAAACTCCGCAACACCTCACAATTATCTATACTGTACACGATGTATACTATACATTCAGACACTTATATATAGGACAGACAATTTTGAAAAGTATTCCCCTTGCACTCACAGCGTAGACGTGTACGGACAACAAAACAAATTCTAACAAGAAAGAGCTTAGGATAAGTTCAAGCCCAGATAATATGTTGCGCATCTCTTCGTCCACCGGGGGACAGAGATATATATATATATATATGTAGTGACGTCGCGTTTTTATTATGGAAAAAAACCGGAAGTTAGGTCCTCGTCTGGTGCTTGACCAAGAATACTCCGTCAAAAAGCATGGGCAGATGACAAATTGAGTTTGGGTAATTGCTGGCTGCCATGTCTGGACAGCCTTTTGTGTCAAGATGAGCTGAATTGAAAAACGTTCATAGCGGTGCCATCAATTCCTATATTACTTCTGGGTAGTACTTTTGGTCACGATGTATACCTAGCATGACTGTGCAAGCAAACTGGCGTCAAAATGCGACACGAAATAATTTTCCCAGCTAAGCATTGCCCAGCGCATTTCGAAGAAGACTATATAGGCAGAGAAATATTCCACGGGTTTATCCTTTCGCCCCCACGATTCAACCTCGCTTCTCTCTCTCTCTCTCTCTCTCTCTCTCTCTCTCTCCTTTTCTTTTTCTTTATTCCCGTTGTGATGCGAAGATTTACATTCCCCCATAGTCCAGTCAAATTACCGAAAAAAAAAAAACACAAAATTACACAGTTTGGGAATTATGAAGGATCGATAGGGGGGTGTATTGTGAGCTTAAATTCCAATTTGAGGGGTTCTCCCAAGGTCAGCTCAAGGTCATTTCGATGAAAACGCGTTTAATTCGATATCTCGAGAACGGTTAGTGTTAGGCCAAAAATTGTAGAGACCTTTTCTTTTCTAAATTGAATTTACTAACTTTTTTATCTGAAACTTTTTTTTTTAACATCAATATTTTTCAACTTATGACTTCCGAAAGGCAAAAATTTTCCTGAAGAAGTACAATATTTAAATGATATTTAAATGATTACAATATTTAATATTTAAATTAAGTAAATATTTAAATGGTTTAATCGATTCACCTTTTTATACAGGTAACTTGGCTAATAGATGATCATGGAATACTTTAATATTTCTTTCAAGTACTGAATACCCACTGATGTCGATGATATTGTGACAATGGTGCGGATCTCGCTCGGTAAAGTAAGATATTACTCCGAAGGTATTGGTATTAGAGAAAAAAGTTTTAGACAAAAGTTGTTCTTAATTAAAAGATCTACAACTTTGATAATCAGAAAAATTTCATAAAATTGAACGGTTGGGGAGGAAATGGCGAAAAATGAAAAATAGCGAGAAAAAAAAGGAAAATTTTTGCCTTTCGGAAGTCATAAGTTGAAAAATATTGATGTTAAAAAAAAAAGTTTCAGATAAAAAAGTTAGTAAATTCAATTTAGAAAAGAAAAGGTCTCTACAATTTTTGGCCTAACACTAACCGTTCTCGAGATATCGAATTAAACGCGTTTTCATCGAAATGACCTTGAGCTGACCTTAGGAGAACCCCTCAAATTGGAATTTAAGCTTACAATACACCCCCCTATCGATCCTTCATAATCCCCAAACTGTGTAATTTTGTGTTTTTTTTACCCTACTCTCAGCCGTAATTTGACTGGACTACCACGGGAATAACTCTGGCAGCAAACCCAGGAAGTAAACACCGATAATGCCTCGCGATAAAAGACGACGGGATAAAATTCCGAATGAGAAAGAGTATATGAGATTACTCTGGCATGCTCGAGACTCGAGACGCATATATCTGGAGCATGAAGCTTGATTATTTTTTTCGGAAATTCGATGAGATCGCATTGGCAACTTCTGACCTCGAACTCAACTCCACCGGTCGAGACTCTTATGACAATTATTCCCCTTTGTTATTGCAGAGGATAGAGTTACCTTGATGCGATAGTGCCGACTGTATTTTGCATTATAAGCGTTATATCGAGCAAAACAGCGCAGCAAACCGTAATGTTTATGCATCGATTGCTTGGAATCAAAAGGCCCTAACCCACATGAATTTTATGTGGTGAGTCGTTTTAGGCGTTTTGTTTGCCAGCAGCTTTGATACAGCTTCAATACAATATACGATCGACTATAATACTTGATATATGAAACGGAATTCGAACAACCAACGCGAATTCCTGCGCAAAAATTTATTTTCTGAAAAATAAGGAAAATTCGTTGCACATGAAAATACATGAATTTATTTTATTTAAATAATACTTGTAGTTAAATAAAATTGAAATTTTATTCCCGTTTATATAAATAATTCATATTTTACTCAGCTATTTCGTTGGTAAATTAGGCCTCTTTATATTTAATTGCTCCCGCGTGGAAAAAAAATTTTTCGTACATAATTAAAAAAAAAAAGAAAAACTTAATCTTTGCAGAAATCTAACGGTACATTTTCTTCGATTTACAATTTTTTTTTTTAATTCCAACAAACTCGTGTTCAGTTAAATACAAAGAAATGATGGATTCTATAAATTCTAAATAAGTCAATTGAATATTCGTGTTCGATGTTTACGTGAACAAGTTGTGACGAATCAAAGTGCAGCGGTACATTAAAATTGCTACACCTAAAAGAATCTTGCAATATTTTTCGAATTAAAAAAAATCTACTTGAAGTATGATTTTGACTTTTTAATTTTCACTGAGTATATACAATATATCTTTTGTCATTACATTCGTATTAATGGCAAATCGAAAAAAAGAAAATCACCAATTAACAGTTAACATAATTTCGCGATTTGAATACTTTAGCAAAAAGTATATATACTTCGTCATTGCGATCGTATACAACATTTTGTATCTTCAAAATAAAGTTTACCTCGTATACTTTGCTGATTTTGCATTTAAATGTTATATTCACATGTGAATAATTAAACAGGAAGTATTCCGCGATGTGTCCTCTTTACCGGAAGTTTTGATTCTCACGAATCTTTATTATCGTATAAATTCATAATAAAACAAAAATAAAAAGAAAAAAGTGCACCTGTTGATGAAACGATTCGGCGAGTGCATCGATGCACAAAACGTGTCCGTTTGTGTCCGGCAAAGAGGCGGGAATGGCATTAGAGATGCCCGCGTATTTTTACTGAAATTACAGAGCCCGCGACGACAGAGAAAGATATGGAGGCGTTGGGGGGGGGGGGGGGCGTAAAGGCAACTGCGGGGTGCAGGGGCAGGGGGCGAAGGAGTATTCTACAAGGGAACAATACGGTTTCTCGTTTCGCGGCGTGGAACAAGAGTGCCACGGCGGTGGACCGCGAGAATAAGTGGCATATGGAACGGTTCAGGAATCACCGCTTGTAACAGCACCAGTGCCGGTATAGTCATAAATATATGTATAAGGCGTTTCATCTTCAATCGATCGATTTCTCAAGTTAATTTTTTTTTTTTTCGTATCGTTTATCTCGGCGATTAAAGTGCACTCAACAAAAACGAAAAAGAACGGTTCTCGGCAGTCTTGAGTCAAATATTATTATTATTTTTCGAAATTTCGTACATTCGAATTTGTCAAATATTTTTTTTATCCCTCACGTTCCATATATGTGCTGAAATTTTTTTTTTCGAAATTTTGAATGAAAATTTGCCTGTAATATTTACGTGCTAAAAATTTGAGCTTGCATCGACTTGCACTGAAAACTCAAAAAATGGTGACACTGAAAAATCGAGTATAAAACATATTTGAGCAAATATTTGGTACTCTTGGCTCGTTGGGGGGGGGGGGGGGGGATGGGACGAAAAATTATGAGTGACAAAAAAATTGTGAGAGGAAAATTCGAGATTGAGTGGTCCATACAAATGCGTATAGGTTGCGGTTGCGCTCCCCGGACAAAAGAGTGTGCAACAGGTCAGCACAGCAGCTCCGGGGGGGGGGGCCAGCGCATCTCGACGACGCGTCTAGTTCTGGTTTACCCCGTCGTTGAAGAAAAGGAGCATGCCGCGAGATAGGTGAACAAGAAACTAACGTATCTCAGCGTCCATAACGTCCAGAGAGCTTTTTTTTTTTTTTGATACGAGGGATTGTCCGAAGGTTCGAAGCTTTTTTCGTCAGTTTGCCGATCGATCAAAGCACCCGCGAACATCTTCGTCGTTTATTTTTCCTCCTTTTGTTTCCTTCGTCGTCGTCGTCGTCCCGAAACGCGGAGAAAAGGATTGAATTTCTTTTCTCGATTTTTCTATTCATTTCTGTTTTTTTTTTCATATCTTCATGTATACGTGCCTCCTCTGTATATATAGATCGCATTCTTTTTCATACGGTTCCGCGCAGTCGCTCGACAATATTCTATATTAAAAATATCGAGAATTCGCTGTGTCACGTTGATATATATATATATATATATATATATATATATATATATATGTATCATGGATTCTTCTTTTTTTTAAAGAATAAAATATAATATGCAATGTAGATCCGAGGAGAAGGAACTCGGGGAAACACGAGAGGGAGATTGAATTTGCGGAGAATCTCAAATATCCGTGGCCAATCTAAACGGAGAACCAGGAGCATTAAATCTGCACTGAGAATTCATTTAATATTAAACAAGCTTTCAGTTTGACGAAATATATATATATATATCTATACATATATATTTCTCATTATCGGATTTCAATCGCGTCAATTAAAGTTTCATATAGAGTCGATAACGAAATATTTATTTCGTTTGAAGAAACGCAAAATTCATCAAAGACCTCACAAAGAACTCTATCAATCAGCATATTGGGCATACTCGAAATAAAATATACAATTTGAACTAAATTTTTCAACGCAACAATTATGAGCAGTTATACGCGAAAAACATTATTACTGTAAGGAAATATAAATGGTCCTTGGACCGACAGAAGTGGACGCGCGGTCGGTGTGCGGCTCTGGCGATCTCCCGAGTTAAGCAGGCCACTACTTGGATGGGTGACCGCTTAGCCGTGCACTGGCTTGGCGCACCGACTACCGAGCTGGAGGCAGTTTTACTGAGATTCGGATGGTGTAACATATCGGAAACTCAGTAAAAAAAAAAAAAAGGGTCGTCTGTATCGGCATGGGTTTTCCGCAGTTTACCCATGTCCACGGCGAATGCGATACAAGTGTAGCTAAAAATCAGCTGTGGATGCTACGGACGTTAGGTTAGCTTGGCGAAGTGCGGGCAGGGAGTGACAGGAGGTATCAAATGGGAAAGGTTAATACGTAAAAACCCGCAAGGTATACGTTGAATAACACAAATAAAAATAAATATAAATGGTCCTTAATTATTGAAATAATCTTAAATCCTATTTTGGTCTGTCAAGCTAACCTCGTTTTCGCTTATATAATAAAAGAGACACGGTAAAAAAAAATTAGCACCCCGATAAGACGAAGATTCTTTTGCGAATTCTCCAGTTATGTGAGCAACACCGACAGGGACTAGAATAAAATATTCGAAGCGTTAGTCATCGAGAGAAGGAGAGAAAGAGGTATAGGTGTACATTTCGATACCCCGAGGGAACGGGTCGTCCTCGTCTCGAGGGGATCCTCACTGGCCCCGTTTTCCCAAAGTATATACTATATGCAGATATATATATATATATATATATATATACCGGGAATACGTGAGTAAAATCGGGAACGAGCGAGTCACGTGTACACGCATACATATGTATACGGGCTTGTATCCCCGTCGTACGTAAAACTTCGCCGTGTGAGGTCTATAATGCAAGACCGGTACGAAAAGTTTACCGAGCAATGCGGTGAACTTATGGGGTTTGTGTCATAAACCCTTTCGTATGTATACCATTGTGAAATAATATGTTTGTGATAACATTGGCGCAGGATACATAACGATGAAATATTATGCATAAAGTGTGTATATTATAATTTCGCGCTATAACGAAGACATGTATGTTATAACGGTGAGAATAGGGCGATAAATTTGTCGGAATCATTGACCATATCGAGGATGAGGTATTACGAAAATACTGCTGGGATAACGATAATATAATTTTATTTGTTCCTTTTAATTTTTAATAGCGATGATATATAATTTTTCAATAATATAAAGTACGATTCTCATCAATATTTTCTGCACCGCGCGCATCAATGACACGGTAGAGTTTTGGGTAGGGAGTTGAAAAGATCTCTGGATGTTGGGAGATACTTTATTGTAGGCCATGGTGCGACGCTCCTCTCGTGAGCGAGACTTCGCCAGAAGCCACCTGGCGGTGCGCTGACGAAGCTTCGGATTCTAAGGATTGACGAAGCTTTCGTTTATTCTTCCATACCTGTTTGTACTTTATTCGTTAATCAATACCGTTTTATACTTGAACGAACGTCTACATACTTTTAAATATTAAAAAGAAAATAAATCCTCCGGATGAATTAGGACAATTTTTTCAATAGCACTGTACAATAATCAATTATATCGCTACCTATTTTTTTTGTTTCATACTTTAACGTTTTAACTTCAAGAACAACGAGAAAATTTTAAGATTTCGTTGCAATTTTTACCTCATTCGATGAATTTTTAAATGAGTTCCTTTTGGCTTTACGTACGCCAATGGGCTTCGTGAGTTGTGGAGTTGCTACTACACCTGACAACGGGGGTGCAGATAGCGTGACGACACCAAGGTTACTCCTCGGTTCAACGCACCTCATGTCGAAGAATATATATATATATATGTATATATATATATTATACATACATATACACACGTGTAAATATTAAATATGTACATAGTTTTACAGCTTAGTGCCACATAACGCATGAAGCCCTTTGTGAATCCTCGACGAGCTGCTCCACGACGCGTTATTGTAAAAGTGCCTGAAAAAAAATGTTCTTCAACTTTCGGTAGAAAAAAATTTATCGAAAAGCTTATATCCACTCAATATAATTGTAAATTTTCGTATTTTGCGATACATAGTCGCAGTATTCTTTCGTAAATTTGTAAAAATCGAGGCATATACAGGCAGCTCGGCCTCCCTCCAATTTTTACCATCTGGGAAAAATGGTGCCGAGTAGAGCGTGATCGCATGCACATGAACATACGTTTTGTTATGGCCGCAATGACTTTTGACCTCGCTACTCGCTGATTCTGAATTCCATCGCCGTTCAAATTTCTAGTCTTTCGATTCTCATAAACATAAATCTTATACACACACACATATATATATATATATCCAGCGTGAATATATATCAGTGGCCATAAGATCTGGTGAATGTAAATTCTCCGCACGTGCACGTTCCTCTAACGCACATATGCACCTGTCTTGGGAAAACGAATAAGCGAGAGAAGCGCACGATCGGTATCTCACCTGGATTCGATATAATTTACAATTATCATGCTTGCAATAAATGAGTCAAAATTTTTATCGTCATTAAATATATTGCGGTGAAAGGTAAATTATAATTGCTAGGTAAAAATGAAAATTGACGATAGAATTTTTTATATTTCATATACGAATCAATAAGAAGCATCGTAACCAAATCATATTTTCTTATGCGACATGAAAATACGTATAATAAGTTTATTATAAAATTATCGTCAATCATTGCTATTTTCAACGGGAATTTTCATCATTCCGGTTGAGAGAGGTCATAAAATATTTCCTCGAACCCGTGTGCAGTGGAGAAGATAATTTATTTGTTACTAAAGAATCTTGACTCGTATGCGGCAAGATAAATGTTCACTGGCAAATTTTATTTCGGTGAAATTTAATTCGTTCATTTTACCATCGCAATAATACATTTTTATTAGCTAACTCTGCCCTGGTTGGCTTGAGAAATAATAATTGAACATTTCATTCGTGGCATATATTCGAACAAAAAATATTTTTCCTCGTTAAAGATCATATTTATTTATCACAGTAAACATGATATTAATTTGTAATTTTACGATTCTTAAAAATAATCATTGAAAAAACATTATTTACCTACGTAATAGTTATTCATTTCATGATAAATATTGCAAATATAAATACTCCGTATGTAATAATTAATATTTTCTGGAAATTCTTAGTCATGGCGGGAAATAAATGTTGAATTTGAACTTTATTTGCTGCAATATTTAATCTTCTATTATTATGTAAATTGGAAAGTTGTTCAGCCTCGTAAAAACGATTATCCCACAAAGATAGACGTGGTGGCGCACATTTGCACCATCGGGCCGACTATGAACCTAACGGTGTCGCGCGGGCATTGAGTGAGCTCGAGGCACCAGGGTCTGTGAGACTCTGACCGTTCTTCGAGAACCTCCGCCAATAAGTTACTCGATTTGCGGTTAGTTCTGAGAGAAAAAGTGCGAAAGAGAGAGAGAGAGAAGAAGAAGAAGAAGAAGAAGAAGAAGAGGAGAGAGAGAGAGAGAGAGAAGAAGAAGAAGAAGAGAGAGAGAGAGAGAGAAGAAGAAGAAGAGAGAGAGAGAGAGAGAAGAAACCAGAATGTAGAGAAGTTGATGGTAGACTCCTCTCGTGAGTAAATGAGGGAAGCGGTGCGTTCCCCTACGGTGATCCACGGGAGAGCACAGCAGCATCGGCCACGGGAGCTGCCCTCCCTATATTGAAACGTAAAAAGGGAACATGAAAGGACGAGCCTCCAGCGTGTGTAAGAGAAGAGAAGAGAATAGAATAGAAGAGGAGAGATTTCCTCGGTCCTTATCTTCTACCTCTCGTGTGGTTTGCCCTTCGATGTGGTTCGCCAGGGCCACTCTAGTCTGGCTCGACAGTTTCATCGGCTATATATATGTATACGGAATGCAAAAGTACGGGATCTTCTGCTTCGACGCTGAAAAGAGGAAAAATGTTGCTCGAGAGAGCCGGAGAAAATTCGAGCAAATAGGGTTCAGCTATACCGGTAAACTCGAGAAAAAAAAAGCCCCCGCGTTTACGATTCTTCCTCTCTCGTACTTTCGCTCTTTTATCCGCATGGTATCCACCGACTACTCTCGGTATGCAGCCTTATAGCACGACATAAACATCCCTTTCCTTTGTGCATGAAGGATCCAGTTGAGGCTATGCAGCCAGGACGCAAAACACACACACACACACACACACACACACACACACACACACACACACACACACACACACACATACACGCACACACACACACACGCGCGCACACACACGGGAATAGAGAAACGAGCGTGTAGTATACTTTGCTCTCGCATTCGCGCGAGTTCATGCAAATTGTTCCGGACAAAAGAGAAGCTAAGTGAGGACAAGTGTGGTACACGAGAGGCGATAGACGATACGAGATACGCCATACTCTTCTTGCGGAGCACAAAAACTTCGTGGAAATCTTACATCTCCGTGAGCAAAGTGGGAGTTTAAACGAGAGCAAAAAAGAAAGAAAAAAAAAAAAAAAGAAAGACACGAGAGCTGTACTCGCGCTTCACCCTTTTCGTGGTGTATTTGTATCGCTGGTGCGAGAAACACGCGTTTCACACGCGAAACCATACGTATCTACGAGGCAGATAACGATGCATACTTATTACCATATCGTTTCGTCTTGAACAAGTCATGGTAATGATAATAATAATGGTAACAATGACAACAACAACAACAACAACGACAACGACGACAATGAAAATAATCGTGATAACAATCGGTGAAAGTGCACCGAGAAAAATGGATCTATATCTGCTTGAAGATTATACGAAAAGTGTCACGTGAGAGTCTTACCTAATCTGCAGGTTCATCGTATGATAATGAGACGTAGGCTCGTATAGTAATTTGTTTATTTTGTTTGCTCTTCGTCATATTTATTATTATTTGTATCAGGAAGTCTTACCTTTTTTTTTATTATCTTTTTCGTTGCATTACAATTTTAATAACAATCGTAAATCATATGACAATCCGAACATTCGAAATAATTATATTAAATTTTCATTTTTAACGCCAAATTCAACTTCAATACCAACCATTCTTGTGACAAATCGTAAGCCCGCGTGAAAAAACAAATTAGCTTGAGAGCTAGAAAATTACGAAAGTTAGAGCGCCCGCATGAAGACGTTTTTCGAAAAATTTAAATTCTCACGAAATCAAAAATTGTTAAGAAATTCAAACGAAAATTTTCGCTAATAAAGGAGAGTTACGCGGTATATCCGAGTACCAAGTTTCAGTTTGATTGTTCCAGCAGTTCTTCGGATAGACGAATTTGAATTTTGTAAAGTTGGAACAAACACGCACACACGTCTGCAGATTTTTTTTCTAAACACGATTTCTTGATGTTTCGGGACATTTTGAACATACTTTGAAATTTTTATTTCTCCATGAAAACAAAACTTCCTCCATGAGGAAGCAAAAATAAATAAAATCCGCAGCTTTTCAATTTTTTCTCGCGAATCAGCCTCGCAATTTTTTAAATACTTAATCGCCCTGAGGATAAGTTGCAACATAAAATTCATCTCCCTGTGGGTTGTCCGTATATATACTTTGGTAACGTGTTAGCACGATGAGGAACTATAATTAATATTCATATTCTACCGGCTACGGTCGTTGGGTTAATGGCGGCTAACACTTTTCGCGTGTGTAACTTGCGGCAAATGTTTCGTGGCTGAGTATAACTCGTCCATGCGAGTGCGTGACTCTGTAAGAGTTGAAAGTTTTTTTTTTCCATAAGGTACTCCCTCGTGTCCAATATTTATACAAGCAACAACGACAAAGCTCTCTCTCTCTCTCTCTCTCTCTCTCTCTCTCTCTCTCTTTCTCTCTCGTTATACTTGTAAAGTGAATAATTGGCTCTCATTCGCACTCTTCTCTCGACGCCTCGTCGTTTGTACGCGTTGAGGGGGTGGGTTTTTTTAACCTCTTTTCTAAGGGAGACCGCAGGCAGGCACTTTTGCTCGAAAACGCAACCCTCTTTTCCCTCTACGTAATCGTGTGACACATATACACATGTGCGAGTGAACGAAAAAGCCCCGAGTGCTCTCTCTCTCTCACTCTCTCTCTCTCTCTCTCTCTCTCTCTCTCTCTCTCTCTCTCTCTCTCTCTCTCGCTCTTTCTTTGTATATACGGACAGCACAAGTACCGAGCAATTGCACAATTTCCATTCGTTGTAAATTCTTTACAGGAAAGTGCTTTTGTATTGCAGGCGTGCATCCGAATCATTAAAGGCGCGAGATTGTACACGCATGCATGGGACATTCCGTGCACCTGAAAAAATTAGAACACTGAAAAAAATAAAATGAATTGATCGGTGCTGATCGTTCCAACAAAGTTTCAACGAAACATGGAACATTATCGACTAATAAATCCTTTTTTCATGGATCCAATTTCGTCATTTGTCAAACATTTGTTTCCTCGATTCTCGTCGGAAAAACAATTGCAAATTGAAAATAATCGAGAATCACCATCACCCACGGCGTGTGCCTTTTCTGAATCAACGGTGAAAGGTGTACGCGGGATGTGCGCGAGTGTAGGTAAAATTTTCCGGAAAAAACTAGCATCTCTTACTATACGTATCGCGGGCGAATGTTTCTCTCTCTCTCTCTCTCTCGTGCTTACCGGAAGTCCCCCGTAAAAATTTTCTCGCTATGGCATCTCGCTGCAATGTCATCCGGCAACGAACATCAGAGTCTGCAGAGTTTACGTAGCCGTGTAGCCAATGGAAAAAAAAACCGAAGATTCTCGACGTCAGTACGAGCTGTTGCAACGAACTCACGCTGAGCCATTCACTCGTTGTTGTATCGAGCCTGAGCTACTTTTTCCAATACACACATATATATATATATATATATATATATATATATATATATATATATATATATATACTATATACGCGAAGCTTGTTCGCTTCTCGCTGAAGAAATTAATAAAGTAATAAAGCAAGTTGAAAAAAAAAATATATATGTATTTTCAACTTGCTTTATTACTTTATGAATTTCTTCAAGCTTGATCTCAATTAAGCTTGACTTATTAAATTTTCTTCGACGTTACGTCTCTTGGTTCTTTTTTTCTCTATCTCTCTCTCTCTCTTTCTCGTATTACTATTATATGACACGGGGCACATGATAAGGTAACGTTTTATCGTTAACAGGTGCGCGCAGTTCGCGCGGAGCGCTTTCATTTGGCATATTAGGGTCACCATTCTATATTCGCCTGTTTTGTTAGCGCTATATAAGCGCTTGTACGTGTTTCTGGACTATATAGTAATAATAAGTGGCAGGACTCGGGTGGGAAGGGAACGGGACGAAGATCTAATTACGCGAATGTACGAGAGGCAATGAGCGGAAGAGCCGGGGCTCTCTGCCATTTTGCCGCCGACTGTGCAATCCAAGGTGGATTTTAAGTTCGTTTAACGACGCTAATGCCACTCTCGCGTATAGCGGAGCATCGGACTTTCCACATCCGGCATCATTTGCTCTTTCCTTTAACTTCGTTTTGTTTCTTTTGTTTTTTTTTTTTGTTTTTTACTTTTTTACTTTCTTCTGTTTTTGCTTCCATTTTACCGCCATTATTGCAACAGATCTTACAATTATTATGTTTAATAAAGCGGTTTAGCGGTGCTCTCAGTGTAAAAGCCGATCTCGTTCTCTCCGTTCGAGAGTTGAAACTGCGCATTAAGCTCTTAGCAAAAGCAGCTCGTGCACTATGCATATACGTATATAGTGCATATGTTACTAATACCGTGTATTTCGTGAGGATAAGACCGGATCACGTACCTGGTTTCTCTCGAGGAGTGACCCTACGGATAAGTACGCGCTTAATTTTCTCATTAGTCGCTCATGTAGGACGCGAGAACAGCCTCGCATATGTGTATCCGAGCCACACAATATTAAGTCTCAGGGCATGAAATCTCTGATAGAGATTTCACGTTTTTTTTCCGTTTAATAAAAAGGAAAAGAAAAATTAAGATTGCTTCAGAGGTGTCCATGCCAGGTCAATCGACTACCTGCTGGGTTTTTAACCTTTTTTCTACATGTTTTTTTAAATTTTTTTTTTTTTTTTTTTTGTAAGCGAAGTGACTTTAATGATCATGGCTTGTAGAACGAAGAAAGTTCTACTTGATATGAAAAAAAATTAATAGTCATCAAGGAATATGATGACCTAGTTCTTGGCGATTATCAACCGGGATTATTTTTTTCAATTGTAATTATATTGCAATGAAAAAGAAAATCATGCAAAAACGTTATTTAATGAAATATATATTAATAAATATTTATTCTCAATGCTAACGTTCTTTTTTAATCGAGGGAGATCTTCAATTGGAATTTACTCACAAGCAATTTTTCATTAGTAATTTGACTTTACCTTTGAAGATATTTCTTCGAAATTTTCGTGGTGTATCGACTTCTTGCATTTGGAATCTTCTGATTTCTCTCTCCTCTCTCTCTCTCTCTCTGTCTCTCTCTCTTTCTCTCTCTCGATTTCTCTTTTCATGTCCTATGTTTCATGAGAATACAGCGTCACTTTAATAAATATAGAAAAAAAGGCCGTCGTAATATCTACAGGAACGAGCTGTGAGTTTGAATAGAACGCGAATCGTTTGCCGATGTTATCCACAAAGGTGGAAAGACCGCGAGTTTAATGAAAGAGATGATCTCCAAAGACCTCTCTCTCTCTCTCTCTCTCTCTCTCTCATCTTTTACATTGGTTTTTGTTCGTTGGGCTTAAAGATTAACCGACTGGCAAAAGCAACGCGAGGGAAGCTGCGGAGAGAGAGAGAGAGAGAGAGAGAGAGAGAGAGAGAGAGAGAGAGAGAGAGAGAGAGAGAGAGAGAGAGAGAGAGATTGTAGAAGACACTGTGAATATTAATACTCTTTACCGAAAAGATCTTATCGGTACGTGAAGTCTCTCGTCTTTACTTCCGTTCTTTGCTGAGCGGTACTCTGTGCGTTGGCCCCTTTGCACCCCGAGATGAAGGAGTAACCATGAGAAAACTTATATCGCAGATGTGTTTACGTGAGAGAGAGAGAGAGAGAGAGAGAGAGAGGGAGGGAGAGAGAGAGAGAGAGAGAGAGAGGCGTCGAGTTCTTCCTCCGACTTTGCTTGCTTTTTCTTCCAGCCTCTTATTCCTCGCTTAAAGTATACCTATTTCACATATTTGGTACATATTATAGACTTTCGGTACACGTATACACTATTATAAGACAAAAGTATTCGAACATTCCCAAAAACTCTGAGAACTCGTTTCGCACGAAACGATCATTGCTTTGTTGAGCTAATTTTCCAATAACCGAAAAAAGAAAATGATGATTTTCTCAAATTTTAAAGTAAAGTGCTCGAAATTTCTGGGTCAATCGATGGATATGCATTTTTTTTTTCTTTTTTTTCGTCTCAACTGCACATTCGTTGGATCGAGAATAATCGATGCAGCTCGCTCGAGAAAAGATTGTCGAAACGCTTTTTCAACAATTATACGACGATTAAAATACTTTTTTTTTTTTGGACAAGATTGTCCATTTCCTGATATGAAGATTCTTATAAATATTTAAATCCACTTTTTACCCGTACTGTTTATTAACGCGCTATACGCAGCGTCAATACTCGTGTAATTATCCGAGGAAAAGAAGAAAGTGCGCTTGATGTCTTTCTCTCTCATACTCTGCTTGTATAGCGATTATATATACGAATGATAGAGAGGGGAAAAGATCGGACGATTTATTTTCTCGGATGAACTGTCTTAAAATCGAGGACTGGGTGGTCGCTACAATACGTACGTACTGTTTGCTGTGGCATATGCCCTGCACTCAATGAGAGACTCTGAACAAGTGCAGTATTAGCCACGGTTATTCATGGGACGAGAACGAAAAAGTTTTTGGCCAATTATTTTGTGGTGAAATAAAATACTTTCAGTGCAAAAAAAGGGCAGGTTTTGCAAGTATATTTGCATCGGATCAAATTATTCGTTTTTTTTTTTTTTATAAAAATCACTTTTGCTGTACATTAAAAAATATATCGCAAGAAGTAGATCTTCACTTTCACCTGTAATAATTTCGTAAAATCCTCATTTAACACTTCCGCGGACGAATTTTATACTTTTGAAGGCTTACTGAAATTAATTTAGGGTCAACCGAGGTCGAATAGAACTCTCGATTATGCTGGAGAGTAAAAAAAAAAAACAGAGCACACAAAGTACATTTCTTTTTGGTTTTTGCTTTACTGAAAATTCAGTTGTTGATTTGACTTGTGTTAGATTTTTCTTAATGAGAACTGTTGACAATAAAGATACAAATTTTATTAAATAAAAGCGGTAAAGTGTGAAGCACGATTACTATCTGATCGAGTATGAAAGAACACATTTTTGATGATTGGTCAATATCGAAGTGGTTTTTGTTTCGTTTTGTGAAAAAAAAAACACGATAATAAAATTCACTCCCTAGCATTTTTCCAACTTATACGTATGAAATTTTTTTTTTTGATCCGGCCATGATCATCACTTTTTAATGCGAACATTCGCGTCGATCACTCTCTCTCTCTCTCTCTCTCTCTCTCTCTCTCTCTCTCTCTCTCTCTCTCTCTCTCTCTCTCTCTCTCTCTCTCTCTCGTAATATTCCCGCCCTACCTCTCGCACAATCGCGAAGTAATTAGATCGTTAAAATCGTGTATCACGAAGATAAAGATGTAACAAGATTGCTCTCTCGTCACTCTGACGCAACAACAATAACCACGCGCTATAAATGCATCAATATGAGATTGCGTCATTTTCGATTCGCGTCGATATACACAATATCACATATAAATATATATCGCGTCTCACGCGTTTCATATCGTGGTGTGTTGCAATAAATTCCATTGTACGCGAAGGAAAAATCGTATTGTGCCGCGGTAAACGGCCTTCTCTGGCGTATATACATACACGACGGTTAGGTATGATAAAAGGAAAAATTGCTCCGTAAATATATGTACGATTGATCGCTGGAATAACGAGAGAATATCCGGAATTTTACGAGTCATTTCGTAGCTCGAGATTTGCCAATATAATTCTCAGTCAATTTTAAAGTTATACAAATTTGATGCTCGATCGTTGATATGTTTTTCTTCGTCTTTTTTCCCCGAATTACACGATCGATGATTTCGGTCGTTCGAACGATGTTAAATAAATTTAGGCTTCAACGAAAGAAGCCACGGGAAAATTTTTTGTAATTTATTTCATTATAGACGACGAAAAGTGAAATTGCAGAAATTTATCCTATATACATGTTTTGATTTGACAGTTTCGAGCATTCGTCGTTATAAATCGTACTCGATTCGAGTTGTGGAATTTTAATTTTAATTTTTCATTATATTAAACCAGCCGCGATATAATTTTATTATCACCTACCAATCTAATTATAACGTATACGAACGCGACTCGCTAGACGAAACCGTCAAACTCCATTTCTCCCTCACTCGTTTGCTCGTTGGTTCTCCTGTTCACGCAGAAAGAGGAAGAGAAAGAGAGAGAGAGAGAGAGAGAGAGAGAGAGAGAGAGAGAGAGAGAGAGAGAGAGAGAGAGAGAGAGAGAGAGAGAGAGAGAGAGAGAGGACGAAGAGGGCATTGGCTGCTATAAAATACATGCTATATCCATTTTTCATTAATATAATTAATCTTAATTTAATTTTTTTTTTTCAATTCCATTCTGTTTTATTCTCCTGTGACATGATATCGTCAAAAATATCAATGTTGAAACATATGGTCCCAACTGAAAATTTATTCGAAAAGCTCCTGTATATTGCCTAATTGAGTCGAACGACAATTTTTTTTTCTCGCTACTGTACGACGGACAAAAAAAAAAGAACGTTTCGCCTCATCCTGGCAATTCTCGCAGTGAGTCATCTCGAGCCTTTTATTTTTTTTTTAATGCGTGTATCAGGTGTCTCTGGGTGTAATAACGAACGTTCGCTGGCCATCGGCGACTGTAAAGCGCGCGCGTATATATAGTAACGTGTACTCAAAGGTCCACAGCGGACACACTCGCTGCTGTAACGAGATCTCCGTGACGCCCGGAAAATGTAATCCCATCAGCTCTCTGTAACGCGCGCATATATATAGAGAGCATCACTTGACCAAGTATTCCATATGTCGCATTCTTTTTCTCTCTCTCCTGATTCTCGTCTCGAGCGTATACGGCATGTGATTTGTCGCAGCATCCTACTTTTTTTTTTTCTTCATCTCCCACACCTCGCGTCCTCGATAAAATTACGAAGCGAATTATCGCGATCCTCGGAGATGAATTTTTTTTTTTCGTTTTCCTCTGACGAGAAATTCATAGTTTGCCACAGAGAGAGTCATCGACGTGCCGAGAGATTTCATTTCTCGATGCCGTACCAATACACGATTTATCGTAAAAGCGCGTGTATACATATTCGATCCTTGGGATGTTAAAAATCTCAATGTCTAAAATAGACTTTCTATATTCTCTGTTGCAGGTATGTTTTCGTGGCGTCATCGACTCGAAAGAGACAGTGGAATATTTATCAAACTTATCGAGTGTTACGTAAGTCTTGACCTTTAAAGATTTTATTTCTCTCTCTCTCTCTCTCTTGCCCTTTTTCTTGCCTCTTATAACCGTAATTATGTATATATATATATTTTTTTTTTAAATATCATTGTACTATTACACACGGTGTCGATAAATCGATATATTTCGCCCAAAGAAGGTCTTGTCGAAAATTTCGTAAAGAACACGAGAGAAGCTCGAAGAGCTTCCCTCGAACCTTACTATGACATATCTCGAGAATCTTTCTCGATAACTTTTACAGTCACGTGGAACTTTCAACCGAATCCAGCGAGTCATATATCCATTCATATCTGAGATATATATGTAACTATATATGTATGCGCGTGTCCGGAGAGTCGGAGCGGAGTCACCGAAAAGTCTCGAGACCGCGCGCGTTACTTTTCTTCAAGTTTAAACGTTTCTGTCGCCCGCGGATACTTTTCTCGCTCGCTCTCATCGAGTTCACGTCGTCCCGTCCCTTGTTGTTTTTTTTTTTTTTTTTTTTTTCCCCACGTTGTCGTCTTTTTTGTTTTGCCGTCATATATATACTCTCTTGTCCAAAACTCCTGGACTGTACGTGTTTTCTTAGAGCACTCGTGTGCACACACTTTTTCGTATAACCGAGAGAGAGTCCACACGCGGCTTTGAGAAAAGAGTCGTAAATATCCTTTGTAGCAATATATTTCATTGCAGCAATGAATCATGGATTCTCGAACTACGCTACCGGATAATGCTTTACTAGCTTTATTTGATGTTTTTTTTTCTTTTTTTCGCGCAAAAATATATAAGTACAGCCAGAGTATTAGCCCAGTCAATAGGTAGTTTTGAGGTGAAAAAAATAAGGAACATGGGATATTTTCAGGACTGGTAGGGGGGTGTCTCCTGAGTATAAATCCAGATTGGCGACCTCTTATCGCTATCAGGGTCACCACCATCTTGGAAAACGCGTTTCGCTCTATATCTCGCGAACCATCTACTTTACGATAAAATGTGTTAAGACCTTTTTTATACATAATTAAATTCCCCATCTTTTTTGCCCGTAACTTTTTTACGTAACATCAATATTTTCCAAGTTATAACAATTCCAAAACTATTCCTCCGAATATCTCCCTGAGCGTTTATTATTTCGCGAAAATACTCATTATCAAACTTGTAGAGCATCGAATTGCCAACATTTTTTAATTTGACCTTTCTTTCCTATCATTAATACCTTCAAAGATATACCGCGTTTATTGCGCGAGGCGCCGCAAAATCTTCACAAAACGCGCTCGATAAGCAATGGATATCATTTAACCTTTTCGCTCCGGGACTGGTCCATATATGGACCAGCACTCCGAGTGGTGACTTGTCATATGAAGTTCATTCATTTAAGTCATGAAATTCAGCTAAAATTCGAGGTCAATTTTAAAGGAAAAATCCCCGGAGCGAAAAGGTTAACGTTAATATAAAAAATACTGAGAAAGTATAATAATTTATTACAGCATTTACCTGAATGAAGACCGCCGTATTATGGTCATTTGTATTATTGTATTATTGTATTTTGTATTATTGTCTTTGCACACTCTATTTTCTCCATGTTACATTACTGTAATGTTACTACGTTACACCCCATTAACGTTACATAAATATGACCAAAGGTACACTCGCATTGTTATAAGCATGTTATGTAAACGTAACAGAGTCATGTTACGTTACTGGAATGTTACTACGTTATACCCCATTAACGTTACATAAATATCACCAAGGATACACTCACATTGTTACAAGCATGTTATGTAAACGTTACGAGTCATGTTACATCACTGTAACGTTACTACGTTATACCATATTAACGTTACATAAATATCACCAAAGGTACACTCACATTGTTACAAACATGTTACGTAACGGCTACAAAACTCTATTACATTACTGTAACGTCAAAACGTTACATACCAGTTATGTAACCAGCATATAACATATGGTACATAACATGTTACTTCCACGTTATATAACAGCTATGTATCACAAGAATAACATTGTGACATTACCTGTAACTTCCATGTTATATTGCCGCAATATAACGTGTTCACTGGGTACCTGCGTCGACCGTTATGCGCGCGTTTTGTGGAGATTTCGCGGCGCCTCGCGCAATAAAGGCGGTATATCTTTGAAGGTATTAATGATAGGAAAAAAAAGTTAAATAAAAAAATGTAGAGAATTTGATGCTCTACAAGTTTGATAATGAATTCTTTCGCGAAATAATAAACGCTCAGGGAGATATTCGGAGAAATAGTTTTGTAAGTGTTGTAACTTGGAAAATATTGATGTTACGTAAAAAAGTTATCGGCAAAAAAGATGGGGAATTGAATTATGTATAAAAAAGGTATCCGCACATTTTGTCGTAAAGTGGACGGTTCGCGAGATATAGAGCGAAACGCGTTTTCCAAGATGGCGGCGACCCTGATAGCGATAAGAGGTCGCCAATCTGGATTTATACTCAGGAGACACTCCTCTACCAGTCCTGAAAATATCCCATGTTCCTTATTTTTTTCACCAAACAGCACTTTCAAACTACCTATTGACTGGGCTGTATATTACAAAAATGTAGGATACGTTTCTTTTTTTCTTTCTTGTAACAGCAAGAAATATTTTTACTTTTTTTTTCCACGGAGAATTGCCGATATATCGAATGAGGAATATCACTTTATGGGTTCGAGAGTATGCACATATATATGTATAAAAATGTATAGAGATACGAGAGAACGCCGCAGAGTTGCAGAGTACCCAGCTGCGAGAACGTGCAATGAGAGATACACTCTGCCAAACCGCAGACTCGCTGTAGATATATATATATCGGATGCATAAATGTAATATTAGGGTTTCTAATTACCGCTTCGGTTATTGACGTTCGAATCGGAATTCTACGATTAACGTTACGAAATGGATAGTTGCGTAGGTATATATATGCCTATTTATCTGTGTATATAATACAGATTCATTTACATACAACGAGAGACTCGCTCACAGTATATTCTCTTTCATCTCCCCCGCAGATATAGATTTATATAATATATTATATGTGTCTGTACGACATGAATTTCCCTGAAATTTATACCGCATGCTTTCGATCTTCCCTTTTCAATTGAACTAATTGGACGGTCGCGGCTGATCGTTTTTATCGGATCTGAGATCTTTTTTAACCAATTAAAATTTTGATTTTTCTTTCGAATCAACATTAACGTGATCTTTGATCGTTTTCTCGAAGAAAAAGGGCTTAGCTTTTCAATTGCGCTTGTGTCTCGTCTTGAAAAACATCGAGTATTCAAAAATTCAAAACTCAAAAATGACTGCTTAGCTGTCTGATTTTTATCAATATCAAAAATTTATACTTACGTTTAACATTTTATTATTTCGCTCTCTCTCTCTCTCTCTCTCTCTCTCTCTCTCTCTCTCTCTCTCTATTATTTCTATATCTATTGAGATTAGCGAGACTTCTGCAATTACAGCTGGTAACGTTGAAGAAGTAGCAAGAAAAAGAAAATAGAAAGCAAACCTCCATTCGAATCTCACCGTCTTTGCTGCTTCGGCACGCTCGAACTCTTCTCATATTAGAGCTCTCGGTGCTCTTTGGCGTACATGTTACAGACCCAATGTGATAGTGTGTTTCGTTGGTCTCTCGGAGAAGACGACGAAAAACACCGCGCGAGAGATCGAGGAACAGAGAGCGTGCCAAGGGTCTTTTTTGCGAGTTAAGAAAATTAGAACAGCGTGAAATTGTCGAATAACCTCTGCTGTTTTGCCGCAGGTGCAATTCGTTTGATCGTCAGGCTAGAACAATGTGTACTTCGTGCTCGCGATGGAGAGAGTTCGAGACGGAGAGAAAAAAAAAAACATTGCGCAGCCTCTGTATTGAATAAAATATAAAATGTATAAAATCGTAAACGTACGATTTACTGGGGAGGGGGGGGGGGGGGGGGGGTCGCTATAATCTCCGTAAAAAATCGAATCTACGAGTTTTTTCAACGGTAATGATATTGTGATTTTTTTTTCAAGCGCGTGATATTGTGTATTACGTGCCACGTCGCAAAACATTCATACTCACGTAATATCGTTGGAATTTCAAAGTTTTGCGCAATATATATGCGCCGCAAATTGGTCCAGAGGCTTTGTAACTGGCCAACTTTTCCACGGAATGTTTCGACTGCGAGACAATAATGCGGGCTGGCGAGAGTTCGAATCGCGAGTCGTTATACGAAAAATTATTTTATACAGATTCGCTTATGTTTCGTCGAGCACACGTACGAGCTGTGTCGTTATATTATTCGCGAGGAAAAAAACGTGTGAGTTGGCGTTGGAACTCACGAAATTTGATGTGTAAACATTTGAGCTCGCGTCAGTTTGGTGTGGGAAAATTGAGGTCGTGCATTGGTTAAGGAGGTACGACTAGTTCTTTGGAGTCAAAAAAAGTCTAAATTCATTTTACCCACAGCTGTTCTGATTTATGTTTATTTGCATTGATTATTCATATTATCGATTATAATGTGAAAAATTTTGTGGTAAATGATTAATTTATTGCGCATGAACTAATAAAAACTGAAAAATTAGATTGTCAACGACTCGATAGTAGTCTCCATCATAATAATAATGACATGTCTACCACAAAAACGGACTAAAAAACATTTTAAAAAATCAGCCGAAAACCTATTAAAATAGACTTGAATTACCTCAGTGGAATTAATACGATCGGCAGAATGATAATTATACATATAATTGATACGTGATAAATAATAAAACTCCATAAATAACATGATGGAATTTGAAGTAAACACTTGGCAACGTCGCATTGGCGATGCTATAAGTTGGTATACGTGACCAACGAAGATGACTCTATCCTCGTTGCTAACATCAAAACAAGGCTAGGTTATGTTTGCCGAAACCCATCAGCTGTTACTCGCGACGTTGTTAAGTCTGTGGGTGCTATTTGATCGTTCTGACCATTTACAACCGGAAATTGAAACTTTTTTATGATGTAGTGCCAGAACTACACGGTGAAGAGTAATTTTTCAATTTTTTACAATATCTATTATATCTAATCTATCAAGTTTCAGTTTTTCAACGGGTGCAGTTGGATACGTGAGCAGCAAAACCGTGATCACAGCACTTCCGGTTAACCGTCTCCATAAGACGACGTGCTTTAGTAACTCAAACTGCTCGACTTTGCAATTTTATTACGAATAAACTAAACGGTCAATATAGCTCAAATTTTGGCAATAGGCGCATAAAGTATTCGGCAAAAACATATAAAAATTTCAAGTCCGTCAGTTGGATTCTTCATACAAGTCGTACCTCCTTAATCTTAGCCCGTACCATCAGCTATCAGCTGTCGAAACACACACATTCACGGGCTCTCACACGGACCACGGTGCGCGCTGTACGCTGCTCACGCCTGCGCGGCGCCGATGTCCTATACATAGAAGTGTTGGTTAGCCCCCACCGTGTGGCGCTCTCACACACACATTCACGCGCTCACATAGACACGGATCTTACGCTGACGGTCGAAGTTTTACATCTGACGCTCGAAGTCCCAGCTAGCCCCTACCGTAGACCGAGCGCTAAGATGTTTACACATCAAAAAAAAAATGCCTGACCGACGGTAATTCAATACTCGCGTGGGTAATAATTCGACGAGGTACTCCTAAAAAAACTTCATGTTTTTATTTTCCATAGCGCTAATTCAATGGAAATTCATTAACAATCCCAAAAATTACTTTCGAGATGGAGAGAAGAAATCTTCAATTCCTCTGACTTGAGATAAATTTGAAATAAAAAAAACAAAAAGATTTGAAAAAATCGTTTTTTTTTTCTTGTTTTCATTGCTTTTGTAATAATTTTGTGACATTGATGATTTTTTCAAGCTCGAATTTCCGAGTTTTTCGAGTACACTTCAATTTTTTCAGATTTTTAATTTATATTAAAGGAAATTTCCCATTGAAAAATCCGTCGGGACTTCCTCAGTACAAAATAAAAAAAAACCCGGATTAGTCACTCCATAAAGTCGGTGGACCGTTTTTTTCTTAAATTTAAATGGAGATCGCACATTTTTTGTTCACCTTAAAAACGTGCAGAGGAACGTTCACAAATTTCTCGCTACTCACAAATCGAGCATTCTTTGTTCCTAAATCTCGTGAGTATCCGTTAATAAAGAAAAAAGAAAAACATGAGAATACACCTTGATTTTCGTTTCAAAATTAATTCAACATTTTCTTTTTTATCCGTGCAATTTTCATGTTATCTCGTCGCCGATAATTTAATTTCCAAGCCCTCCCGTAGCCTCGAGTTTCCCCTTGTCCGTTCATCGATGAATATCGAGTGGGAGCGAGGTGGGATCGATGGAAATTTTCTCCCACTAAATATTCGATAGGATTTCCCAAGTGGTTTCGAGTTCTCTCTCTCTCTCTCTCTCTCTCTCTCTCTTTCTCTTGCTCTCTCGAATATTGCAAGTGATTTCATTAGTCGAAAATGCTGGCTGTGTTCTACCGAGTTTCCCGAGCTCGCGTTTATATATTCACGGGGCATTTTAGTCGAAAATCCACGGGTCAGTGTTGAGAATGATTATCCAGATAGATTTGGTGTGTGTAGCACGAAAGCTCGCGAGAGCCACGACTGAACTTGTTTCACACGGACGTGTTTGTATTAAACGCCATGGGATTGTTATATTATATGTATAATGTATACATTATGGAATGTGTGAATGAAGTAAGCTTCTAAATCGTTTGCGGTATAGGCGTATCTGTTTTCACCACAAATTATATTTACCTCTCGCCAATTTATCTCGTATAACACAATGATGTGCGCGAAAGGGTGAGATATCAACGAAATCTTGCGGTGTCTCGGAGAGAGAGGAGAGAAGCCCGAAATTGGGTCTTCTGGCTTAGATTGGGATTTCACAAGGATTTCATAATATCACACTTTGTAAATCTCGATCGTCGACGATAAACGAATCTACAAATATCCATTTCGATGATCAAGCGCAATAATCCTCCTAATACCTCGAAGTCATGGACATCAGCGATTAGGGTGTGTAAAAAAAAAAATACCCCCGTAATGATAATCTAAAGAATAATCCAAGTACTTCTAAATCATTTGTATCACAGGATTAATGTAATTATTCTTTTTTTGCTGCGATTTTGTTCCATTGCTGCGATGCCATTTTGAAAAAGTAGGCTTAAAATTAAATAATAATAATAATAATAAAATTAGGGTCATGGAGGTTAAACTACCCTTGAAATTTCGTCAAAAATAATCTGAATGCTTATTAGCTTAAAACGCACAAAAAAAAACCTACAGGCAGCAGAGTGGATTTGCCTTGATCGAAAATTGTCTGCATTGTTTGAGAAGAAATTTACACGATACATCAATTTACAGAAAAATACTCCTTTTTATGAAAATAGACCACCCGATCTTTTGGAAGTTACATCGGTAATATTTTTACAATCTCGATCACAAACGGCTCATTTTGTCAAAAAAAAAAACTATCACTCTAAGAGATCAGAAAATTTGGCGAAAATAAAAAAAAAGCCTCGGTATTAGTTGCCAAAATTTAATTTCTAATTTTGAGTAAACGTACTTCAGACTAAACATTGTGATTGTTAAATCGAACAATACTTAAGAAAAAAAATTATATTCGTAACTCATTTTAATACTATTGATTGATCAATATGAATAATTTCTTTGAAATCGTCAGAAAAATGATGAAAAAAAAAAATCGATTTCGAAGACGTTGTCTCTGCGATAACGTCGAAATCTCGGCGTGCATACGTCGTACTAAAGATTCTTTCGGCTTGATGAGCGATTTACGTTGATTATTATCGGTTTATCTTGACAATGCCGTATATATATACGAGAGTGTCACGTCTCACGTGCGTAATAGTACGGGCGAAGGTAACGTTCGGTGTTGCGAATGAGCGAGCGTGATCGTTAAATCGATTTTGTACACTTGCGCGAACGTCGAGGACAGACTCACACGAAGATATATATGGACGCGGAGAATAATGCAACATATAACTGGCGATCATCGTGCTCGATGAACGAAGCTCGCGCACACATGTAGGATGTGCATCGATTGTTAAACGTGGATATGTGCCGGGCAGGGTCGAATGTTTGGTTGAATAGTTGATTAAATCAGGCTGTGTCGTATCGTCACTTGGGTGCGCTCTGTTGCAGCCTCTCCTAAATCCATCTCATCCTCTCTCTCTCTCTCTCTCTCTCTCTCTCTCTCTCTCTTCCTTTCTATCTATTGCCGCATGAATATATACGACAGGACTCGATTGTGCATATCTCGAAGCTCTCGCGATGTTCGTAAAATCATTGGCAAATGGCTCACGTATTGATTTGAATAATTGGATCTTAACCTTCATCCTAATGTTCGATATGTTGGAGCGCTTAGATCGAAGCGAATTGACATTCGCTCCAGGATATTCAATTTTTTTTTTCTCCAATCTCAAAGTAACGATGAACATTCGTTCTAAAAACTGTAATTTTCGCGATGAAAGTCAATCGTATCGTTAAACTCATCCTGTGCACACTTATTTTGGGATAACCTTGTGCGACTGGGTCGTGAACGCACCTCATAATATATGCTGTCTTCGACTGCCTTTGGACGAGGGGGCTTATTACGGTTCTCGAGCGAGTTTACTCACTTCTCGCATTTTCATCTCACGGGAGTTCGCTCACCCAATTACGGAACTGCCGAGTGAAAATGTGAAATCACTAGCACACTTCCGGCTAGTGATCTCGCATTTTCACGAAAGATGACGCCATTTTGTCAGAGAACATAACCTTGAATTTAAAAAAAAATTTTAAATTGAGTTGCATAAAGACTAAAAAGAATCGTTAAAGAAAATGAACGTGACGAAATAACAAAAAAAAGTATTATTGAATTTATATGGAAAGAAATGAAGATTATTATTACTCATTGCATTCGTAATTTTCATCTTAGCTGTAAACGTAAATATTTTATCGCATGAACGTTAGGTTCTTTGCATGTAGGAATACATAACGGGTTTCCTTTTACAAATTTTAAACAAATTACTGAATACTCGTTTTATTTGTACATTTCATTTTATTTTTTTAAATTGTAAATGTAAATTATTGATAAATATAATCTCTATGGGCATAAAGGTAAAAAACCTGTAAAATCGACGAAATTCATTTTACGTTATACTTAAATCTGAGGCATATCGCACAGTGCTCGCCGTATTATGATCATTCGATCACGATGTCGCATAACCATTACGATCACTAAATTATTCATTGTCGCGTATTAGGTGGCGTCAAAATACTGCCGTGTCTCTTGATACGCGTATCAATAACTTTTATTCTTTAACCAACAAAAATGGAGCGATCTCCGCGTTGCTGTGATGGAACTTGCAGGCAAATCACGCTCACGAGCATGCGCACAACGATTCTCGACACAGATTTTCGTGTCGAGTAAACTCACGCGAATAATCTCGTTTTTTCACCTTGTGAGATTGACCGTAATAGGGTGAGCTACTCACTTTCGTCTTTTTCACTCGATTCGAGAACCGTAATAAGCCCCCTGGTCTTGAGGCAAATTCGATTCGAAAGTATAGATAAATCGAAACGCCAGAGTGTGAGAAAGACAGCACCAAATGAAGCGAACAAGTGCTGATAAAATCGTGAGGTCCGATATACCCCAGAGAAAGTTAATCGTCTCAAATTCTCAATGATCCTATTTTGTGAACTTGATTCGAACGATACACTAATATGACACTATCAAGTGAATTCCTTGAGGAATGTTCTCACTCTGTTTCGTCTAAAATTTTGTCGTATAATATGTATCGTGGGGCTTCGGACGAAAATGAGCTCTCAATTTTCGTATACCGAAGGCTCATCCGATATAGCGCTTACAGTCAACCGTCAAATTAGTTTATTCCGTATACTTGACAAAACGTCGTTTGTTGTGACGTGTCCGGAACAGCGGTTTTACCCATGACGAATCCATTTTTTTTTCTTTCAATCATTCGCAAGATCGATTTTGCTTATACTCTCGTTGTTATTGGCTACACGGCAATATGATCAGCGGAGACATCTGTCTAGCATATGCGATAAATTATAGTGGGATGAAGAGCCATATCAGAATGCAGCGTAGACGAAAAACATAATGTGTGATGTTGTGTGCTGTGTGAGCTTTCACTCAGCTGCGTGTGTATATCTCGCATCACGCTTCATTTCGTTCTCACCCGCCTATACTAATATCCATTTATCCGGCACTAATGCGCTCAATGGGCCAAGCGTTATATACGTTCTTAACTGGCACGGCGGGCTGAAAAAAATCTACACGTTACAGATCTATACATTTACGAAGAAGTGACGTGTGTAACAGAGTCATCGATTGCGCGGCTCCCTTTTCGCAATAATATCAATATTACCAACTTTGTCTTTTCACTATAGAATCTTTGCCCGCTTGATTGCCAGGAGTGATCCTATTCACTCGGGAATAACGAAATTTCGCGCAACGTTTGGCAAATATACAATGAGCATCGACATTTACAAGTTTCGAGGTCGATGGTAGATATTTTTTTCTTCATCCCCAAGCTCTGCTCTTGACGTCTCCCCGTATAGTTTCATCCACAATCTCGCCTGATAGTCGCGACGTCGTTCACTCACAGGAGCATATAGTATCAGGAGGGGGGGGGGGGGGGGGGGAGGGCGAAGAACCCGGAGTCTCATTTCTCAGTCGGTCGGGCCGGGAAATGACGGTGAAAATTCAACCCTCCCAAATGGCTTGCGATGACGTTTCTGCCAGAGGGAAGGGTCACCAACGTCTATCAAGTATTATATAACGTCGCTGCTCTCATACAGTTACCTTATAGCGATATTATATATGCCGTCTGGTGAATCGTCGTCGACGCACTAAACGCTTATATTCGCCTATACACATATCGTTCTACAGTCGAGCGCGGGGGGTGCGCACATCGTCAACGACAAGCTTATTTATCGACGACACGTATACCGCGCCGCTCCCTGCAACGAAGTGCACGAATTAATCAACGACGCGCACCGAAACCCAGCATAGCACGCCGCTATATATATATATATATATATATATATATATATATATATATATATATATATATATATATATATATATATATATATATATATATATATATATATATATATATATATATATATATATATATATATATATATATATATATATATATGTATATATAGATTGCACGCGACTTATACTGCAACTGCAGTACTACGTGCCATTCCATAACACCCCGTATATGGAGCGTTCGCGTGGGTGGAGGAATTTTTAAAAATTTCGAAACAACGAATAGTTGAGGATCAGAAAAGATGTTTTTTTTTTCCCCTTTGTTAGAGAAGATCGCACACGATAAATGGAAGAAAATTGATTCGTTAGAAAGCATTTGTGAAAATCAACTTCGTAGCGACCATAATTTTGTTGGTACGCAATTGTTTCGGTTAAAATTCGATGTCAACGGGTCTACTTTTGGCACACTTCTTGGATATGAATTATGATACGAGCATTAGTGTGGTTTCCCCGCTGAAGAATCCCCCCCTGTGTATTTAAATTTTTCACTTCAAGACCTCAACTTCTACTGTTGAATTATGAGTGGTTAATCCAACATGGAACGCCCCAACTTTGTTACTGCTGTGTAAAAATAATAAGGGACAACGTGTAGCATATGTAACGAGCTGTCGTTAGCCGAATGTAACACACGTATGTATACGAGCAGTGACTATTATAGTCGTCGTTGTGTCATTATTTTTCGTTCGTTTTTTTTACCTTTTTTTTTTTTAGCAGTAGTTGATGAAATTCGTAGGTCGTCACTCTTTTCGCGAGCTCTCGCGGTTTGACAGTAACGCACGAAAAAAAAAAAAAATTGCTTCCTGTCGCCGGTGTGGAAAGAATGGATTGTTTCACTCTCTCGTTAAAAATCGGCACGTATAGCTCTTTCGAGCCTGGCCAATTATCATCCCCGGTGCCATTTTGTATGTACACGTGTGTCGTATATATAGACGAATTTGAACGATAAAAAGTTCATTAAATCGGCAATGATAATATAATCCGCCGGGTGAATTTGAGCCTCCGTATATCATTCAACGAGCAGTATAGTGAGGGATAGAAATTTGATTTTACTTTAATGATCCAGAGACGGATCGACTGTGAGTGCGAATTCTGGATACGTTATCGGTTTTATATATATGTGCTACACACCCTCTGTTCTGGGTCACTCTCTTTGTCAGACTATATGGAGTACACGGGTTACGAGGGTTATTAATCCGAAATTCAATTTGTCGTTTGCTTTTCATTGGGCTTCTTCGTATATTATACCCATATCCGCCATATTATATCATTAACTACACAGTCATGTATACAGTTATATGTGTACAGCTGTTATTGCAGGTTATATAACATTTTGTTGGATAATACAAGCGACAAGAGTGAATTATAGTGCCATGTATATGAGGCTAGAAATTTTTTAATCAATTCCCCATATACTGCCCGTCGGCTTTGTTAAATTCAACGATGCAAAAAAAGTAATTTCAGGTTAAAGTTGAAAAATACGAGGAACAAAATCGTTTTATTTCCCATTGCTCGATATAGGAATATTATTTCGGGACAAAAAAATATTTGTCAAATTCAACGAATCAAAAAAATTGTTTCAGGTCAAAGTTGGAATGTATGTGGGAAAAAAAATCGTTTTATTTTACATTGCTCGATAGAAATATTATTTCTGGGCAAAAAATAATCCAAATTTGGACAATAAGAATTGTAGATAAGAACCAAACCTCCAATCAACTCCAGTTTTGTATTAGCTAATTCAATGGGCAACTGATTTTTTTTTTTTCATTGTACAATCTTTTTTTCTTCGTACCTATAAATATCTTCACCGGTAATTGATTTTTTTTTTTTAATTTGTGGAGATTTATAGTCAAAACGACGTGAGCCAGAATATTCAAATTTGGTGAAAAATACGAATTGTCACGTGTAGAAATTTGGAAAAGTCAGTTTAGTCTTAATCTCACAAGGGATTATTGTTAAAACGAATGCTTCGCTGGCAGCGAATAACACGTTTCATCGTTTCAACGACAAAGAGACCTTTAAGGATGTATCGGACTCACCTTCCCAACCAAAAGTGACTTTCGTCGACAATATTGCATACTTTATGATAAGATAAAAATCGGAAAAAATTCAACCACAATAAAGACGTTAAGAAGATTAATTTTGAATAATAATAATGCCAAAAAGTTATCAATAAATTGTTTAAACAAAACATTGTTTAACAAATTTTTAGGGAAAGTTTTTTTTTTCGTCACGTGAAATGAATTCGTTGATTTTTATGACTGCATATGAATTAAAAAAAAAAAATTCTTATCATTTTGAAATTTCGGTTTTCGAAAATTTTTTAATTTTGACAAATCAAGGAAAAATCGTGAATTTTGGATATGTTTTCGTAAAAACATTGTATATTACAATTAAGAAGTTTCCAGGGCATTGAACGAATAGTTTCGTAAATACAACTTTTATGAATTTCCAAAAAACCGAAATTTCAAAATGATAAGAAAATTTTTTAAAAATTCATGTGTAATCAGAAAAATCAACGAATTCATTTCACATGACAAAAAAAAAAATTTCCTAAAAATTTGTTAAAAAATGTTTTCTTTAAACAATTTATTGATAACTTTTGGGCATTATTATTATTAAAAAATAATCTTCTTATCGTATTTATTGTGGTTGAATTGTGGTTGAATTTTTTCCGATTTTTATCTTGTCATGAAGTATGCAATATTGTCGACGAAATTCACTTTTGGTTGGGAAGGTACGTCCGATACATCCTTAACCGCGGCAATGTTAAAAATATTTTTCACCGTTAGTGTGTAAAGTGTATGAAAATAATTTGCATCAATAGCATCGTTATCCGTTACATATGGCACATCTTCTCTCTCTCTCTCTCTCTCTCTCTCTCTCTCTCTCTCTCTCTCTCTCTCTCTCTCTCTCTCTCTCTCTCTATATCATTGGTGTAGACGCGTTTCCCAACGAAAATGGTGGTCGTGCACGGACATCGCATACAAATTTCAAGACAATTTTCGTCCTCCGACGAGAACCCCCTCCCTCCCAGGAGAGAAAACAGCACAACACATAGAGCCCTGATGTTCTTACTCGGATTTAACCCAAAAAACGAAGGCCTATATACCCACATATTTCTTTTCGTATATTATTATATACTGGCTTGTATTTTGCTCGCGAAGACCTTTCCTACCCGCAATTTCTCCGTATAATTTCACTATAAAACAATCCTTCAACACTCTTGGTAGCGGCTTGAACATATTTTTCGTTCCCCTTCAAAAATGAAATGCCGACCCAAGAGAAAGGTCTATGCTCTAATATACGTGCGAAAATTCGAAAAAGCCTCTTCCGCCTCACGAAACGCCATTAAAATAAATTCTTTCGATGACCAGAACGTTTGAGAGAGCCCGCGTCATCTTGCAGCAGTGCTCTATATGGCGTATATATATATATATATATATGGATTCACGAAATTTCACGACGTTCGCGAGACACTTTTATCCCGAAAGATATTTGGAGCAGAGAAAAGATCGTCGAATAAATTTTCTTCTTGTTCCTTCTTCGCGATAATAACCAAACTCTTTTTTGCCGAAAATTCACGATCTATTTTTCATTGCCGATCGGTGAGCGAATGATGATATGGCAGGAGTCTGAAAGCCGTGAAATCTCGTCGTCGGGGAGGAACAATAGCTTGGTTGCTATTGAACCCAGATCGATCGTCGTATCCACGGGTTTTCAACAACCATATCTGGATAACTGTATCTCTCGCTCTCTTTCAAACATGATATCTTTATGAGAAATCCACAGCTCAACAGTGATGTGGTGTACCCCCTCCCCCTACCCCCTCCCCCCCATGAGGCATAGACACCGCTAGACCATTTCATCGGTGAACAGGGCAACCGATGGTGTGCGCAGTCCAGTTTTCTGATCTCATAAATTATAGGGAATAATTTGCACGTCGTAAAATTGTACGGGGAGCGACGAGGGACCGAGAGAGAAAGAGAGAGCGAAAGTATACCGCATCGAAAAGTAGAGGTTGTTTTAATATCGTTGATCGTATAGCGGTGGGTATAATGTGTGCTATATGCCAAGGGGTCATGCAGACGTAAAGCTCGGGACTTTTTAACGTCACATCGATAACGAACGACGACACTGCATAGCGAATCTCATTTTTGCTCGGGGCGTTAAACTTTAATTTCATTACGATAACTCTCATATTCCATGATACCGTGGATGTTTACGTGGCTATATGAGCAGGAAAGGAAGGAAAATATAAATTTCCGATGGATAAATTTTCCTTCAACAGGAATAACACAATCATTCATCCATCAAATTTATAAAACACTACGAATATTGTTCGTAACTCAAACCATGTTTACGAATAATGCAATTTTGCCGAAATTATTTTTCATTCGTGCTCAAATGGAATATACGGACAACTACGTCTACGATTATTCAATGCTATGTGGGCATCGTAAAATAGAACTTGAATTACTATACAAGAGGACTTATATGTAATCCGTTAAAAATTATTCGGTCTAAATTGGGATCGTCGAGTCCCGTGAAAATCCTGAAATTCAATTCAATTTTCAACTTCTCGACACTGCCGTATACTATCCGAGAAAAGTCTCAATGGATAATGGCCTCTGATATAGATATACATACGAAACGAATGGGGTTGAAATAAACGCCATATCCTTATATCAGTGTCCTTTCTCATATTCCATATTAAGCGACAGAGAGGAAAATCTCGCGTTTCTCGCGTGTTTCTTCCTGAGAAGGTTTTTTTTTTTTCTTTCCGCATATGTTTCGCGACGTAAGAGAAAAGAGGTTGGCGAGAAACGCCTATGCTATATATATACCTCCGTTTATATATACGCGGTCTCGTGGCTAAAACTTTTGCCAACGGTTAACGGGAGTTTTTCGCGAAAATTGCACTCGCCCTATCCCGGTGAACCTTGTACATGCATATTTCATACGAAACGATGTAAGCTCCCCTCCCGCCTCTGGCACAGAGACGAACGTTTCGTCTTTCACCCTCTCTGTTCCCTATCTTCTCATACCTCTTCTATACCGCTACAACTATAGCTACTGCAACATCAGCTAACAAAAGGCCGTATGAGCCAACTGATTCAAGGTGTTGAAACTTGCGGATACGTCCCTTTTGTCCGTGAGTTGTCGTCGTAGTACGTTGTATCGATGGCTCAAAGTTGAAGGGGCTTATCGAGTGTGTAGGAAGCGTAAGATCGACGCCCTGCTCGCGTAAACCCATACGAAAGCTCTTGGTCAAGTCCTCTGCGTTCAAAAGGTGGTCCCCCGCGTAGCAAAGGTGGCCGAACTTGGCTGAACTTTGTTCGCGATTCGCGTTGTATCCCCGGGTACCATCTCGCGAAACGAGAATACCTCATACATGTGCCTGTGTCTGTGTGTGTGTGTGTATATAATCTTGTTTCTGGTTTCACTGCTGCTGCCGCTGTGGCCATCCAACAGTCGGACTCACTGCGTTTTCTTAACCGTGAATCTCTCCTCGCGGAAGACTTTTCGCAGTTGCCCTTATATGCGTTTCAACTTTTGACCTCTCTTCTCTCTTTCTCTTTCTCTCTGTACTCGCAGCAACATTTTTCGAGATTAACGGTCCCAAGAGAGAAACCCCAATGCAATCCCAGAGACGTAATCTTTGACATATCTCTCTCTCTCTCTCGCTCTCTCTCTCTGTTTTTGATATATACGTAAGAGATTTTTAAGCGATGGGATTCTTCACTAGGCCACTATAAGTGTCCGAGTGAAGGATGATTTTGTCTTAAAGTAGTTCGGCTGTTTGAGCAAGTACGGTAAATGTCCATCAATTTTTGCGGTGAATAACAGTTAAAAGTCCCCTGATTACAATAAGCACATTTTGGGGGGCTCTTGCGGGGCAAAATTTTGAATTATTTCATTTTTTAATTTTGATTTTTAACACAGTACCTTATGGAAGAACTCACAATAATGTTAATTGTAAAAAAAGTAATCGGTGGTTGAGCCTCAGAAAAGTTTCCACCATAAAGGAAATTTATCGCAGATTCTGTTTATTTCAAAAAAAACATGACCTTACGGTGCTTTTCAAAAAGAAAACATAAAAGAACTTTTGTTTTCGACGTGTCGGAAGCGGATGGCAGACATTTACGTTGCACTGCTGGAACAGCTGATTGAAGCTTCGGGCAGTCGGTAATCGCGGGAATTTTAAATTCTCGAGAAACTTTAAAAGTGAATAACATTTATTTTTTTTTTATCACGAATAAACTAAATTTTACCAATGAATTTTCATGTATAATCTTTTGAATTATCAATTTTTTAACCATAAAAAGCTGTATCCACAATTCTTCGACCAGTGTTGTTTACGTTTATTTTCACTTTTTGGTCGAGTTTTGTAGATTTTTTTAAATTTATTTTTGAGATTAACTCACGCGCTTTAATTCGTCGAATAGCTTCGCTTTTTTTAACGAACTGACCATTTCTTTTTCTCGGTGCCATTACTTCATAACTTTTCTTTCGCGTTATACAAATGTCGCAGCTAGGTTATGTGTAATATGTCACCGGCACTGGCACGGGGGGTGGAGGGGTGAGAGGGGCAGCGAGCCGACTTTACCCGAACATTGGACAATCATGGCGGACTCAATCACTTAACTAGTCAAGTTAAAGTATAAACTTTATCTTTGACGATATTTTTAAAGCATTTCATGACATTTATGTGATAAAAATATTATCAATGTAAGTGTTCATTAGTTTTATTAATAATTTAGACGTAAATTTAATCGATATAAATGAGTTGCCAACTTGACTACAGTCATACGACGGCCGAACTACTTTAAATCAACAGAAAATTTCAAAGCTACAAGTCATGATACTTAAGGGACTAAATTGAAACTCTGGTGGATCCTTTCTCGACTATGATCGGCCTTTCCTCCTCGTCGTAAAACTAAAGTATATCGTTCACTTTATCTCGCTACATGATCCGCAACGCAATCGTCATTTCGTCAAAATGTCCGATTGCCCTGTGACGCAACGTCGTAAAGTAGCCAATAGTCGCTCGCGAACCGATGACCGCAACCATTATCAAGCGTGTCGCGTCTTTTATATATAAAATGTGACGTGTGTATGGTGTGGCCGCGGAGAAACAGCGAAGTTACGGTCATTGGCGTCCCGTTACAAGAATCCGAAGTTACCGTAACAGCAACGAGACGAGAGCACCGAGTTTCACATAGAGCTCGGGCTCAGAGAGAGAGAGAGAGAGAGAGAGAGAGAGAGAGAGAGAGAGAGAGAGAGAGAGAGAGAGCTCGGTGTATACGACTCCTGTAAAGAAAAGTGCCGGTGTAACTTTTGCGGTGACGCCGGGAATCGGCATCGAGGCATGACCGGCATATATATCCACGTCTCATTCGTCTAGTCTTACTGTACTCCCGCGTGTATGACTTGAGAATTATCACACAAGCCCACCTATATACATATATACCCACTCGAAACGATCCCTCGTTCGACACATCGCCCGTATATACCGCCGTATAAAATCGGCACGTTCGGTTTCACGGTATAGAATCGAGACGACGTGCTGGCATCCACGTATATATGAACGCAGCAGCGTGCTCTCTTCTCTATCGTATACACGCGTTATTCATATTCCACGTAGCAGAGTCTATGACCAACGGCGACATTCACCCCAGGAGTGAGAGAGACAAAAACGACGAAAATTGTCGTAAAAATTGATATATAGCGAGGAGAGCAAACACGGTCCTTCCTAGGCTGCCCAGATCGACAGGATCGCGAAATTCATTATTTTTACTTACTAGTGTTTTCTCTTGGGTATATCTTGCGAGACGACGACGCGAATAAAATATTCCGCGCTAAATTTCGGTTAGATGAAATTTTAGGGGTAAGAAATTTTTATTCTGGTGACAAAAATAGTGATACATCGAGGGAGCTCTCTGAAAAATATTGTCGGTTTACTTAAAGTTTTTCCATGATATCATCGATTTTACGAGACCTATATATATCCGACACTTGACTCTTCTCGTTTAACACGAATGTATATATACGTACGTATTTTGTGTATTCCATGTTCACAACGTGTCCGGATACATTTGCTCCGATGTGCATGCTCGTTTACTGTGCTACGGATTCTGTATACAATATATATATATATATATATATATATATATATATATACGTATACTTGGCTGTATAGTACGTACATCAGTCAGGTCTGCCGGCGGGTTAGACTTGATATTGGCATACGCCGATGGTACGGCGATCACGAGTAGTTACAACAGCAACTTCTCCAGCCTCCCTCCCTTCTCTCTCTCTCTTAGCTAACGCTAACGAGGACCCTAAGCACGAAGCAGGTCTCCGCTACTTTGCCTCTTCATTTCGACACCCCAGCAAACAGAGAGAGGGAGAGAGAACTTTCGAGAACCTCGTCTATTACGTGACAGTTTCGCCAATCATCCAGAACCTCAGAAACTGCATCGGCAAATGATGTTCACCCAACCTCTTGTACAATATTCCACTTGCTGCAGGATACGTTATCGTTATATATATATACTATATACATCGTTGAGAAATCCTCGTCGGAGTTGTTAATTGAGCGTCGCGTTTAATTTATTTGCGATTAATTAATTATCCACTTTCATCAAAATTATTCAAACTCCATGTCTTCTCAAGGCGCGGGAGTTCAGTCCCGAAGGCGTTGACTTAGAGGGAGTTCACTGTATTTTAATATGATGGCCGATTGAAAATTAAAAACCCCCCGCGAACGTTATTATCGATAGCCAAAATACTTCGATGGACCAACCCCTTTTGATATGAGAAACGTCAAAAAATGATTAGTTAATCGTATAAAAAAATGATTAAAGCTCAAAAACATGAGGAAGAAAGCCGCGCGAGATACGAAGAAAAAGTATTTTAATTCTCCAAAAATGGCGAGGGCATTTTTTATCGCTTCTCTTCTCAAACGAAGAATTTTGCCATTTTTTTGTCACGACCGAATAAACCGGAGCACTTTAATACCAACGACTAATATAGTTAACGATGTCTCGTCGGGCGTTAGTCTTGCCAGTCGAGCTTTTATAGTGATTCAACGCGTTTCTGTCATTTCATCCGCTTAAATTCTCGATGTGTGTATTTTTGCGTGTGTGTGTGTGTGTGTATGTGTGTGTGTTCTGCGCTTGTGTGGCTCACGGAATGGGATAATTGCACGGATTTTCTTTGCCTTCTCGCGCTTCTCTGTACTCTACTCTGCTCGCGACTATAATACACGTCTATATAATGCTAGATACATATACACATATATATATATGCACACACATAGATTCGCTGCTTCTGCCAGCTTATGTGTTCTTTCTATGCGATGCTGCGATGCCGCCCTGTGGCGAGAACAACCGCGCGTCTGCAGACTAAATTCATCGCTCCACGATCAAAAGGATAATCGCGAGCACTCTTAAGGGAGCTTTCCAGTGTGACAGCCCGAAAAATCGCTGTTTTTCGCGATTTTTTTTTTTAAAGAAAAAATAATCTAATCGGTCTGGTTTTTTTTTTGTATATTAATTGGGTATTGAAGAATACAAAACAATTTTTTAAAGTTCGATTTATTTATCAATTAATATCTATAAAAATGATGAAACAATTGTTGCAGAAAATGCACTTGGATGTGGTGTCCACGTTGGGGGTTACAATTTTGATTTGAAACAAAAAACACAAAAAGATTATTGATCGGTATATAATTGGCTTTCGTGCTATGGAGGCTTTTTTTTTTTTTTTTTTTTTTTTTTTTTGCAAAAATGGCGCCGGTTTGAACAAAAAGTATCGATTTTAGCATTTTTTTTGGCAGTTTTTTTTACAAAAAAATAGGAAGATGTCAAAAAAAAAAAGCTTCCATAGCACGATAAACAATGACGTTAAGAATATTGCGTAAAAAATTCAACTCGATAGCTTTAAAACTCTGCCCTCCAGGTTGGACACCGTTTTAAAAAATGCTGTTTCGAGAAAAACGCGTTCAAAGTTTCAAGTGAGGAAGTGACGGCCGACGCGGCAGCTGTAGCGCTCCGTTCCCTTCTTCCAAGAAATGCTGTACAGTAACCGAAATAATCTGAATTTCGGCATGAAAATTTCAGGGAATATTCGGAAGAGTGTATACTATTCGATAAAGCAAAAAAAAAAAAAAAAAATCGATTTTTTGAAAATTTCACACTGGAAAGCTCCCTTAACGTAACATAAAGGATAATCCGTATACCGAGGATACTTCATCCTCTGCCATACCTAATAGTAGATGAGAGCACGAGGAAAAGAAATGGCCCAATATTGAATATAGAAAAACTGCGCTTCGCTTGAATCCTATATACAACCAACGCCCACACTTGCGATAAAATTCTTCGAAATTCGCGTGTACGCGCGTCGGAGCGAAAGAAAAATATTGAGCTTTGCTAATTATCGAAAAAAAAAAAACATTTTGTAAATATAATTTTTTTAAAATATTCATTTTGAATCACTGCCACATATTATATAAATGCCAATTTGCTCTACAGACATAAACGATGTTCACGCATTTGCACCATACGCTAATATCATCATTTACCGGAGAAACCATAGCTATACAAATATTTTTTTGGTTTTTTTTTTTTTGCTATCCGCGAAAAAAGCGATCGTCGAGCGAGTGAATGAACTCGGATGGATCAGAGAATCTGGAAATATACGCGAACGTTTTACGGCCACCGAGTCGCGTGGTTTTGCTCGTTTCGAAGCGACGTATTAGCGGCTTCTCCGCCATGTCCCGGTGCGTGATCCCCGTTGCGCGAGAAGAATTGTATGGAGAGCGATCGGTACCGAGGGAGATCTGGCTCTCTCGCTTCGTTGATTAACGCGCTTCATTGAATTGCGGTTGAGGTACTCGCGCGATAGTCCTCTCGATATCCGATACAACTTTCTCTTCTTCCTTCCCATTCTCACGACTCATATATTATTCCTTTACTCCGCACGCATTACTAACCTCATTTCCGGTTCTCTCTCTCTCTCTCTCGATCATTCTCTCTCTCAGCATCCCTTCCTCTATTATTTTCTCAATCATCCATATCGTAGTTCTTGAAACCCAATTTTTCTGACTTTCAACTTGCTAGGTTACCCCCACGCCACCCAACTACAATACTCGATCCTTTACCATCAACTAATCACAAAGAGCGGATTCATTTTAGGAAAATGTCATTTGATTGGAAAAGACAAATAATTAATTGGAATCGAACATAAATTTATGAGTAAATTGTATTTGGATCAGAATCCTTTCTTTTAGCAGTCCTTTCATTACGCGTTAACCCTTGATACATCGAGGAGGGTTATTCGCGTGGACGACCCCACACCCTCGTCATGTCCAAAGTCGTTCGGAGATTCGCGTAGCTTTCGGGCAACGAGACAGCTAAAACGAGAAGAGTGACTCGAGAGTGTAGTGTGCCCTCTGGGATGTGTATTACGTATTTATGTATATATACGTATACACGTTGTGCGATAAGAGAAGAGAGCAAATCCCTGAGGGTTGTCGCGGAGACGCTATACCTCGAGGCCTTTGCAGCAGCCTCTTCCTTCTGAGTAACTGCACCTTCGTCGTAAATTCACAGATATACTGTCTCTTGTTGCTTTTCTCTCTCTCTCTCTCTCTCTCTTTCTGTCGGTCTTCTCTTCGTTTAATCCACAGGAGGATCGAGAGCGTCGGCTAGCTTGAGCTCTTCTCGCGAACCATAGAGAGAAAATCGTCCGAGAATCTTTTCTGCCACCTGCCCATTTGAATAATCCGCGTCAAATGCAACCACGTGCCGGCTCCTATACCGCAATTATATATACAGGATAGATATATATGTCGCATTCCACGTCAACTCAGCCACCCCGTTTTTTTTATTGTCTCGAAAAAATTATTCAGTATGGGCATTTCAAAGTACAATATATACATGAGATTTTACCAAAATTTCGTCCCCCCACTATTGTTGGTTCTCGAGATAATGATTAATATATTCTCAATTTTGTGAAAATCATAACTTCGTAACGGCTGATCGGATTTTAACGACTAAAAAACGAATCTTTTTTATTTTTTTCGCCCTTTTTGAAAAAAAATATGCCGTCATTGGAGAAAAGTTCATTAGACAGTTTTCGGGGAAATTTTTCGATTTTTTTTTTTTTCCACGAAAGGGCCAATCGGAATTCTACTCAGTATTTTTTTTTCTGATAGAGGGAGGCGATACACAACTCCGCAAAATTTTTTCAAAATTGAACAAGGCATCAGTGACGAGGAAAAAATTGTTTTTTGTTAATTTACCCCGAAAACTGTCTAATGAGCTTTTATCCGATGATGACATATTTTTTTTCGAAAAGGGCAAAAAAAAATAAAAAAGATTCTTTTTTTAATCGTTTAAATCCGATCAGTAGTTACGAAGTTATGATTTTTACAAAATTGAGACTTCATTAATCATTATCTCGAGAACCAACAATAGCGGGGGGATGAAATTTTGATAAAATGTCATTGGATATATTGTCCTTTGAAATGCCCATACTGAATAATTTTTTCGAGACAATAAAAAAAACGGGGTGGCTGAGTTGACGTGGAATGTCCCATATACATCATAGTATATATATACTATACAATATAGTATAATTATATATACAGAATCATACAGATCAAATGCGATAGGAACGAGCTCTGCCTATGATCGTTAAATATACCAATAATAATTAAAAAAAAACAATAATGATTATAACAATAACAACAATAATAATATAATGTAATATAGAGTCTAGGATTAGAGGGTAAATTTTGAAAAAAATCCATAAAAAGTTACGATGAAAAACACTCGGATATCTATAATCTCTTATCTATTCGAAAATTAACTTTTCACGAATTATATTACGGACGAAACAATTAATCGAAACGTTCGAAACATTTTGGGTTATTATTTTTATTTTTTTTTTATAAAGATAAACACGAAACTTTTGAGCGAAAAAAATTACTCTACTCGTTTTCATAATTATCCGTATTTTCCAGCCTTGGAAAGACCGAATTGAGATAATATATATATGTGGGATAATGTTACATCGCTATAGCCAGTGTTTGGCGGAGAGACCATGAATATAATGATGGCCGCCAGATTTGCCGGAAATTGCGCCTATACTCCGCGCGAAACTGCAGCATCATTAGAAAGCTCGCTTGTTCGCTTCTCATGCAGAGAAAGCTCAAATAAAATAATCAAGTGAGATAAACTTTTCGACGAGTGAAAAAATTTTCATCGTGCAAAAAAAAAAAAAATAGCTCATTCAACACGTTCGATATTTCATTTATACCAACGATATTATTTATCTATATTCGTGTCGCGCATCTATATATACATGGTCTAAATAACGCGCGGAAAAAAAAAACGTTTTCATCGTGAAAATGCAAAATGTTTCCGAAGTCGCAGGTAAACGCCCGTAGTACATAGCCAGATTTTACGAATTTCGCGACTGACGCTGATGAAAATTACAGTTGGTTGGCTAACGGTTAACCCGCGTGAGCGCTTAACTGCAGTGAAATACCAGCGAGCGCAAATAATAATAAACGACGCGGAAAGAATTCTATGTCCGCGCGTTAAACACAGCTCCGAAGGCTACTCCTCGCTGATATATATACGTTTACGTTCTGTTTCTCTGCGCGGGGCCAATTTCGCACAGACTTGTCCGTGTATACGGTACGTTCTGTCAACGGTTACGGTATATTGAACGAACAGTGAGTGAAAAAGAAACATATATATACAGATGCGGGAGTGTAAGCCAACGGCGAGATAAATGAGAGAGGAAACGAGTATACCGGAAGAAGGGACAGCACAGCGTGCTTTTAGTGACGAAACTGTAGGGTGTGGCATTACAGTATAGATAAAATACGAATGTTACAGAGAGAGAGAGAGAGAGAGAGAGAGAGATTGATTGATTGATTGATTGATTTAATATGCCCAAGCAACGCTAAAGGGCAAAAGGTTACATTTTGTGTACAATATTACGATTACTATGATCTTGAATATTCGATCATGTTTATTCTGATAACAAATAGAATAAATAAGATGAAAATAAAGATGAAAATAATAATAATTATAATATATCAAACTTAATACTTAACAACTAAAACGAGAAAGCGATTTTCGGCTCTCAAACTCAGCTTAAAACTTGAGACAGAGGCAAACGAAAACAAGTAAACTTACTTCGTTCACCCTAGCTCAGATGCACGCAAATACGCGAAAAGGCGATTTTTGAATGTATCAAGCGAAGGGGACTGTGTAATAGCACTAGAAAGGGAAGAGAGAGAGAGAGAGAGAGAGAGAGAGAGAGAGAGAGAGAGAGAGAGAGAGAGAGAGAGAAGGAGAAGAGAGATGTACGGAGATTTATTAATTTATATATACCAATATACGTATGTCTGTGTAGTGATAGGGATAAATCGTCTTATTAAATATGAAATTTGACGATCGCTTCAGTTGACGTGATTCACGTCTCATCATTGAGAATTCATACTTTACAATAATGTAGAAGATACCGAAGAATTAAAATGTAAAAGATAAACGTCAAATTGAAAAAGTTCGACTCCAAGAAGATTACAATAAAAGAACAAATTTTGCTGAATTAAAAAAAATCTCCTTTACCTTGAAAATAACTATTACGTGAATAAAAAATTGGGTCAATTATCATTTTTTTTTTTTTTGAAATTCAGCTTACAATCGACATTCAAAAGAAATGAGATGGATGAACTTTTATCGCTGTTGTAAGAACAAACAAAAAAAAAGGAAATAAATTATATATTCTATGATAATCTTTCGGCTCTCCTTTCGTCGTTATTAGAACGAGGGCAAATATACAACGGTGAATATATACGTTGTTCCCCTCTCGAGCCCTCGCTCCGAGAAGATCGAAGTTTCTCGCTCCGGGCCGAAAGTTTACTGTGGACACACAGGAAAAGGAGTAGACGAGAGAAGGAAACTCGCTCTTTCACATCGAGTGTCTGTTCCGACGAAACTCCAACGAAAGCTCTCGCTTCTTATCGATACTCTTCTCATCGTTCGTAATACCCGCGTCTTCGGAATAATACGAGATCGGTAAATCCTTCGAGGGGTTCGAGACGCGGAGGAGTTCTCGAACTTCTCACAAGAGTCGTTCGTTATACACGTATACGTAAAATATGAAGAGTCGGTATTACTGAAAATTCTATATGAAACGTTTTATAACGAACTGGCAAAATTTTGAAACATTCGGTCGATGACTTTCCCCGCGACTCTTAATGCCCAAAACTCAAGGGACCTACTTGCAAGGAAATTTTGAAATTATTACAAAAAAATTGTACTGAAATGAATAACAGTGATGAAAGGTACGATTGAAATTAGATTACAACAGTGACTCTCTTGGCATAAAGTGCCCTTTTATAAGTAACAGCATATTTTGTCAAAACACTGTAAAAGGTATAATTATACTTCAAGAGAGTCGAGTATGCATACGAGAAATATCCTCTTGGAAGCCCTCGAAGCGTGTGGAAACTTTGACACAAAAACTCTCGAGCTTCGTCTTGGTCCATCGAGCATCGAGAAATGAAAGTACTCCATCAAATTTTTACGGATAAAATTGATAATGACGATGGCTGTACCGTTGAATAGCTGAACAGAAGGCAATATAATGAATCGTGAGAAGGGATCGAGTAAGAATTCAAATCTGTGAGGAGAAAACAATTCTGCAGTGCCCGTTGTTCAATTACTTTTTTTTTTTTACCCTCGCAATATTCTTCTGTACAAGCTGTTCTGACGATCGCGTCGCTTTCTCATCGCATCTGTTTTAATCATTGTCGTGTCTAGCCAGTCTCGTTCACAGATGGCCTAGAGCTTACTATGACAAGAAAAAAAAAAAAAAGATCATCGTGAACATAATCTTCCTCAGTTTTGCCATAAAAATTAACGATGCGTTTTAGTCTTTGAGAATTCTGCGGATAAATGACAATGAGATAAATAAATGATAAGAGAAACGAAGAAAGGTAAAGTGTGTGCGGAGGCTGCGGTCAAGCACGCGAGAGAGCAGACGATAGCGTGCGAGGCATCGAGCACGGAAGCGCATTAACGTGCATTAGCGATGTGATGGACGACGAACGAGCTATATATGGCTGCACATACTGCAGTTATATCGATTGCTGCGAGGCAAAAGGGCTCAGGAAACATCACTTGGGTGGCCAAGAGTGTTGATTTAGGTCCTTTTGCCTTTTAGCGTTCGATATAGTTACTGAACGTCGTGTATGTATGGGTATGTAACTGGCATGCATGGGGACTCGCACTGGTCGTATCCCTGACGTATTATGCAGCGTGAAGACCATGCGTATAGAAATCCTGCAACGTCAACGATCGTATACAGCATCTCTGTGTGTGCTATCTAATCTTGCCACCTACGCTCTGTAGTAATTGTGCTCTCTCTCTCTCTCTCTCTTTCTCTCTCTCTCTCTCTCTCTCTCTCTCTCTCTCTGTCTCTCTTTCTTTCTCTCTCTCTCTCTGTCTATTTATGTCTCTCTGATGTATCTGTACGTTAGTTCGCAATGTACCGAAGAGAAATAAGAGAAACGGATGGATTAAAACATATAAAATGTATAGCCAATGGCTGAGAGTGCCTGAAAGTGTAGAAAAATAGAAGAAGAAGTAACAGAAGATGATGCAAGAAAAAAAAAAAAAAAAAAAAAAACGAGCTCTCAGTGCGCGGATGCTGCGTACGGATGAGCTCGCCGTTAAAACCGAGAAAGCCACTCCCCAGAATGCATATTCGACAAGGTATAACGATAAAAGTCTCTTCACGTACGACCGACTATTTCTCATTCTACTTGTTTTTCACACTTTTAGCTCCTCTCGTTCCTCATTCTTCTCTCCAGTATTGAGGTTTTTTTCCTTTTTTTTTTTTACTTGCAATGAAAGCTCTCGGATCCAGGAATACTATATTTCGCGTTAGTTTTGAAGAACAATAAAATTCTGTGGCAGGAAGAGAGACACACACACACAATTCGAGATGTTAAGGTCTTAAAATATAAAAAATATTATCAGGGATCCGTTAGGAAAAAGCATGAAATCATTCTAGATTTTGTGATGATTGTTGGAATTATTGTATTTTCACAACAATTATTCATTTCAACTCAATCGTGAAATAATTTTCACTATTTTCGTTTTTTTTTTTTAGATTGCTATTTTTCATTCGACCAGATCTCCGAAGATTTTTTTTGCAATCAGATATTGAGAGATCCCCATATCTCGCTATTTCTTTTATTTCTTTTTATTTTTGATGAATAATAAAAGGAATGGAAAAGCTTTCGTGACGATGATTTTTTTTACGTCACGCAGTACAAGTTTCGTCATAAAAGAAATTTGTATATTTCCTCTGAAACAGAGCACTCAGTGTGCATCGGGAGGATCAAACAAAATGCAACGGTGCAGATGAAAAAAAAAAAGCGTTTTTTTTTAGGGGTTAACCACGAGCTCTGACCGATCAGACCGACGATTCGAGAGGGTAAAAAAGAAGTAAAAGAATTTTTTTTTTTTAAATCTCAGTACTATATCCTCGATATCGCGTGAAATCTGCGCTAGGCATGTGTGCTCCATTGTTTCACTGGGGATTGATCGTAACGGGGAAAAGCTTGTTAAAAATTACGAGTAGAGAGAGAGAGAGAGAGAGAGGGACCCAGCGTGATGCACGCCCGTCCACTTAGCGTTATTGCGTTTTTCGAGAGTCTGGAAAAAAAAGGGAGGCATAGAAAGAGGAAACGTGATTCGGACTTTTTATGCTCTTGCATATGCAGTTTTAAATAGCATGGGCTGGATTATCGTGCGCTATGGCGAGTTAGGGATAGGAGGAATAATGCTGACGCTGAACAGAGAGTACAAATTTACAATCGTGTTACCATCGCGGATATCGATCTTCGGAATTTATGTGCTCAAGCTATGGCTGTTTTGGAGGTATCATTGTACTTTTTTTTCCATCCATCCCGATGGATCAGTAAATATTAAATTTCATATATATAGAATAGAGGCGGAATCAACGAGGAGTAACCATCAACGAGGAAAAAATATCAACTGCATAAAGAGGTTGCATCGGAGCATAAATAGTTTTAGGCTTTTATTGTAGAAGTGCGTTTCTGCATTTTACCGATTCAAGTGAACGTTTACTCCGTTTTATCACGAGTTTTCCTTCCCATATAATTATACGTCTTGTTCTCTGAATATCTTCTGTACTCGCGATGACAGAGAGAGAGAGAGGAGCGAGAAAATGGAAAGAGTTCGCTGACCCCAAGTCAAACAGTATTCACAAGAGGTAAATATGGTTACGCACAAGTGTTCTATACTTATATTCGTTGATGTCAGAGGTGGTTCTTCGACGTGCCATATCAATGTAGGCCAGCCAGAACCAATGATTCCGTATCAGCGAGGCTTTTACATTTGCCAAGCGTTGCAATTCTCTCTCGCTCTATGCATATATATATATATACACCCGCGAAACCTCGTATCGGGAATTAGAGATGCATTGTTCTCTCCGGTTTGACAAGCACGCGCGATATTGAAACCTATAAATGAGCCCGGGGGACCCCAGACATATCGAATATACCTAATACGAATCTTCAATATATACACGCGAGTCATAAATGTACGTCGGATTGACATAAGGGAGAAAAGGACGTAATGCGAAAGACAACTTTAACCGTTAAATCGTGTTGGTTACGCCTTTTCGTTTGCTGGAGATCGATATATTAAAGTTTTATATGCACAGGTGGGAGACGAAAGTGGAATAAAACTGTCGTGTATATATAGGGATGTGTATATAGGCTATGGAGTCGCGGTTGCAACCGGTCGTCGATCCGACCTCGACGACTCTGCTCCTTTGACGACTGTGTACTTAGAGGTATACATACATGCATATATATATATATATATATATATATACATTGCTTTTGTATAAGTAGCTTGGTATCAGATCGTGCAGTACTTAAAATCGCTACGTCGAATAACGAATTGCCTCTGCTGGGTGCATTGCCCTGGCCTCGTTATACCGCAAACGTGACTACAATCTATACGACGAAATAATACGGAGGTTAATGCATGCTGTAGGTACAAGTGTATCTACAAAGCTGATTGCGTAACTTTAAAAAAAATATAATTCCAAGAATATTTTGTATAACGTTTTACGCCCAGAGGTGAATGGGACACGATCAAAAGAATTTTTTCAACGTTTAACTATTGAGGAACCTTTTCAAGCAATAACGAGCCCGGTAGGAAGAGCAATTAAATATAAGTCTCATTCATTCCCAATTGTTCGAGAAATTGTTTAATTATCCTTTGCTATATGTGTTTTACCGCATTACCTTCAAATTTTTTAAATTTATTATCGTTAATTTTTTGTAATACAACTTTCAAATCGAATGAAAAATTAATATTTTGGTTTTTTCTTCTTGAATTTTTTGAATTTCATCGTTATTATTATTTTACGATCATTATTCATGATTATTTCGATAAAGTTTCAATCGATTCGTCATTTGCAGGATCACATAGCGTGGAATTTTGTAGAAAAGAATTGACAAATTTTTATGAATCACGTGAAGTTTCACCGTTATTCACGTATATCATATCGTATATGAATAACATCTCGGTCTATGAAGACAGTTTGAAGGTTTCCACTGCCTCGTCATCTCAAGAGTTGAGAGACTCATCGTTTAATGCGAAAAGCTTAGTCGTTCGCACGTCGCAGCCTCGCCCAGAATTGAAATCTCACGCGTTTTCTGCATATACATCGTGACATTGGTTACGTGTATATATGTATATCAGCATACACGATTTTAGGCTTATAAGCCATTGTAGTAGTTGAGAGACGCGAGAGCTTTCGTCTTCAGCGTAACAGCGCAATTATTCTTGTTTTTTTCGTCACTATACCCCAACAATGGAAAAAATATTATTCCGGGGACGATCACAATATCGGAGAGAGACGATATCGTAGATTCCTGATAAGCCCCCAATATTCTTGCCCAAAAAGAGTAAATTATAATATCTTATAAAAAAATATAATGTGCAATTATCTCATTGGATAATTATTTCTGATCAACATAACAAATGCTTTTGGATAATTATTGGATTATAATGCCTTTTAAGAGAAAAAAAAAAAATTCTAACCAAAATTATTCATAATTGTGTCATCGGACATTGTTCATAATGGTTTATCACTCGAGAGCTTGCGACTTCTCTGTTCTCTCATACGAAATGACATTCACCCAAACATGTCTCATGAAAATCGCATTGACATTCATCGCGAGATTCGAGTAACCTTGCTGAGCTCTCGGTTCTTGAATTTCAACGGTTTTCTCATTAAATAAGAGCTCGTTTCTGACGCTGCTTTGAGCTGAGGGTATTGCGCTCCCGAGGGGGTCCGCAGAACGAGGGCTAAACCGATTAGCCTTTGCTTATACGTGCAATTCTGTAATCTGCTCGCTGACCCTGTCCCTTGATGTGAGCTTCCTTCTATTCGCATGGCGGTCACAAAATACCTCTCGATGAGAGCCAAACAACTAAGCGCGAGAGATGTAAATCGGATGCTGTAGCTCTCCGACGTGGTGTCCTCTCGGAGCTCGGACGTCTGTTCACTTGCTCTCTCTCTCTCTCTCTCTCTCTCTCTCTCTCTCTCTCTCTCTCTCTCTCTCTCTCTCTCTCTCTCTCTCTCTCTCTCTCTCTCTCTCTCTCTCTCTCTCTCTCTCTGTCTCTCTATCTCTATCTCTTTCGCGGCACGTAGAAGTCCCCATTACGAGGGACATAAGCGCATCAACTCCCTTGCGTGGGAGAGCGCGCTGCCGCATTCGCGTGAGAATTAGGCACGTGTGCAAATTCATGTAGCAACGTCGTCTTCGATTTCGATATAGAACGAGCAAACGTATGTTATCAAACAAAAGTGTACTTTGAAGCTTGAAAAAATTTCAAAAAGTCTCCTGCCAATTCAATTATAGCCCGAGATCTTCTATGTAGAATTCGACTTCAAACGATCGAGATCCATTTGAGTTATTTTGTCATTTTCAAAGTCCCCTCTCACAGTTACGCAGATATACAAATACCGGAGCAAGCTAAATGGCATTTGATAATCGAGAAGTTATAAAAAAAAAAAGATAATTCTAGAATCTTCAGCAAATAGCCGAAGTATCGAAAAAAATGAATTTAAAAAAAATCGAGTTTCGCATCGCGATGCTTCAGTATTGTTTGGTCGGATTTGATCGTATTCGGAGAAATTAGTTTGTATACTATTTTACGAAATAACGAATTATTGTTATTGCTATTCAGTCGTGAAGAATTTTGACAGCTCATTCCCCGATTATGGTGATTTTTATACGCGATAAAATACTTTTGAGCGATAGGATATTTGGTATTTACAGAACAAATATTTCAGCACCGCGAGTCAAGAATATGATACAACTGGACCGATATGATAAAAGCTTTTCACGTGTGTGTGTGATGTACTCGTATTTGCCCATTTACTGACTTGCTCGCGTATATCCTCGCTTATATATAAATAAACAAGCCAGATCGTATACACCAAAAGCCTCTGTCGCGGCTCATAGTCGTGAACCATGAAACATGCATTTTGAGAGTACAGTAGCTCTCGGTCAGAGATAGCGACATAATTATACGCTGGTCTCGTATACCATATACTATACCGTGGATACACTACGGCGTACAATGTGTACGTACCGGTTATAACATACAATGGAGATATGGAATACTGGACACGGCATGGTATATCAACGCTGTATGTAACAAAATTGCGATACGTGCGTGTGCACAGCACCCGCAAAATCCGCGCATTGACCTGACGTTATGTACAGTCAACCGGTGCCATTGGTAGCTCACGTGATAATACATGACTTTACACATTATGTATGTATTATATGGGAATATTTCGGCCAATAAAACGAATTTCCTCTGACATTCGAAATTTTTTTTTTTTTTCGATGCTATAAAGATTTTTCAATAATTTTTCATCCATCACGTAACGGTGCTGTAATTGTTTGTTTTTTTTTTTTTTTTTTGGCATTCAGCCAAGATTTTCATTAGAATACTTAGATTTTCGACGCAAAAATATGTGCGAAGATTGTTTAAATTTCTCGACACGATTACTGAAATAAATGAGATTGAAAATGACGGTTGAAAAATTGCTATAAATTCATCGAGATGTAGTTTAATGGTTCGTTGTTTAAATGTTTTTTTTTTTTTTTTGAACTTCCGATTGGAGATAATCTTGCGGTAAAAAAGTTACAATTACTACGCGGACAAAGGTCGAATAATATATTCAACTGAAATGTGGGAGCTGTACCGTTTTATCCGGGTGTTCACCTTTCATCGAGGATGAGTCTCTTCTGGTGTATACATCGTTAAATGTGTTTAATATAAGTTAAAGTCTGTTCAAACATCACAGCGAGACGATTGACTGTAAACTAAATAATTAAATTTATCGATTACCAGCGATTAATCATGAGATCAAAAGGGGATAAATGCTGATCGTTAATGACGCAGGGGAGCTGAAAGCAACGAATAGCGGGAAGAGAGAGAGAGAGAGAGAGAGAGGGATTGGTATGGAGCGAATGGAAGTGGAAAATCAGTTGATCTATTGCCGTTTAGTGCACGCTCGAGAGATCTTTCCGCTTCTATCCAGTGCAATATACTCTCGGGTTAACGTTATACTGCCGGTTATTCGTTGGCGAATGAGAAGAGAAGTAGAATTCACACGGTAGAACGAGATACAGCATCACCGGGCTCGCATCTCTATATACGTGAAGGAGGCTGGCCGTGGCTGTCGCCGAAGTCAAGACGGAGAAAGCGAAAATAGACTATGAGACACAGAGCCAAGTATATATGGATAGAGTATTATTATAGATAGACGGATAGTTGGAATTAAAGCGAGAGAAACGGGGAGAATCTGGGGAGCCGAGGGAACTGTTGGTGGTTGATTTGCTTGGTTTGGTCTGGACAATGCCAAGACGATGGCTTTGTCTCGAGGTAACACCGTTCAAAGCGACCGCTTCTTCTTCTCGCGCTGTCTCTTCCTTCACCCTATCCATATCTCTCCTGCTTTAACAACGCCATCTTCTTTGCTTTCATACCTAAAAAGAGGACGAGAGATAAAGAGAGAGAGAGAGAGAGAGAGAGAGAGAGAGAGATAGGAATGAGACTGATGCAATTTCAAGCAGTACGCTCTCGTCTCATGTAAAGAAAATAAAAATTACACCAACTATATCGATTGTTCTTTGCGGAAGAACATCTTGCAGAGGTCCAGGCCGATCTTGTTCCTGTCGCTATTGTTCAAATCGGTCTACTGATTTCGTAAATAAATCATTTCATTTATTTTCCAACCTTAATAAAACCGTACCGTATCATGGATTGCAGTAAATGAACCGATAAACGTTGTAAAGTCTATTTTTTTTTCTTTAAACTCCAGCGATAATTCCACTATCCAGTTAGACTCAGGGTGAAATGACGCACGAAACAGCTGCGCCTTTGGTCGGTTAAAATTCCGCATTTTCTTCCGGACCCGTTAACATTTTCGCGGGAAAGCCCCATATTCTCGTCGTCGTTTCAACAGACCGGAAGATGGCACTCCGTTCTCTTTTGTTTTCTCGCAACGTCGGTCGTCTCGGAGAAAAATACGAAAACGCAAAAACAGCTATATCACTCTCTGTTGCACACACTTGGGCTCGGTCGATGCGTCATTTTACCTTGGAACTCGGGATGTAAGGAAGAAGCATCAAGCGAGTGAAGTTCTTCTTTATTGCTCGGAGCAAGCGAGGAAATAAATACGTATATATATATATCTTCATGTCCCACCTGTCTTTAGCTGATCTATACAAATATACAGATATAAATATATCTCCCGATAAGACTAGATGGGATATACTTAGATCCAAGCTGTGCACCCGCATTTTTTCCAAGACACACCTGCAGCCCCTGGCTTTCAATCGTTGACGATATATATACGCAGGGAAAAGCGCGTCCCTTGACCCTACCTTACAAAGCACCTAACCAGCTTCCGTTGCCTGGTGTGGAGTACGTGAGCGCGTTTACCCGATCGGTCTCCGATACGAGCAACCGAGATAAAAGAGAGAACCCTATACGGACAATCACCGCTGTAACGTATCCATATCACCCTTTTTTGCTTCTTCTTTCTTTTCCCTTCGATCCCTCTTACGATTCACCTGTGCGCTCGACTATCCCCGCAGTCCCAGTAGGCAACGACGACACACAAGAGAGACAATGAAAAACCGATCGATTTGCTGCGTCGTGTGCTGAAACTCTTTACGCACTATGTCTATATGTATGATATCCTAGATACCCTGAGCAATTACCCCTCGATGAATCGACGTACGTTCAAGACGATTTATATCAGATTCATTTCTCTCTCTCTCTCTCTCTTGTCTGTATAAATGGGAAATAAATCCAGGATCAAAGCGTTTTTCCGGAGGCACAAGACCACCTGTACAGTTTTACCGATAACAAATTGTTGCGATAAACGTATCAATTTTTCCGTTGACTCTATTCTTACCGTGAGACAATTCTTTGCTCGAGGTTAAACTATATTTACGATCGATTTTAAATTCCAATATTGATAACCGGCATCGATTTCACGAGAGTCTTTTCTCTGACACGCGAATACCGTATTTCACGAGTAATTTGAGCCTTCCTCGATGATAACAAAACATAGCGATTTCGAGGCTAGTTTCGCTACCATTTTCCATTTTGCACTCACTGAAAAGTGCACACAAGCCTCCAGGTGAATCTAAAGTCTTTGAATGATGGAGAAAGCTACGAGATATGTTTACTCGATATGCACATAGATACAGATTCTTTTGGTGAATGTAGAATAAACCCGTATGGCCTTGTCGCTGTCTCTCGTCTCTCTAACTCGGTAAGAAGATTCACCATTTTCATATGCCAGCCGGAATAGTGCAACGGTGTTTGTCCCGCAACCGTGACATTTCGACCGCTAGCGAACACAAAAGGTCCCAATTCACTCGAACTTTGACTCTTGAAGCGTCAAATTACGCCCTTTCGTTTGCATTAAAAGTCGATGAACGTGTGTGTCTTCACTCGGCTGCTGCTGCTGCTGCTGCTGCAGTTACGACGGTGAAACAGGATATATTGGATGCACGACGGGGAAAAGTGAAGGGGACATGTTTCGTCTTTTTTTTGCCTGGAGGGTCTGGAGATCCGACCGAGTGAGCGCGACAATGTGAGAGGAACGCGCGTGCGCTTATGTATCGAGTTACGTACCGCGTAATCTTGAGCCTTCAGTCTGCGTCTCTCTGCAATCTCTTCTAGCGTTTGATTTCATGTTTTTTTTTCCCCCGTGGGCTTCGATGAGACGACAATGCGTCGCGATACCCTCCACTGAAGCATATTACATATGTTACATACTAGCAGGTCATTAGCTCGAAGGTAAATCTACCTCGGGATCTTCGATAATCAAGCTTTATTAGTCAGCGTGATTCCTGAAAATCATTGATTTGTCATTGAAAATCTACATTATAAAAGTCCTAAATTATCGTAGCTCAACGAGTCAAGCGTGTCATTTCGAAGCTTCAATGATAACGAAAAAATATGCACACACGGAAAAAAAGACATTTCAAAAAATAATAACTGAAATTTAAAAAATACAACGATGAAGACAAAAAATGCAGTTTAACACAGTAAATTAATCTCTTTACAGTGTTTTGATCAAAAAGTAATGTACGGAATATACTTCTGTACTATCTGTATAACCATATTTGTTGGTTTAAACTGTAAAAACAACTATTTCCACTTCAAAAAAGTGACACTGTAAAAATTGAAAATGCTCGCAATGAATTTTGCTATAGATAAAATGAAAAACCAATAGATTTGTACAAGAAAAATTTTTAAACTGACGCATTAAAATGAACTGTATAGAGAGAGTATTTTTACGAATGTAAGACATAACAAAAAATACTAAATTCTCTATGAAAAACAGAAATTGAAATAAAGAAAAATTGTAGCACGCTTTCGTCGAATTCAACTGTGAAATAATGGGAAAATTACAGTTTTAAAATGTGTATGGAAAATACGACGCAAACAAGAAATTCATAAGGATCAATAAGCGTTCATAAAATCAATAGCGTAGTGGTATAGTGTCGGTCGTTAGGTAGGTCGTTAGGTGGGTCTCAGGTAAAATCTTAGGTAGGCTCAAAATTAATTTCGACGGAAAAAAGTCCGGACCACCAAGCCAGAAACACTCGTAAAAAAAAAATCTCCAAATCTTTAATTTTTTTTTTTTTTAATGATTATTTAAGGATCGAAAGTGTTGAATTCGTTTACTGCGGAGGACCGCGGGTTCAAATCCCGGTCAATGACGATTTTTTTTTTTTTTTGCAAAATTCATAGTATTTTCAAAGATAATGGAACAGCAGTTTTAAATTCGTTCATCGATTTAATTGCTAATTGATAGATAATAAACTACATTTATTATGCTAATTCGACCCGCGCTTTTCAAAATCTTCTAAACTTTTATTTTTTACAGTTCACTTTGCAATTTCTCAAACATTAAACCCAAAAAGATGCGCTATTTTATATTATAATTGATTTCACAATTTGTACAGTTTGTCATAGTGGTAAACTCTATTTACACTTTTAAACTGTAAAAATTCATTCTATCACTTATTCCTTTTTATTTCAAATTCTAAAGGATTTCCGAAGTTTTCCTCCCGAGAGGCATTCTCTATTAACAAAACTGTAAAACATGATGGAAACATGACTAGAATTCACAGAAAATTTTTTTCCGTGCATGATGAAGCAATTGCAACTCCTCTAGAGTGCAGATTTAGAGATATTTTTTGTAAGTCGATGATTTCCGAAAATCGATGGGCCGACACGCGAAAAATCTGTATAATATAGAAATATCCGGTAATATCTGATGATTGCATCGCACGAGTTCGAGTCTTTTCCTCTTTTTTTTTTTTTTTTTTGCATTTTAAAAATCTCGATTCTTCCCGCAATGACCGAGAAACCGTCTTATATTTTGCGGCTCCGATCGTTATATACTGTAAGCGTCTGGGCTTAACCGAGTATGACTAATTCGATCTGTGCAGACGATGAGATGACGATGCACGCTCCATTGATTTTGCCCGCGACTTTTACACGCATCCGCAACTCGAAAGGTCGCTGTATATAGGTCTTAGAGGTTTTTTTTTTTTTTTTTTTTTCAAAAATCTTTCGATGATCGAGCTTCGACGAGGGTTTTTTTTTTTTTTTTTTTTTTTTTCAATCTATGCACATCTTCCATATCGAGAAACGAGAAAAGAGAAAAAAGTTGGACCGTAATTCAATCTTTTCTAAATGAGTATAAATTTTATTTTTCTTACGTTTGTGAGAAAAAGTTGAATGGACTGAAGTAGATTAGTTTTTTTTTTTGCAAAATTTACGATGGTAGAATTTGAAGAGAACCACAGGTAAGACCGATGAAGCACAATATTAGATCTTAACTCGTTTTTGCCGCTATACTGCCTTGGGGGAAATAAACTTTTCGCGTTGTCTGACAGTGTGTTGGGTATAATATGTACATAGTCGTTGCTTGCTTCAGCAGCACTCGTGGTCCCGTGCTCATTGTCACCTCGACTTTAACGCGATTAAGAGTATTAGTGAGGGGTCGCCGGTTGAAAATCCAACTGTCTTGGCTCCGTATGATTTCTTGTTACACGGTGCGATGCTCGAAATCCGTTCACAATGACAATAAGCGCCAAAAACTTCGGACTATGTACGAACTAATACACACGCACACACACTTTCACATTGTGGATCCTTTAAACTTTTCTGCACGAAGAAACAATAACTCATCGAGTTGAGCCTTTCGTACGGTACAGATAAAGTTCCCTCAAATTGCCACAATACCGAACTCGTAATTAAATAAAAAAAAAAAAAAAAACATCATAATACAGCAGAATCAGTTATCGCGAAGTTTGAGTTTTTCGCGGACTCGTTAAATCAAGTAAATACATTTTTTCCCTCTCGAGTCAGAGGATTACAGTCGACGGTCTGTACTTCGTTTTTTCCTGCTCCAGCGAAAATCCCACCGAGAAAAGGGAAGCAACGAGGGGGAAACACGAGAGATGAGATCTCGTTGTCAAATGAACGAGCAAAGTTTTTCCTTCGATATTCATCCAATCAGCAGTCGAGTTGTCCGTTCATTAAATTTGTCAGGAGCTTTCGTAAAATAGTCCACCGACGACTTATACAACGATTGTACAATCAATCGACGGATATACAGATGCGGACCAATCTGAACCGTTTCGAAGTAAAAAGTGTACCTCGACATAATGAACGTTAGTGCGGATGATGTAAATCGGAGTCTCAGTGTCTTTGGGCCAATCACTCCGTTTTTCTCACTTCTCTCTCTCTCTTTATCTCTCTCTCTCTCTCTCGTTCTGTATTATATATATCGTTTCACGCTTGAGCGTCCACCCTGAATACATACGCACGTCATTTATTCGCTCTCTCGATATTTTGCCCGCTTCGTTATCGTCCCGTGCACGGCTGACATACTCCACGCTGAATACTGTTCCTCCATGAAGTACATATATACAGACATAAAATGCTACTGTATGTATAGTATACATCGAATATACACAGAACATCGATGGCATCCAGTTTGCCAGAGGCGTCGATTCGAATCGCCAATTTATCTCGCTCACCCGCTTCTCCTGCAGTGGCTGCTGTGTTGCCTTGCCGAAGTTACTTGTTACATGTATATATATATATATATTTAGGTACAGTAAATCCACCTCTCCTTCCCGCGCAATAGATTCCAATGAGATGATAAATAAAATCGATCCGCTGGGATACAAAGTTCGAAAGCGAATAAGAGAAAGGGCGTCATTTTTATATCGATCTTAACCGTGCAGATTGGCTCCCGGTAGTCAATTGACGACGTTGCGGACTCATCGGTTTCATGATTCACTCCCTAACATATTACGTACGTCTGCGACATAGCCTGCGGTTTACATGTATACATAGACACATATATACTACGTGCCTGGAAAATATCCTCTATATCAGACCACACGTTATCGAAGCAATTATCTCGTGGCTCATATCGCGCGCGCCGATATACACTGCCCGATAAATCCAATAAAGCGCTGACCAACTAGCATTAGCGTGACCCTAACATGATTTTTATACCGTTAAAAAAGAAATCACGAGAGAGAACAATAGATCGAAGATTATCTCGATTACAACACGGTAATCTCTCCGTGTAGCCCGAAACGCTTCCTGCGCTTCTAATATTACGAGAGTGAGAGGAATGAATCTCGAGGAATGAGGAAACACTCGGATCTTCGTGCTACATTGATCGGTCTCAGTGATCGTATATGTGGCTTTGGTAAACGTGCGGTGTAGAAGACACTGGCTTGGACGTAAATTAATCAGTAAAATAATGTCAAATATATATGAAAAGCTTCTAAGTAGTTATTTTGGAGTTTTTGGAATGAATTTATACTTGAAAAAGCAAAGTTTCAACGCATGAAACTTACTTCTAACTTAACCTTAATTTGCATCCTCTAGCTGGTGCGATTGCTCATTAAAACCAATATTTCTCTGTATACATGAACAATTTGATACTCATCGATTCTTGAAAAGAAAAGGAAAGAGTGTATTTTTTTGTTCAATTCCTTCCCTTATTTCCCTGTCTCTCTGCTCTATTGTAATCCTCACGAAGGGAGATTCTCGCAGTACAGCTTTCTGCAATTTCAGTAACGATAAAAATCCAAACATTTTCTCATTTGTACCGAAAGGGAATGGATCTCGTACATATTATAGCTTGGGACGGGAGGGAAGCTTCGACAATGAATTGAAAAAGTTTTGCTCCCTTTTCGATCGATTAATTGAGTCATAGAGAAAATAACAGACGCTATAGGGAAGATTCTCTCTCGCGCGAATATGCTCACTTATCAGCAGCGAAATAACGAAAGAATCATTTCAACGAAATCCCTGCTGTCAGATGTTTCCTATCGAATGAGAAATATATACACTCTGGTGTGAGTATCTCTCTCTCTCTCTCCTTGCTCCTGTTACTCGTTCTTTTCATTCGATTTTGCTGGTATAGGTTTTTGAACTTCGCGTCATTATTATTGTCTATCGTATCGTACCACGAAATCGCACCAGTTACAAACACCGAACCATCTATATCGAGCTTAAAACTGTTTAATGGCACAAGGCTGTTCAGTAAATTGCCATTGCCTAGCAATACCGATAACCCCGGTCCACGCGAGTGAGCATTCCCTCCGTCCTCTTTGCGCCGAAAGCTCCCGTATGTATTTATTTATACTGGAGAGGTTTAATGAACGACCGCCGCATATACGATTCTCGTGTGACACAATATATGCAGTCGGTGGAAAGAGGAAAACAAAAGCTCGGTTAAAATTATTTTGCAGGAGGCAAAAAAATGTCTGGTGGGAATATAATATCGGAGTTGTATATATAGACTCGAGTCCATCGAAATCTCGTTTATTTTCATGGTTCAATTCGATTATGGGGAAAAAATCTACTTTTTTTTTTGTTCTCCGTTCATATATTATCTATTATCTACTCAGAGAATCGTAAAAATCTGTTCTGTTGTACAAATAAAATTTTTGATATTCACTCGATGTCGATGAGTGTGCTAGCATTTTGTTTGTTCAAAGATCTTTCATGGATTTATCCAAAAAAATGTGTGATGATACATCTTAAAAAGAATAAGAATGCAACTCTATTGAGTTTCGTGGATAATCGAGAAAAAAAAAAGTGTTTTTGTGCAATGAGTAGACATATTCTTCGGTCTAGATTCATGCATCATCAAGCAATAATTGTCTTACGAGAAACTTTCAGAAATTATTTTTCAAAATGTAGTAATCAGTCTTCATGACCGTACCGTGTATACAAGACTCTTCGATCGAGCTGTCGCAAATAACAGGATAAGAAATATACGATCAATTTTCATTTCGTATTTTTCACAGTAGCCTAGGGGAGCATTTTACATTGCGCGCAGTATATTTTTAACGAATCTATGCACACAATTATGTATTTTTCATCCAGCCATATCTCATTTTCTCCGAGTCTCTATATCGTTGTATACGAGTCTCATAATGCGGCTCTCCGAAGAAGGTCGCCCACTGGAGCCCTCGACCCTCGTTGGCATTAATATAAATTTCAATAACTCTCACCAAGCGTCAACGTAACTTGTGGGTCGAGAGCTTCACAGGCTCTCGTACATTTATGTATGATATGAGTATATATATATATATATATATATATATATATATATATATATATATATATATATGAGCACCCAGTTGGATCCAACCATTGCTCATTCACGTGACGTGAGTGTAACGGCGCTTGGTTCATCTTAGATTTTTTATTTTTATTTTTCACACACAATGACTCGCCCACGCGATCTACAATAATGTGCTTTTCTCAAAGGTATATAGAGCGTGGTGGATAGAACTCGCGGTTTAACGCGACTTCAACGGCCATGAGACTCGGGCTGCGAAAAATATATTCCTGCGTTGAAGATTTTTTATTTTTTTTTTTATTTCCAAGCATGGACCCGGCAATTTTTACTGTTGCGTAACTTTTTTTACTGCCACGATATTAAAATCTCGAGGGAACGAGATTTTTATACAGAAGACAAACGATGAAGCGACCGGTGAGTTGAAAGACTGCGAAGAAAAGAAAAGGAAAGAGAGAGAGAGAGAGAGAGAGAAAGAGAGAGGAAAACCGACCGATATATGCAGGATTGTCGATAGCACACGCACACGAGACGTATGATATACATGAAATATCGTGGTCGTGAAAATATATATCTATATGAAATGCTAGATGTTAGCTGAAACGATTCAGGACGTACGCGCAATAAAAACGACCGTACGATGTTCCCTCATGCAGAAAATTAAATATTTTGCCGACTGCCCTCGGGGCCTGTAGAGCGCTATCTTTTACTCGACCGTCGGCTCCCTTGTGCATGGCTTTCGCAAATCTTCTTTTCTTTGCCCCACTTCATTCTGTGGCTCTTTCATACAGAGATCCTCTATATGGCGCCTTTTTGCCCTCTCTCCGGCCAGAATGTAGAGAAAACTTGAAGCTGGCGTCGAATTTTTCGTATTATTTTCAAGCCAAATTTTGATCAACAAAGTGGAATTTCGTTTAACCGGTGCAACCGCGTATGAGAGCTCCTGAAAGGGTCGCGGATACTCGTACATGTGCTTTTTATAAAGTACTCTTATTTTAGTAAACTTTCGTACGTCGTGCTCTTGATACTTAGAGACTGACTTTTCCATTTTAACAAATCTATGGGATTGCCTTCTTCAGGATAATTTAATTCTCAATTAGATTATCCTGAAGATATTCTGTCAACAAAATATGTAAAGGAAGGCCCATCGTTTCGAATACTCAACAAAAAAGTTTGAAGCTTAGGATAAACCCGTTTCGCATATTCGAGGCGTATAATTCGATAAATTAATTTTCCATGCACATGGTTGTAGACCTGATACGTTTCCAGAAGTTTTTTGTTTACAATTAAATTGAATATGGTGAAACTGATGGAGTATTCACATTTTAATAGTGCAGTATCAACTATCTCATCTATATCAGCTTTTCTCGAAAATTACTTTTCACTCGCTGGCAAAATCCAAAGATATTCATAAATGAGTATTCTTATATTCAGGCGTCGAAAACGAAGTGTCTCGATCACCTATCAGGAATTATCCCAATGAACGAATGCACTTTGGGGGAATGATGGGGAAAAATCTCGAATATTCAATTGATCGAACGTAGCGTCAATCCAAACTTTGCAAGGACAAATTTGAAAGACCGCGATATTTAGTTACTTCGCATATATACTTGCAATTTTTTACTCGGAAGTTTGGAATATCGAACGGAGTATGTCGCACTCACTATTTGGTGAGTATTCCACTATTTTTGCATCAGCAAGCCATGGCAACCCCGCTGTTGGACCTGACTACGATATTTTTCTATTCGCGTATAAACATAAGCATGCTATACACGTGGCTCGAATGCTTCGTCTTCGTTATTCGAGTATACCTGTGTGTTGCCGCCAATACAGGTAGAATATAACTCTACACTTATATATAAAAGTGCCAAGGGGTAGCTAAAGCGGTAGTCTAGTCTTTTCTCGCGTCTCGATCCTGTGGATTCGACGCTCCCGGTAAACCGGAACAAACGAGAAGTGCTTGGGGAGGGGGGAAAAAAAAAGGTAAAACGGTAATGCATTCATGAACGGTTTTCGTGATCCTGCAAGAAATAGCATTACCCTTATCCCCTGACGCTTTACTGGGTCCTTGGGTTCTTTTCGCATTCACCCTTATTCTTCGAGTAAGGGAGCCAGGTAATCTCTCTCTCTCTCTCTCTCTCTCTCTCTCTCTCTCTATCTTTCTCTGCGGTATAAAAGTGCATCGTTGGTATTCCTATGTGCAGCCATGAGTTCCCGCCCGTACTCGATGATGCTCTTCGTTCACGACGACATCCTCGTATTATATATAGCTCTGTCATCGCTTTTATTCATGCTCCGATCGTGCATGCGCACATGGAGGGAGCCGGGTGCATTTGGGTGGTTTTTGGTTTTCCTTCTTATGTTAAATCCCAATGTACGATATACGAGGTGACGGAAATATACGTTTTTTTCTTTTACGTTCGCCACGTAGTCTCCACCAAAGTTGAAGCTCTGACGTGTGCTTTCTCCCTTTCTCGTATCCATATACAGTTCGTTGGAACTAAAAATCAGTAAATTCCACGTCATTGATGGCTTTTCCGAAGCGCAACTCGTCCGAGTATAGCCAATTCCTGTGGCACATAATTCACTCTTCATACTCCTATAGTTTTCAGTTGCTGTCTTTCTTCGAAATTCCTTCTCAACGGTGGCCACACTTCTCATTACGACTCTGCCTAATTCATTTTTTGCCCAGCTTTTCTTTCTCAATGTCTTCCGATTAACCGATGAACTCCCGTTGGAATCGAAGTACCTCTTATCTCGCCATTAGCCGGCGAGAAACGAGCGTGAAAATGTACAGTCTGTGTATATAACGTGGTAGGTAAAGTGACTTTGAATTAAGAAATCGAGCTCGCTTATCAGAAATCCCGGTGAAGTTGGCCAAGGGGTTGGCACCATAACCGAGCTATTATACGGGATTAATCCGGAAAGCAGGGTCCTGTTATCTCCGGAGGGTCTTAGGCCAAATTTCCACTCTTGCGCTATCGCTTACCGGTGAGATCCAAGCTCTCGTTGCAACCGGCGGAAACGAGGCATACGGTATATTTCACGTTCGGCGCAATTCCAAAATCCAAGGTTGCCCGAGGTCCTGGACGTACATATTATTGCTCCATGGTGGCCGTAACAGTACTGTTCTCGTGTTTACTCACACTCTGCAGAGATTCTGTTCCATCTCTCTCTCTCTCTCTCTCTCTCTCTCTCTCTCTCTCTCTCTCTCTCTCTCTCTCTCTCTCTCTCTCTCTCTCTCGGTCCTTGTCACTCTCTTGTTGTTCATTATCCATCTCTATGAAACGTCCCCACATGAGAATGGTTCTATAGAGACGCGTTGGTCGCCTCCATGTCCGAATAATTGTCGGGTATACTCGTGTGTGCCAAACACAAACAGGAGTCCCGCGTGTTTGGCTGAATTAACACTGGCCTCCGCCCGTATACACTTACTTGGCTGTGCTTGGCCTCACTTGCCTCTCTCTCTCTCTCTCTCTCTCTCTCTCTCTCTCTCTCTCTCTCTCTCTCTCTCTCTCTCTCTCTTTCTCTCTTGGGCGCCAGGTTTCATCAACCGTAGAATACGAGACTTTGTTGGAGAACAGAATGGAAAACACGAGGCTCGATTGAATCGAGAGAGAGAGAGAGAGAGAGAGAGAGAGAGAGAGAGAGAGAGAGAGAGAGAGAGAGAGAGAGATGCACGTTCAACGAAGGATAGGGCTAACAGAGTGTTCATTGTATCCTAACTCGAAGGTTCCTTCCACAGAGCACGTTTCATGTGATCTCGGCTACGCTCTTGTACCAGCGCAGCCACGGCGTTAATACTGCACTAGTTTCACCCTATACGAGACCCGAATGTCGATGGAGTACCTATCGCGTTCACTTCAGCGACATTGGTATACCTGTTTCGCGACTCTTCTCAAAGTACCATAGCCCATCATTCGTATGTATATATACACATACATCTGCGTGTACGTGGAATGTATCGGGCCATTGTCGACGCGGAGATACGTGAGCGGATTATGAGACGACTTATATGTGACAATTTGACAATCTGCGGACATTAATTCAGGTAAATCCCACGGAGATCCACGATGCGGTAGAAATTTTTATTTTCCCCACCACGCCCGTTTCTCCCGACAATACATGCACCATTGGTTACATTTTCGAGCGTATGTGAACAATGTTGCATAACTCATGAACAGCGATGTTGTGTCTCTGTTGGCTAACAAAACGGCTGGGACTTACGCTACTTGACGCGCATTAAATTGCGCGGATAACGCCCATTTGTTCGCCAAACAGTCGTTCTACAGAGACGCCTCTGTTTTGGCCTCTGTATATAGTCATTGTTCCAACCGTGGCGTCTCGTTTGTTTAGCCGAGTACACAGGGCGCGACAAGACTGAAATTGCCAGGAATAAGGAAATTCCCTATATACTACGACACGATCTGATCCAATGGATCGATGAGGAAACACTCTTTCTATATGCTGCCGTTGCGATGAGCGGATAGAGCTTTTGTTTATAATAAAACTCATCATGCCATTTCTAGGTAGCAGCATTCATGTACGGAAATTGCTCCTTGTGAATTTCGCGGAATATCATAACCGCATACCCGGAAACTTATGAACTGCTTTCATAGTGCGACTCTGTATATTCATCGGTCGGTGTAATTTTCACCGGCCAAATTTTATTTTTCCTTAAATCCTGCATTCCATCAGCCGGAGCGTATATATTCTCACCAGCCCGGAAATTACGCCACTCCATACTCTTTCGTCGGGGCAATACTTCCGGCGTGGTTTACCAGAGGCATGTATAGGTCTGCATCCCGGCCACTTAATTAGCAGACGAATTAGAGAGACCGCGCGTCGCGTAGTGGCTCGTCTCGGCGTGTACACGCCGAGCCATGGTGTGGCGAGACCTTTGATCTCGAATTCTATCTCTCAGTTGCGAGAGCATATACGAAGCCTGTGCCACGACGACAACAAAGTATATATCCCTTCGTTTCTCCCCGACATGAGGTTGACGCTCATCTTTGCTCGTCGAGCATCGCGTAGCCCCTTTACGTGGATCACACATATGCGCGGATGTGATGTGTTTTTTTTTTTTTTTAATACAAACGACGAACTATTTTATCAGGCTTCACGTTATCAAGCATGAAGGAAAAAATACGTTTTTGGCAATTTTTTATATTGACCGTTATCAATATCATAGTCGTAGCTCCTTGACGTTCATCTGCACGATTATAGCTAGCTTTTCATACAATAATAACGTCAGCATTTCGAGCTTTCCGGATTTACGGAGATTCATGATTCGGCGAGGGAATCTGGCGCTCCATGATAGCTACGTAAATATGATTAGCTTCCACGAAATCGGAGAATATATTTCGTCGATTTTGCGAGACTATTATCTCTCTCTCTCTCTCTCTCTCTCTCTCTCTCTCTCTCTCTCTCTCTCTCTCTCTCTCTCTCTCTCTCTCTCTCTCTCACTCGATTGGACGTTATACGACGTGAATACGACTTTGGCATATTTCTATATGCAACTGGAGAGAGAAATAGACCCGGAAATATTGGAGAAATATTCATGGGGTCTATCGGGCGTTTCTTCTTGTGCCGTTGGCCGGACTCTAGAGAGAGAGAGAGGAGAGAGAGAGAGAGAGAGAGAGAGAGAGAGAGAGAGAGAGAGAGAGAGAGATAGCTTCCCAAGCTTTCCGCGCTGCCTATACCCGGAATAGCTTCGCCATCCAATTTTAAACGGGAAAAGCTTCGTATTGTTACGATCGTATTCTGATCCCCTCGGGAATTGACGAGAGTTTTCGCATTTGATCGCTGAAGCCTCTGTTGTAGTCCGCACTCCCAATTTTTCGTGTTCATATATATATATATATATATAGAACGCAGTGAAAATCAAGCTTGATATTAACATTTTTTTTCCCGAAAAAAAAAAAAGAAAACCGTTTCAATCAATTTTCCCTAAATGTTTCCATGTATCGCGGTAACAATACGGGGGAAATTCGTACTCGAAACGTGCACAATGGATTGTCATTTTCATTATACAGACTGAAGGTATATAACCCAGGCTGAAGGTTCACATGAGGCGAACGACAAAATTCTATACACGCATGTTACACATTACGTTTTTTTTTCCTCATATCCAATTCACTGCTGCACGAAATTACATAGCTTGGGCGTGTGTACTACAATGAAACGGTTGTGCAACGAGATACCTCGCATTCGGTGCAGTCACTCTGGCATTTTGAATGCGAGAGTTTTGGAATTAGCTCTATCGCTTTTTTTTTTTTTCATTCGACCCTGGCCACATGTGTTATGCACCGCTGTCACCGCGACACGTCAGTCCGGGTCTCTGTACGTGTGCCCAGTCCGCCCTCTTTTTTTTTTTTTATTTTTACGAAGGGGGTTTATTCACCTGGTGTACAATCCGCGCTATAGAGGCGGTGCAGGTACAATACGTGAAAATAAACCAACGGTTTATACGAATTTAACTGCGCAGATAACCTAACTCCAATGTACGATGGAGAACAATAAAGACGAAAACTCCAAAATGGCCAACTTTACCGTACGGTTAAGTTAGCAGTGAACACCTTAAGAATGTGCATAAATATTTGAAAAAAAAATTACAGAAGCCTGTTTAAGGTTTCGGAAAGAAGAAAATTTACGCCATCTTTATAATCCATAAACGAACGAAGAATAATACTTTTACGAATAATTGCATCGATTTACAATTTAAATTATTTACGGATGACGGAAATCTGTGTATCAAATCTGTGATCAAAGCTTGATCGATGAGAAAGAAAAAAATGTTCGAAACATTTTTTTAGCCTAAAAATACATGGAAAATGAACCAATGGTTGAACAAATTAACTCCATCGTACGATCAATTCTTATCTCAAAGTTTTATTCCACGCGAATCTGAATATATATCTTGTGGCCGCTGGAAATTGCAATGACGACTGTATCGGACGTAAAACTAATTCGTCCCGAACGAATGAATCCTCATTCGCTCTATTACAACGCGATGTATTACTGCGGCGAGAGAGAGAGAGAGAGAGAGATGACGTGCTTGCGGAAAATGGGCACGTGACCGATTGTACGAAAGCGATAAGAGCCGTACTTCTCTCTTCTCTTGCGTGTAACTATCAAAGTGGGGAAAATGTGTTTGTGTAACGAGTGGCTCGTGTTTTGTGCGTGAGGGTGATAAGGAAAAGAGCATGCGTGCCATGTCGGTATAAATCAAAGTTCTCTCTCTCTCTCTCTCTCTCTCTCTCTCTCTCTCTCTCTCTCTCTCTCTCTCTCTCTCTCTCTCTCTCTCTCTCTCTCTTGAGGAGATTGGCTTTTTGAACGTCGTGATGCTCGAATAACAGAAGCTCCGGTGACCCCCTATATGCACGGATTATACAGATCCGCAAGATGATTGGAACCGACAGGAGTCACGTCCCCCGGGAATTCGAAACCTACCGAGATAGTCTCCCTAAATACATATATATGCGCGACGCGTCATCTCGCCAATCACCCAACCTCCATAGATTTTCCATTATCAACGCCCGCACACTTCTGTTCTTCATCCCTCCATTCGTTGACTCTCCCGCAACGAAATCAGCATATCCTCACTCTCCATTATACATGAAGTATCTCTTGAAATTTTTTTTCCCCCACCACCCCCTCGGTGGAATAAACCCTTGCTGTAACAATACGTATTTTTTTTTTTTAGAGATAATAAAAGGTATTATTTCGCGCGAAAGGTTCGCGATAAAACAACTCGTTTGGGAAATAAATTTCCAGCGTCTTTAATATAAAAAACAAAAAAAAATGCCACGTCTCTTGTCGTACTTTTTTATCTCACTTTCGCCATTGCATCGTTAGCATATGGGAAGAGTCTTGTTATATCGATTTGCTTTCTTTTATGTGTCGCTCGAATGATGAAGAAGGGTCTCAGTGAGTCACAATTTCGCGACCCCTCGAGCTTGGATCATCAATGAAAAACTTTGAACTTTCCCGAGAATTGGGGTCGTGTGCAACCTCTTTTTTGTCTTTCATCATCGCCTATATATATTCATCGAAATGACACGGGGTATCTCGCGAGATAGTTTGCACAGACGCGTCACGATTTATTGAGATGAGAATAAATGAAATTGAGACGGAGAGAGATGGGTTGATGAGTATCTGAGAACAGCCGTAGGCTCGTGCAGAGCCATGCTCGCGTGATATTTCCTCGGTCTGCTTCCTCGTTGTATCAAGAAACCATCTTGTTTGTTGCTCCCGGGTCCGCTGTATTAACCCAGCCGCGATCCCTCGAGTTGTGAAGGAAGCCGAGCGTTACTGGTTCAACTTGCTTCACATCAAAGCAGGAAAGCAACCTCACCGACCCCTCCGGTAATTTCATTCCGGTTGAGTCGCAAGCGTCTTTTTCGTATATGTACAAACCTCCAAACACCATACCGTCAACTCGCTGCGATGGCAACGATGTTCTTCCTTCTTCGTCTACATTTTATGGGTCTCGTCAGTCGAGCGAGTGCAATAAAAATGCACGTTTGCATTATAACCTGGGGCTATATGGTGTTGGGGTTGTGAACGCTCGAAAGATCTCTGCCTTAAAGGCGGCTTGAGCCCTGCTAGCTTTTACGAGGTTCAGGAGAAATTTCAAGTAAATTTTCACTTCCTTGGTCAAGGAAACTCGTGCTGTTGCTATGATGTTCCGAGCCTTTATCTTTCTCCTCTTGGGGGCCCACACGGATCTGTCGACCCATCATCCTGGCGTAGAGCCTTGGATCATCGTCCATCTTGTTGCTGCAGAGTCTGCTCAAAATATCCGCAAAATTTCATATTTCATCGCCATATATATAGCTAGACGTATAGGAAAGAAAGATCAAAGAAGGTTGGTTGGGAGAGACGCCGATTGGTTGGACGAATTGGTTGGGTCATGACCCATCCGATTGATTGATCCAACCGATTCTTCACTCTCTCAAACAAGCTTCACCAATCTTTTTTCTTCATGAGAAATTCTCTGCGATCGTTAAGAATATCTCCATGAAACGTCCATCTTTGAGAAATATTATTAGATCGTGTGCGGGTGTCATCTCTGAAACTCGGAATAGTTGGAGCTAGGTCGATTGAGAAATGGGTCGCAAACGCTTTTTTTTTTTTCCCTTTGATATCAAAATACGAACTTCACATGTCGACGCGTATTATATACAGATATGAGTATGGCTAGGAGTGCAGCGTTGTGGGAAAGCAATGCTCTCGGGAGATTTTCTCGTAAATACACAAATTATATTTGTTTGCGATATTACCACGAGAGCTTCCGAGACCTCGCCATCGCGTCGTCGTTGTCCCTAGCCCCGAGGCACGACGAAGAGCGCTTTAAGGGGAAATCTTGTCGAGAATACGTTGTAAGGAAGGAAGTAGAACGGAAGGAAGGAAATAACGCGCCTCTGAAGATCTCGTGTGCAAGGGGAAGAGGAGAAAACCTTTGGGTGAGGACGTCTCGACGACCACTGCAGTATGACAGAGGGTGGCTCTGCGGTGAGCGAGAGAAACTCGAGGGATGAAGAATGAAAAGTTGGTATACGTGTATAGGAAACGTAGAAGAAGAGAAGGTGAAGAGGAAGAGAGAGAGAGAGAGAGAGAGAGAGAGAGAGAGAGAGAGAGAGTAAGAGAGTAAGAGAAGTGTCTTTCTCTTGAACCACACGAATTTGCCGGATCTCATCCGGTATAGCCTCTTCTCTCACCCTCTTCTAGCTATGATCGCAACGAGAATATAAGCAACGCGCTAGCAGCTACTAACACCACACACCGATACCCAACACAGCTCTCTCGTCGACGCTCTTTTTGGTTATTGTCTCCGCGAGAAGTTATGAAAATTACGTGCTCCGATGCTCTCGCCCGTGTAGTCTTGAGAGGCGCGCAACCAGAATCGCGCGCGCCCAACTCCGGTGAAGCACAAAAAGCTTTCGCCGGCTCTCGTTTTGTGCCATCCGATGGCATTCAAAAACACATTGCCAAGGATGCGTGCGCTCGGAAGAACCTCCCATACCTTTTGCTTCTACGGCAATCCTTCCCGCACTATTCCCCTGACTTTGGCAATCGTTTTCCTCCTTCGTATCTTCTTCGCTGGAAATCCCGCTGAAAGGACGGGGGAAGAAGACAAAAAAAAAAAACACGCGCGCGATAAAGCATCTTTGCGTCTTTTCGTTCACGGGTTACGGGTTCGCACCGATTACGATTTCATTTCGTGTCAATGGGTAGGAAAAACAAAATAAAAGTTATAAGTAGGAATTCTTCAAGCTTTCATGAGGTTGTACTATGGAATTTCCAGTGTGTTTACTATATTTTTGATTTACGAAACTCATACAGCGATTTTCCTGGCCCGCTTCGCTCTTCTGCAATTTCTCCACTGCATGGTAATAATGGGAGTAAACAGTCACGATTCGGACCGTGAAATATCTATCATCCGTGTATTATTCTATTGGAGTGAAAAATCGTTGAACTCGCGGATTAGTGGTTTCTCTTTTTGCATGTATCTGGAATCATCACTGTAATCCATTTCTTTTTTTTCGTGCAACGGCCTTCATGAATGTGACGGGAAAACACACACATTCACACACATATACACATTCTTTCATCAATCATTCGCTGCATGTAGAATTTTTTTTTCTGTACGTGCGGACTCTGAAAAAAAAAAAGTATCCCGATAATAACGGACCAACGAAAAATGTGTCGCTGGGTGTCACAGAGGGTTAATGGAAAAATATAATCTCAGCTTCGCGTTTAGTTGAGGCAGCGTGATATGACGGTAGTAGTCGGAGTGTTGGCGAAGAGTCCCAGCGTGGCTGCACAAGCCGAAAGAGAGAGAGAGAGAGAGAGAGAAAGGGAGGCTCTATATGAGCGGCAAAGGCATCCGTGACGACGTGGTAAGCAGCCAGCTTGCTTTGAGCGCAAAATTGGAGTGTGCAATATTGAGCACCGACGATTACTGCCGCCCCACGGAGACCTCACGTTCGTGTCTATATGGCTCGGGAGTTAGAGCCCGGCACGTCACGTTTCTATACGCGTATACGAGTCGCCTACCTACACCCAAACGATATGCCATAAAAAATGTAATACTTATACTTATATAATATATATAAATATACATGACGCTGCCTGTCAATACGTTGATGCTCCAGAAGCCTAAAATATGCCTCAGTTTAATATTTTCCAGCTACGAGCGCAATTGTTATATTTTCGCGTTTAATCATTAACCCGTCATTAGGCGCGTGTGGTTTTCTCGGTCCCATTTGCAATACATGGGATTGGAGTCTTTTCGAGGACCCCACACGCGCTTTATGAAGGGTCAAATGAGCTCCACGTGCTCTTGAAACGCTCTTGTGACGCAACTAATTTACACGCTACCAATGTTTTCAATAGCCTCGTTACCTCATCGTCGAATGATAATCGATATTAATACATTTCCGTTGAATTTTACCTTTTCATCTTTATCCTTTCAAACTTTGAACATCCGATAATTACCGGTCGAAACGCTGGTATCAGAGAGTGTCGCTGCTTCGTTGATCTGTACACCTATTTTGGGCTTTCAGATATGGCCGCTTTGCCCCGACATGGCGCTTTGTTGTATCGGAAATTATTATATAAATATACCCCTGCATATAGAGAAAGAGGAGAGAGGGAGCCTTTCGTTTCTATACCAATGGGGTATTTCCATTTGGCGATCCATACGTGATCGCGCGTTATGCAATATGCATATCAGTTATGTATAGTCCGTATTTGCAGCCAGTAACGTCGAGTGCCCATGGGATATGAGAGGGTCCCCATTTTTGGAATATCGTGGCCAGGCTACCCTTCTTCCTCTGAAGCAACGATATAATATGATGGGAACGGGCAATATTTGCGAATAAATATTTGACAGGAACAATTTTGTAATGCAATGTGCGGTTCTCGGTTATTTTTTTCTGATGCCATCGAACATGGTCTCCACGGCCTGGCAACCATGCCACGTCGTATATCCGTGTAAATATCGACTGCTGGCAATCGAAAGGGCGTAAATCACATCCCTATATGTGTCAAATGGTGCGAATCATGCCTGATGTTTGTTAACTCGAAACGAATATAAGTATAACGTTTTATACAGGATATTTATGCAGAGCTACGTAATCCTCCAACTCGCCCCGTAAGGCATTTTATAGTTCACCGGGGTTAGCAAACGTAAATATCGAGGGTCGCATATATACATGTTCGGGGTCTCACGACATTGAATGAAAAATAATAAAAAATATATATATGTCATATTATATACGTGATAGACACGAATAAAAATTTGTGGCCTGGATGTCGGATGTTTTTTTTTTTTATTTTTTTGATTACTTTTCGATTTTTAATCGTCGTCTCGTATGCTTGTACATCAATTTCGGAAAGGGCGAGAAAACAACGTTGCGATATGTTGTTGGTTTACTGAATAAAATTGCGAATAATGGTATTCGATTTAAGTTTCGCTTCCAATAATACTACTATTTTTCCGAATTCTGCGAACTTTCAACCCTTCGTGGCCACAGAATAACTTAGTGGTCACACACATGGGTAAAATTTACCCAGCCAAGTTTCAAATGGTTGCTGTGTGAAAACTATCAGTTCGATCGGGATAAAAAAAAAAATACTATAAAATAATTTAAAAATTCTAAAACATGTGTCAAAAGTTGGTATGTCAAAATTCAAATCTCAGCATGTTGAAAAAAAAAAAATCGTAAATAGGTCAATTCGTCAAAGAATACACCAATCCTGCCAAAAGGCCTGAGTGAAATTTACCCAGGGTGACAACGAAAGGTTAAAAAAATGGGGTAACTAAAAATTGAATCCTTTATAATTCGTGAATGGCTTGAATGATTGGGCTGGACTTTGCGGTAGACAAGGAGAGCAATCATTTTGACAATGATTTCGGGGAAAACTCATATGCTCTCGTTTTCCAGACGTTTTGAGATTTTTTTTCAAATATTCAGTGCTTGACGCGCGTGCAATTTTCAAGTGACTTTAATAGCCTTTACTCGAATCCTTTGCGATACACTGCCAGCTCCATCGAGCTATACGTGCATCGGGCTGCCTTCTGATCCATTCATGTACCATCAGAGTCTCCTGTCTGCCAGAGTAGAGTCCCTTTTGACCCTTCCTCTCTGCTAGAAACGCGATTTCCCGAGAGCTTAGCTCAGGTTGATGTTAAAGCTCGTCACGAATCTGCCTCGACGCTCAATCTTGAATGACGTTTCGCTCCATTTATTGGCCCTCGGCAGCAACGTGGGATTCATGCCAAAATCCGGGTTTTTTTTTTTTTTTGTGTTAATGCGCCATTCGATATTACGAGAGGAAAATCTGGGATGCGGTAGCGACCGGAAATTTGACCGATCGAGAGAGTCAGACTGGCAAAACACGCTCCGAGTTCACTCCTTTGCTGTTGTTCAACTTGTTTTTAAAAAATGTAACGTCACAAAATCTGCTTATGAAAATAGATTCAAGAGAGGACATGATATACTAAAAATTATTCCATCAACTTTTCGTCCTGACGGATTCTATAAGAGCCGCGGTGAAGTAAATCGAAAATTTTCCAGCGCTGGGAGGAGAAAAAAACATCCTGTGTGCGCGCGCGCGTGTGTGTGTGTGTGTGTGTGTGGGGGGGGGGGGGGGGGAGGGTCGCTATGCCGGAGGAACGCAAGATTAATCGAATGTCGGTGAAAAGCCTCGACGGGATTAGACGCTCAAGTTTCGTTTTATCGGACATCGCGACGCGCCATGGCCAAAGACGTTTGTTCGTTCCTTCCTCGTCTTATCGTCAGTACCTTCTCTCGATCTCTTTCACCTCTATTTCTCCGTTCTCTCTCTTGAGACATGTGTATAGGGTACATATATATATATTTGAAAAAAGTGAAGGAGCGAGAGGGAGAGAACGTTGGGTGAAATTGTCTCGTCGGAGTGGTCCCACGTCGGTTCGCCAACTTGTTTACCGGTTACTTTATATATATATATATACCTTGGTTTTAAGGACCCCTTGGTCCTCAATCCTCGCTCACTCGAACTTCTTCTCCACTTTATGAGTAGACAAACTCACTGATAGATATTTACGAGCTTTTCCCCGGATGGACGGTCAGCAAATTCCAACATAACGTCTTATTGACTACGTGAAAAAAGTGTGTGCGGGCGCGCGCGTGTGTGTGTTTGTGTATACTCTTGTGCTAGAATAAATCTTGCCGAAGAGATGGTATTGTCTCTGTGGTATGGCCTATCGGGCAATTATTCCAGCCGCAAAGTATACGAAGAACGGTTCTCCCGAGCTATAAAAATCGCCACAAACAAACAAAAGATTCTTATATTTTCCTGCTGTCCAATAGAAAATTTGATAAATGGCATATACGAAGCTCTCGTTAAATTTCTATCGGCCAACTGGCACAGAGCAATAGGCTTTTTTCTATTTGGAATACGCATAATCGATAAACGTTTCGTTTCCTCCCTTTCGTATTAAAAGTACGCGAAGAATAAAGTGCAATTGGGTCCGTAACATATATATTTATATACCATTCTTGGTATGTACAACGATGAGAGAGTTGAATTAAAATTGCAGTTCCAGAGCTCTCGATATATACTCGTCGAATGAACCCATCGATTTTCGAGGAATATACTTTACCCTCAATTCTCCCTTCCATTAGCCATTTTGGTTTCGCATGCCCCGAAGGAAAATCTGCTCTGACTATATCTTAACGAATATCCGAGCAGGGGAAAATATTGGGGGAGGTTCTCCATTACCGTTACATGGAGCCTGGGGCCAAGCTACACAACAAATCCATCGCCCACCAGCCACATTAGTCATGTGAATAATAATAGAAAAAAAAATATACCTACACAAAAATATTCAATTATTACGAAGTGTATGTCATTTTTAAGGATGTATCGGACGTATCTTCCCAACCAAAAGTGACTTTCGTCGACAATATTGCATACTTCATAAGATAAAAATCGGAAAAAGTTTAACCACAATAAATACGATACAAAGATTACTTTTTAATAATGATAATGCCCAAAAGTTATCGATAAATTGTTTAAACAAAACATTGTTTAACAAATTTTCGAAAATCGAAATTTCAAAATGATAAGAAAATTTTAAAAAAATTCATGTGCAGTCAGAAAAATCAACGACTTCATTTCACGTGTCAAACAAAAACTTTCCCTAAAAATTTGTTAAACAATGTTTTGTTTAAACAATTTATTGATAACTTTTTGGCATTATTATTATTAAAACTTAATCTTATTATCGTCTTTATTCATGGAACTAAGCCATGAAATAAATACATTAAACCACGATATTAATAAACCAATATTTAATTTTAATTAGATAACTTCTTATTGAAGCAATTTTTTATTGAAAGCAAATTACTTCTTTTTCATCACAGCCGGCTATATTGATTTCGTCATTTTTAATTGTTCTTCAATTTTTATTTTCCAAAGACATCACCTTTTTCCGTAAATTAAAGAGCAAGACGAATATTGTGTTTGTTGTTTATAATTAATTACCAAATGCTACGTTCTTCGACGGATAAAATTCCTGAAAATTCATATGAGATATTCACAACTCAGACACTCGAATATTTACGACTGATTAGGATGAGTAATCCCCTTAACTGCTATATTTCTGTATCTGTACGTATCGTTGGCCATTTCAGTCCCCGAACGTTTCCTGTCATTATATTATGGGATGTTTCGTGGCGACGAAGAATTCATAAAGGGTTTTTTTTTTTTTTTTTTTTTTTTTCTCCAAAGGGAGAAATAATGCCATAAGGGAAAGGACCTATAGATAGCGGAGGGGATGACGGTAATATCGATAGAAGAGAAAATAAGGGAGAAATACCGAAGCTTAAGAGACACAGAGAGAGAAAGAGATAGAGTGAGTGAAATAGAGAGTCTCAGGGTGGGTCGTTACGCACGACGGGGATATCTTGTCCATTACCAAGAATAAAGTGTCCACTATATAGTAATAAAATCCCATGAGTCAGGCTATTTGTCGCCAAGGGGGATGCGTTTAAGTGATACGAATTTTCCGCAAGGGCGTTGTCGTATACACCGCCTTTAGAATACATTTTATTACGGAGAGGAAAAATAGCAGTCTCACCTTTTCTGCTTAGGGATTGTTGATTTTTTTTCGCCCCCAATAAATTCGTTGCTGCAAAAAAATGTAAATCTTACCTTAGCAAAGATTTTAATTCGAGGAAGTTACCTCTGACAGCTGTTAGTCAAACAAGAGTTGCACTTTGAGAATTTCGAAGAACGACCGCACTTGAATTTCGAAAAAATAGCAAATACCGGATAGTGCAATCGTAATGTATCGTCCACGGAAAACTATGCTAAATCTCTCGACTTTGAATTCACGTTTTGTCATCCAGAAAGTAAAAACACAGAAATTGGAAAAAAAAAACTTCTCACGTCCTGCTGCTTGTCAAGGCTCGATGTTTACAAGTGATCGAATTTTTTTTTATACCAACAACGCGCGCTATTGTGGGACCACAATTTTTGTTATTTTTTTGTTTTTCATGATCCATATATGTGCACCACACGATATGATAGAATCGCGTTATTCAAATATGTGCACAGTTTCTCGGTGTATACGATTTATTATCGAATGGTCGTTGCTATTTCGAAAACCGCAGCATCAATCAAGCTCGCCAAATATCCACGTGCTATAACTCGTATTTCAGAGTTACAGCGCTTGGTTATAGCGGATGTGAGAGGAGCGTTTGTCCCTGGAGGCTGGACACGTCGTGGTCGATTTATATTATCGAGGGTCCTCGCTACTCAACTCGTTCCTCTCTCTCTCTCTCTCTCTCTCTCACACACACGTTTGTTCTCGTATATGTATATACACACGCGAAGGAAAAACTTTTAGATTGCTCAACGAACCCAAACGAGCGACACCCACCCAGTGTTTACGTATATATATGTATGTGTATAGTATACGACATGGGGATGTAGCGAAAGCTTTCAAGATTCTCCGTCACGTATATTGCCAAATGTGTATACAAATTTGTATAGAACATTTGTAATATACATAAGAATACTCGAGGGAAACGAGAGGAGCAATAAAATTGAAGGTGCTTTCTCCCTACAGAGGGGACATTCTCTCCTGACCCTTCCTCGTATTTCGTTGTAGTGCAATTATTCCCAGCCCAATTACCATACCAAATATGAATTGAAACTACTGCTCTGCCTCCTCAATGCTCTCGCGTATCGCTTTGCATTCTGCAGCATACACGTCCGTTACTATACACACACACACATATAGATATAAAATTTGCTCTATTTTTTAGGGTCGCTTATTAGCTCGGTTAGGGGATGTAACTACGGGGGGGTTCGAGAACCTACATGACATCTGACGCCTTTTGTAGGACGTTCCGAGTTCCCCATCGCCGTCATCTCTCCTCTCCTCTTTTCCCCGTTGCACACTTCGTAAGTTCCTACCCTTTCACGTGTATTTGTTATATCTATATGTTACATACAATACCCCTCAAAATTACATTGCCACTTGTACACAAGTCAAGATATTTGAGAATAAGCAATCAAGCATACGTATGTACCGTCGTGTTCAAAAAGTACGAAAATGTTATTTTGCCTCAACAATCTTGGCATATGCAAGCTTGTTGCTCGATAACTTTCGGCTTAATGAGTGTTGGAGTTAACATGAAAATTCACAAACGACTGTTGAGCCACACAGTGGTATACATCATTGCAATTGCCAAGAAGGTAAATTTTCATTTTGATTTTATTCTTTGAAAAATTTATTACAATGGCCTGGATTTTTATTTTTCATAGTCCAAATACCTTCGTGACTGAATCTCTCTCTCTCTCATTAGGTCTGCTAAATATTATTATTCATTGGAGAAAAATTATTGCCCCGAATTATCCATAATTATTGCAAAAACGTGACACTTTTGTTCTTACACATGAAAACTAGTCATAATTATTTGTTTAAAAACAAAAAATCCCAATGCTCTTCCTTTCGAGTGACGGCCATTTTTGATTCGAAGTCCTCAGGAGTCCTTTAAACGTTCAATAGAATTTTCACACTGAAAACGCTGTTTTTTTTTCTCGATTTTTTTTTATATCAAATTTAACTTTGAAGACGTTAAATTTGCCCCACGAAGATCGGGCGCAAAAAAAATAAAAATACTCAACTGCATTTACCCAGAATTTTTGGATTTTTTGTGAATGGTAAAAAATACTTTTGACTCCCAGTGTACGGGGAATAAAGGATTTCTCTACTATGGAAAAGAAAACGTAAGTATTGGGGGGGGATTTGCGCAAGCAGAGTCTGGGAGTGGACTTCGATAGAGCCCCGGAGATTTGATTGTAGATCGGAGATTGGGAGCACCGCCGGGAGGGCGCCGCGCGCGCAGAGCGAGCGGATTGAGTCGTGGTGATTGTGAAACCCGTCTAATATGCGATACGCCCCTTATTCACATCTCATTCCCGTTATATATTCCTCACATCTACATATAAATGAGCTCGCGCATGTGTACTCGGTTTAAGTAACGTGTAACGCGAAGAAAACGAAAAAAAAAAAAAAAATGAACAGAATCAACAAGAATAATTTTACTCGTCTTTTTTTTTTTATCGAGATAAATTTTGTCTCTATGTATACGGTGAATCATTTTTTTTTCTTTTAAACATCCCCTACTTATCCATCCCCTTTACTTTCTCGTTCACTCGCGGAACTGTGACGTCGTAAATTTTATCCTTCACCAAAAAGTATAAGGGTAGAAACGTTGTAAACGCGAATTCGTCGAAATTTCTTTGTTGCTCCGCTGGGGCAGCCACATGGCAGAAAGGATCTTGCGAGGGACATAAACTTTGCAAGTGATCTTCGAGGGCGGGTCATTTTTCGCGAGAAAGAGAGGCCACATATACACGGGGAGAAAACTCGGCAATGTGTCTTTCTCTCGAATGGGCCGGAAGTTTCGATATCCGGAATTCTGGTGCGTGTACGTATGCCTTCATTAGCATAAAAATCCACTAATCCGGGAACTATTACTTCTCTCATCTTTTTTTTTTTTTTTTTTTTCTTCATTGTTGCCCCTAATTTTTCTTCTTTGCCCTCTGTCATTCGCCGCGCGGAACTTCCCACAGAGAGGTATCAGAATTTATCGGTCGTGACGTCAGTCTCCGAGAATAAAGAAGCGGTCTTTGACCACCCTCTCGTGCTTTGAGCAACGGAGAAAGAATGCGAAACATGCTGCGATAAAAATATAGTGAGCGATATGAGGAATCGACGCGATGAATTAAGAAGAGCACGTGGAATAAATGGTAGACAGTTTCGACGATACTTTGTGGATCATAAATAGGGCTATTTGAATTCGTAGATCGCTGATACGAGAGCAAAAGAGAGAGAGAGAGAGAGAGAGAGAGAGTAGTTGTGGGGAGGATGATAGATCGACGAATAGGGTGTATGAAAGTCGAAAATTCACCCTCGACAATATAATGTAAGTACTACATATACTACCGCTCGTAAAGGGTGTAAAAGCAGAGTAAAGAGGTAGAGGACTTCAACAAGAGAACGAGAGAGTGAGAGAGAGATTTAGCAAACAAAAGTGCGTGGCGAATGCAACGCGCGTACGAGAATTTTATTACCCCCCTCTCGTTTCGGGATTATGTGAAACGCGTACTCTGGTGCGCGTATATTTCATATCTAGGAGACAGCAAGAATACGGATCACATAGAGGGCTCACACTGTGATAGTGTATACCGATAAGAAAAATATCTCTCTCGTAATGCACAGTCCTAGAATCTCCGGGGGCATACAATATTACATTTACGATCGCGGGTATACGCGTGGTCGTCATATATTCCATCGCAATGTTTATTCGTTATCTCGCAAAATCGTACCGGAAGCTTTATGAATTCATTATGGGAAGAAGCGGAGATCACACGTGATAACAAAAAAAAAAGGCGAGAATTCTGCGAGAAAAGATGAGGGCTATTTATATTTCGAAATCCTCGGAAAAAAAAAATAATAACAATAATTGTACGTAATGCTTTATGAGCTAAATCGCACGACGTACCGTGGACCGTGGCCACTTGGATGTTTAAATAATGAAAAAAAAAGTTCACTGCTTTCACAAATAATGAGTTAATGTCGAATTTTGAATATGGATTTAGCAATATTGAGAATTCCACGAGTACTTACCATTTTGGGGCACGGAAAAAAAGAAATTTCAAAAAATAATAACTGAAATTTAAAAAATACAACGATGAAGAGAAAAAAAATGCAGTTTAACACAGTAAATTAATCTCTTTACAGAGTGTTTTGATCAAAAAGTAATGCGCGGAATATACTTCTGCACTATCTGTATAACCATATTTGCCGGTTTAAACTGTAAAAACAACTATTTCCACTTCAAAATTCAAAAGATTTTCCGAAGTTTTTCTCCCGAGAGGCAAAATTTTTTTCCGTGGGATTGGCTATTAATTCATATCCGAAAGTCATATATATACTGATGTTCTGTTTACAATAAGCAAGCTCTGAATATCGAGAAAACTCTAAAGTGGTCAAAAATGTCAAATAAACTTTAATGTATACTTTTGGAAGAGCAGAGTAGACTGGGGGGTCTTTATGCTTTTGCCATATATGTACGGTAAAAGAGTAAAGCCAAAGTTATATACGCTGATTTTCCATTCAGCTTCTAATGGGTAATGGGAAACCTCAATGGGTCTCTTCGTCATGAAAAATAGTCTCTCGTTGTGTGCACAAGTGTTGTGTATGCGTGTGAACGTGCGAACCCGGTTATATGATATTCCTCTGAAAAAAAATTTCAGCTCGCACAGGAGTGACATTTTGTTTTTATGATTCAGGGATTACGAAGAGCATTGAAACGAACCATTAGTTTCCTGTACTTTCGTTTTTTTTTTTTCGTAAAAACTCTCGTAGCACGAGGAATACTTTGCTTGTACATGCTAATTTTTACCCATTTTTCAAAAGCCTCGTTTCGTTGCGCAGATGCGTGTATTCGATGGCAGAATACCATTTTTTTTTTTTTTTCTTCCAATAACGAAAGGCTTCGCATGTCTGATTTTCATTGATCGGAGAAAAAAAAACAGTATTCCCGTTGACCAGTAACGCCTGAATGATACTTTCGAGCCGAAGTATAAAGAGAAGCGCCTGGTGTAGATACAGTCTGTTGGATTTTGAATTATCGAGTGCGGTTTGTTGCACGTGGGACTATATAGCGTCAACCGGTTTCTCGGAGCATATGGACGAGCCTCGTGATCGAAGGGGGCCAAAGAGTCACGGGAGCATGACCAATTCGCGTGGAATAAATATATAAAGTTACCTCTTAGATGTGCTGTACTACGTGTAGGTTCGCTATCGAGAGGGATGGAGGAATCAGTGGTACACGCTTCGGTGATTCAAGTCGGTCGAATAGGTCATACAAAAGCGAATGATTAGTGATTTAGAGCAGAGAGAGAAAGATAGAGAGAGAGAGAGAGAGAGTTCTACGTACGAGACCGAATAACTGGATTGAAATCACGGCAGATCAAAAGACTTGCGCGATGGGATGGTAACTGGGATGTACATGTTAGGCGGGTACGGGAAAACACTCATCTGCAAGCTCGTATATGGAGCATAGGGCTTTATTGTGGTGCTGGAGGAGAAACGCAAGGGCGAAGGGGATGAAACTGCGATAATAAATAGATAGAGAGTGTATGTGCGTTTTGGTTGCCGCGGGATGAGAGAAAGAAAAGAGCCAATCAGGCAGCGAAGAGATAACCGGATTCGCACAGAGGTACAACGGTGACTATCTCGAACCATAATCGCGGATACCAGCAGCCGTTTCGTAATGCATATAGATATTGTGCGCTAGAGCGTGTTTTACACGCAGGATAGAGCAAAGCAGAGAGAGCGAGAGCGAGAACGCTGATGTAGTCGAGTATAATTCTGCGCTTTATTTTTTGCTCATCCGTATATATATATATATATATACACATATCTCGCATATTACGAGTCCGAACGATCTCTGCAAAGCCAGCTTTGCCTTCGAGAGATTAATTTTTACATCTTCCATTTGTTCATTATACAATCATATATAGGATGAATTATACATAATTAATACCGTTGCGTCGTCTCAAAAGCGAGTTTACCCAGAAAATCCGCATTTCTCATTCCACTCTACAAAAAATCTGTGGAATATTCGAAAAAGGTAGTTCATATATAACTGGTATATCTGTGTGAAAGATATGTATCTCGAATCTCATATTTTCGGACGCCAAAAAGCGAAGCTGGAAAACTTGGCTCCGGCTCGGTTAAAACATTTCTGGAAGCCGGCTGGGGACGACCGGAACGAAGCAAAGTGAGAGAGGGGGATATAGAGTGAGAGAGAGGTCCTGGGAGATTTTGATTTTTCAATCAGCCATAACTCATGGTGACCTGGTTTCAATGCGATCTGCTTGTGCGATTTCCCGCCCTCTCTCTATCTCTCTCTCTCTCGCTCTCTCTCTCTCTCTTTTACTCTTATGCTCTCTGGAATGTTGTGATCTCCATGCATCTCGCACGTCTCTGGCTCCGATCCACGAAAAACCGCGTCCTTGCTTTACCGATTTCTGATTTTTCTTGCATACCCTGCACCTGCAGCAAACTGTACGAAAGGCAAGTCGAGGATATATAGGTATAAAGTTTTCATGCGGTGCACATTGGTACAAAGAACACCTTTGAACGAGGTGGCAGTCGACGCCGATCTAGATAAGAGAGAGTAAGAGAAGGCAAGAAAAAGAGAGAGAGAGAGAGAGATAAATAAAGAAAGAAAAGTGAGATAGAGAAAAGCGAAAGAGGAAGACAAATGACGTTGGTGAATAAAGAAGATCAACAAGGAATGGGAGAATGGAGAAACGAGTGGCAAAGGGGCCAGCACAAAGATCCACAAGGGGGATAAGCAACAAACAGGCGCCCTCGTCGTCGATGCTCGTTTTTGTGCTTCATTTCTCGCCAACCCTATCGGTATACTTTCCAACGCGAAGAGAGATCCATCGTTCCTCCTTCCTTTATCCTCTCGGCATACATACTATATCTCATTTGCAAACCATTCTCGACATATGCAAAGGGCGGTCTAAGTTTTGCTCCGTGCCTAACGAATTTTCACGCAACCACTCGATTTCACATAACGATATAGAAGTCCCGCTGCTAGAGAGACATGCCAGGACCCTAAATTTACTCTTGCAAATAGTTAATCATCCGTTCACAAAATGTGCTGTACATCTAGATATCCTACAATCGCGTTGAGTTTTTGCGAGCGGAAAAAAATCAACAATCTGTCTGTTTTCGTGGGCGTGCCCAATTGCCTCGAGGATGAACGCCTGGATCGATTGAACGAGCCGAGATAAAAAGAGAGAATGGTACATGGTTGGCCTATTACTTTGTGTGTGTATGTCATATTCGTTTCCTCTCGGTTCGTTGCTTCGACACCTGGTCTACCCTTCTCTTTACACGGGGAAAACTGATTTGTATAGTTCTGACAAATGCTGCCAACGTCGGGGCACTTCAGTCACTTCCACAAAGTACCTTGGTTGATTTAACAAAGTATCGCGCTGTTGGATATAATTCTCGCTGCGCGCATGCGCACGAGGCACGAATATCAGTCCATATACGGCACTCTACAGATCTACCTTTGTTGATTTAGCAAAAGTAGCCTGGTCAAGTCAACGATTAATGCCTACAAAGACAATCTTACCAATGGCGCGCCAAAAAAAAAAAACTCTACCAAGATGAACTTTGTTATTGTGGCACCGCACGTCGGTCAGATCAACAGATATAGCTGTCAATATAACCATTTTTTCCCCCGTGCGTATATGTACACAGGATGAGAAGAAAAGCGACAGAGAAGCGAGGATGGAAAGAATTCGTGCGCGCGCGCGTGTGTGTGTGTTATACACTGGATCGTTCCTATAATACCTCATTCTTTCGCAAAATACACGTATATTATAAATCAGCGTACCAAAATGCTGCAAGTAATGTAAAAAGCTTGTAACGTGAAAGGATATAATAATATCGCTCGCGATTATGTATGGTCGAGAGTGATGACTCTTGTGACCGTGAGAGGTGATGCTGGTAATTTTTACCTGTGGCGAAGCTTCCGCTATATAGTTAGCGGACTCGATGACGCGAGAATGACCTGCGATGTGTCACGCAATCTACGATTATTGATGACTATAAGCGTGCACTGTGAACTGAGTCATTTCCGCTGAAAGGCAGACGAATAAAAAGTGGATGAAAATAATTATCCGAGCCATCGGTAATGATGCATGAGTGTATGACGTGTATAGGAGGTATAAAAGAAACGTGTCGACTCCATAGACGCTTTTGCATCTTCGAGCAAGAGAGTTACGTCCAAAATGGATTACGTTAAGACGAGCGAGCGCTATAAATCTTTGAACAACGATGTATATGTGCGGCGTGTAAGATATGTATGTCGACTGGTGGTAGCAAAGAAAAGGGCGTAGCTCAGACGATTTAACGCGTACGTTTGCGTGATTTACGTCCTTTTGTTTGCTGGAGGTCGATATGTAGCAATGCGTATATTTACACACGCGCTGCCAACCCAGCTGCGTTCCTCTCTGGTTTGAAACCCGACGCTGAAGCTGGTGTGTGCTCAGTGAGTCTGACGCGCGATTACGTAACGCAATTAATTTCCTAGCGGGCAGGTTTCCTCATCTTTCTACCCCATCTCGCTTGCTCTCGATATTCCCTCTCGCATGTCGCTACACAAATTCGATTTCGATCGCGCGTTTTTTTACTTCATTTATTTCCCTTAGAAACGCGAGGGATATTCTATATCGCCCGTGGCAGAGCCAGAAAATCGACCAGGTTGTTGGTTGGAAAAGTGAAGAAGATTGGTAGACAAGAGAGGAAGAGAGAGAGAGAGAGAGAGAGAGAGAGAGAAACGGTCGAGAAGATTAAAAGAAATGCGGTGTATTTGCGCCAGAGCCGAGGGAGCGATGTAATGAGAATAATGGGAAATCACGGCGGAGGGTGAAAGAGAGACACGATCTCTTGCACCTATCACGGCTCCGCGGTCGGGAATTAAATTCTAATTCGACACTGGACGCCTTGAGGTCCTTTCACTCTGAGATCCGTGGTGTGTGCTAGAGAGCTCTGGCTGACATGGTGGAAAAGGGGACGAGTTCTATCGCCTCTTCCTTTTGCTTTCACCATTAATCTCTCTTAGCCGAAGCGTGGTAGTACTCGCGAGACCTAGAATCCTCTCTCCGGCATACTCCTGGGGCAAAAACGAGAGAACGATGCTTTCTCTCATTCCCCTTTCTCTTTATCTCTCTCTCTCTCTCTCTTTTCCACCCCAGGGTCCAGCTAGCACAATTGACAAAGAACTCAACTGCCGGGCGAGGACTTTCCATCGTCATATTCATTCCGCGAGAGCTTTAAAATCGTATACGTCGTCGCTCGGACCTTCACTCTCTTCACTCTGGACCTCTTTTTATACATATTCCTATGCCTGAATGTGTTCTCCCGGATAAAAAATAAGGACGATTAGAAACCAACGTGTCATATCTATGTAATTTTGTAAGATCAACACTCCGATCATTATACACATTAATCGTTACCATCTTGACCTCTGGTTTCTTCGTTCCGCCGGTATACTGTTTCCTTCATGTGTCCTTTTTGCGGATTTAACGCATATAATTGTAATGTCATTCGTGATATTAAGTCATCGACCGAGTGCCACTGATCACAGACGAAAGGAATGCATCATATCAGACTGTTACGTGCGGTTGTTATAGCGCGTTCTAACAGCGAGACAAGAAGATAAATATGCCGTGGTAGCCGTGACCAATCGCTCTTTTGCAATGTCAGTGAGTCAGAACTAGTTATCGATGACGCGATGCGCTTGTTGAATATTGAATCCTAGTCATCGGTTGAGATTGAACGGAAGATGCTAAACTAATACATCGCACTCAATGCCATCACCACAAGTACAATTCGTCCGTGTATCGTTACATAAATACGATTAACTCTTTAAATAATTTTATTGTCATCGTATACTTATTATCACTCTGATTCACTTCTGTCAGTGACATCAGAATCTATTATATACATTCGAATCCCGGAACGAAATTCCTGAATGTCAACTTTCGCGAACGTGCCATATCGATGTTTCCATATGTGCGCGAATTACAAATAAAGTTGCTCCGTTTCGTGACTTTTTTCTTGAAGCGTGACAAAATCTTATTCAATGGATCCATGGATTCCATGGATTAGTCAATCATCATACGCAATTTTTCACAATTTGTCATCCTGATTAACGCATTTCTCTTTATCTGTTGCAGGTAAGAATTCGCGGACTATAATTGGAAGTTTAGCAGTGATTGGCGCGATTCCGAGATGACAAGATTTTCAGTGGGGTAGGACAGGAAGACGGAAGATGCGTAAGTGAATTGTGGGACTGTATGCTAACCTGGGACTGTTTGGGTGTTTTCTGGGCTAGGTCCGCTGTTGATTCGGTTAGATATACACTAGAATATTAGGTATAAACGCGGGGAAGGCCCAAATGGACAGTGTGATAAAACTGCTACGATGCTGGAGACTCGTTTCGTGGCCTGGTATCGCCGGGGACTATTGTGTTTCCTGGACAAAATGAGCTTCCCTCCTGATTTACGGTTATATCCCTCCCCGATGGCTGTTGGCGCCGCCGATAGTCCCAGTCATGCTTCGCTCGCACTCTACCTTCCGTGGCTTGCGGAAGACGGTGCGGTATTAGTTAGCGACGGAAAAAAACATCGGGAAAATGATGGCAGTAGCCATTCACGGATAGTTCCCACACAGCTTTTGATTTTTCGAAATGATCGACGGAAAGTTCATGGAATTTGCCCTACGCGCATGCTTGTTCAGAAACACGGAGGAGACAATTTTAATTAAAGTCGATTTGCTGGAAGGTGCTTAAATTAAATTTTATAGTTAATTCGTTGATGGTACATCTTCAATGTTGAAACAGTAAGTGCATTGATATTCAATATTGATAAATCATTATTTTGTAACGAACGAAGCCAGTTGGCTTATAGAAAATTAAAAAATCTACAAACGATGTTCAATTTAGTGAGCCTATTGAATTATAATTCACTGTTGATTCACGACGGAAAACGCATCGGGAAACTGGCAGTAGCCATTCACGGATAGTTCCTACACAGCTTTTGATTTTTCGAAATGATCGACGGAAATTTCATGGAATTTGCCCTATACGCATGCTTGGTTCAGAAACACAGAGGAGACAATTTTAGTTAAAGTCAATTTGCTGGAAGGTGCTTAAATTAAATTTGATCGTGAATTCGTTGATGGTACATCTTCAATCTTGAAACAATAAGTGCATTGATATTAAATATTGATAAATCATTATTTTCCAACAAACGAAGTCAGTTGGCTTATAGAAAATGAAAAAATCTACAAACGATGTTCAATTTAGTGAGCCTATTGAATAATAATTCACTGTTGATAGCATCATCAGCTGTTGGCGGTATATATAAAAAATACTTACCGCAGTGCATCCCACATATCGTAACTGTCAGTCGATGTTGAATATTTTGCAAAAACAACTTTTAGCGAATATGCCAACTGTCTCAATCTTCGACTTTGAATAGCACCGCAATAAAACCAGATATCCCGGATTCACAACGGTAAAGTGAGTAAGCAGGTGAAGTATAGAATGAGCAAGTATATATATAGGGAAGAAAATGGTTTCCTCGCGTCTGGGTTCTGAATGATTTCTATACGCTTACCCTCGTCAATCCTGCGTCTTGAGATTGTCAAGACGCCAGATTAACCGCCGAGCGATGGATGGATAGCGGTAAAATGAATCTAACCATCGAACCCGTTGTGGATCTTCATTCCCAAAGCTGATGGTGACTCTGAATCGTCATTCAGCTTGAAATCGACACTCCGTCGATATCTACATCACCGTATTATTTTCTCAGCAGTATATCATCTTTAATAATTAGCCCACATGGCGGAACATGTCCTAATTGACGGATTCTACTGTCTTTCCATCGCTCGTTGCCACTCATTTATCTGAAATCTCTGGGGTCGTTGTTACTTCATGCATATTATATAGGCGTATGTCATATTGAACATCCGAATTTGAAGGAAAAGACGACGATTGAGCTCGACTGCTGGTTCACAGATTCAATATCTTTCGAAACTCCAGCAGCAGCAGTGGAGGCGATTCATTTTAAAAGTCATAACCTCTGGTTTCTGGCTATAATCCTTTGACGGCTGGGGCTTGTGTTCGTCCACTTGTCCGTTCGTTGGATATGGGGAAGCGCGTAGTTTGGCTACGAGTTAAAGGCGGAGATGAGGTAAAGAGAAGGTAATAGTTCTCTCTCTCTCTCTCTCTCTTTCTCTCTCTCTCTCTCTCTCTCTCTCTCTCTCTCTCTCTCTCTCTCTCTCTCTTTCTCTGGTAAGTGAGCAGCTGCACCTGAAGGAGGTGGCTGTCGCAAGGAAGATTATCCCATATACCCTGCCATTTCTGAATTTCCCTTTAATAGATTGCTCTCAGAACGTCGTAAAATCCCGGCACCAAAATCCACCCTTGAGTTTCACCGCACTCTTGTCTCCTTCTGCTCGCTTTTCTCTGCACTTTCTGAACCCTCAATTCTCTCCTTCCGCTGACGTTCACTCGCGAGGGTTTTGCCCTCCAGTCAACCAGCAATTTTACCCGGTTATACGTTAACGCTGCCGATGGAGATTGTATTATATCCTCTTTGCCATTGAAAGAGAAATGAAATTCGGTTCAATCAGGTGCTTCGCTACTTCGTTTCCTCATTTCAAATTTGACGTCCACCGTAAAAAGGAAAGACATCGAAATCAAGAGATTCCGGTGCTTTTTCAGTCTCTCTCTCTCTCTCTCTCTTTCCCGTCCTCTCTCACCCGCACAGTACACGATGAAAAATTGATTCGAAAGTTGAATGAGTTGAATTTTATCAATAAAAAAAAATGAAAAAAAAAAAAACGTTTATAAAGAATTGGGTCAAGTTATTTGACATACCGGAACTATCAGTGTAACATGCCAGTGATAAATAAGCCGATCGTTCAAATGGATCAGCTATATTCTTGTTTGCAGATGTGTGTATAAGCCAACCCCTTGATTATTCCCAGTGAAAATTAAAATATAAGAGATGCGCCAAAATTCACCCCAGTCAACCATATTTTGTGCACTGTACATTCCACGCGGAGCTGTCTCTTTTCTCGCTGAAAATTCCAATAAAAAGATGGAACATAGGTCTTTTTTTCGTCGCTGAATCGAATTCTGAAGAGTATAATGAAGTAAGAAAAAAAATTCCGTAAATCATATAGAAGAGAGGAGAATGCTACAGAAAGCGCTTTTTTTTTTGGATTCAATATGCAACGAGAAATATTTGAAAAATACAAAATCTTCAATTTGTACGATTCAATATCCATCGATTCGTCTCGCACGTGAATTCCTTCTCCGATTCTTCTCTCTTTTTTTTTTTAATTTCCATTCTCATCATATCTACATCGCGCTTTTGCTATGACATTTATACGCGAAAAATGATGAATCGTGTGCGAGATAGAGGGCGAAAGTCTTTGGCTCTCCAATCAATGCTCGCGCCGTGGTTCTCTCGATGTGAGGTCTCCGTCGTACCTGCGAGCCTCAATTTTTTTTTTTCTCTCATCCCATCGAGCAGTGCATTTCATCGTTGCATTCGACGTAATCGGAGCAATGATAATCTCTCGCGGTGACGTCGCGACGTCAATGAGACAGACCGGGGTGGGCTGCTCCGCCGGGATCTATCGTCTCGCGATTATAAATACGCGTCATTTTTTTTTATTTTTATTTTCCTTTGTGCAATCATCGACGGGCGATCTCATTGCGGCAATTTTTCCGCGTCAATTATATCGCTTTATGAAAATCGGCGGAGAAGCTTTCATTCGAGGATTTGAATTTATCTTGGCGACCTTCTTGTTCGTGCTCTCGTGTCATATATTGGGTGGCTTTTGACCCTCAAAGAATCGGAAGAAATGTGTGTTTTTTTTTAATTTGCAAAAAAAAAAAGAGGAAAATGCGTTGAAAATCCCCATAGAAGGATTGCGTAGAAATGCTTTTTTGGTCGTATAAAAAAAAAAAAAAATATTCAGATCAGAATTTAAAAAAAGGATTAAGAGGAGCGCCATTCGTCTTTCACCATTGGTCTCTGTTTTCCTCGTAATTTCGCAAGCCCTCGATCTCGTGTCAAAGCAACGGGTGCCCTCAGCAATGACTTTTGAGATTTATCACGGGGAAAAAAGCTACGAGGAAAGATTATATATAGATGAGAAACGAGCGAGGAACTCGAAAAAAAAAAAAATCCGCTTCGGAGTCGTTTCGTTCTCTACTCTGGCACCCTTGTGCTTTAATCAGTTCTTTTTTTCTCCGTTCCCCTTTTAATTATACTTCTGACGTACGGGATTACGCGTTTTAAGCTCACGCTCGGCACGCGGCACACCATTCTCGCGCGTTACGCTGTGGAAATGTATGGCCTTTTTTCTTTCTAAATCCGGTGTATATATATGTATGCATATAAGCGCGCGTGGCTCGAGGCACTTTTTTTCGCATTTCTTTCACTCATTCTTCCCTCATGCACTATCTTCAGCTATTCCAAGCCCTCCTGTTGCTCCGACGCGGCGCACAACACACACACACACACACACAGAGCCAAGTAAGATTAAGGTCGATAAGACGGAGAGAGGCTCTCTGCAAAGAAGTCACGACTCCTTTTAACCATTTCGCGAGCTCGCGATACTTCATATATTATATTTATGTACACCGCCATATCACCGCAGTTTATCTACCGCGACTTTTCAATTTTCTCCCCACTTTTTTTTACATTACAGACATACTTACACTTACAAAAAAAAATCAATCAATTAAAACTCGTTATTCTCGATGTTTTTCCGAGCGATTGTAAAACCTCGTAATTTCTTCTTTTGGAAAGAAAAAACAAAGCGTGTGAAAATTATAAATTTGCACATTATTGCTTTCACATTGTTTTATCTCGCTCACAAAAGATCCCTCTATGAAAGGGTAGTGCCTTTCCAAATTTGTCTTTCTCATAGAGGAAGCTTCGTCAGTAAGATAAAATCACAAGGAAGCAAAGTGCAAATTTCTAAATTGCACGCGTTTCGTCCGAATTCGATTTCAATAAAAAATACAATAATGAACACGACGAAGCTTCCTCTACGAGGAAGCAAAAAGAGTTAAATTGAACGGGATAAAAGGTGATTAACGAGACGCTTAAATTTTCATTTGTTCGTGACTCTTTCTGCTTGGGCGTGTGTTGAAATAATGCTAGGAAAGTAAGCTTTTCGAAAAAAAAAAATGAAATGAATACAAAAAAAAAACAACGTCGATTAAAGTGTGCCGGCTGTGTACTTCGGTTTACATTACACAAAGCAATGCCTCTGAACGAGCGACCGAGAGTACGTGTGTATAATGTATATAATGCATCCATCCTCCGGTATAAAGCAGACTGGCTGGCAAAACAAAAGGTCTCAATCTGCACGATTCAACGTTCAAACTCATATGCAGTTTGAGCCCTTCTGTTTGTCGATTGATCCATAAAATGTACAGGCTCTTCAAAGTATATGTTACTTTCGACGTGTCGGTTGAGCCCACGATTCTTCGTAGCTTTCCGGTTCTGCTGGTAAAAGCACAAAAAGCGCGCGTCGACGAGAGTGAACGGTTTACACGTGAACTCGAGAGGGCGACGCAACAGTTTGTCGCTGCGGCGGTAAACCACAGAGTGGAATTAAAGGTATAAGCATAAGTATTTTTGTTTTTTTATATCTCGCGAGAGAAAAAAAAACAACGAGTAAACAACGAATTTTATCATTTACGCGAGTTCCCGCAGAGCAACATATATATATACACTTAACGCGAGGGGTGTATTCAGCCACTCGAGCACGATTTTATCGAGACAAAGGACATAAATATCCGCGGTTATTCGATGAACTATTTGACATTTCAATTTTTATTTCATTCTCCAATTATCAATTTGTCTGCCCGTTGGCAGATGAATATCGATACGGTGCTTTTGGAGGATGTGGAAAAATAATTAGCACCTCGTATGTGGTCCGCAAGTTTATTCATCGCTAGGTCGAATCGTCGACAGTCTCATTTGCGTCAAGTGTATTAGACTTGCATGCACAGTAAGCAGGGTTACTTGACGCAGTAGGCGATGAAGAGCATTGAAAATCGACTGCATCGATCTTTGAATTCTGAATTGATAGAAAAGCTGTTCATCCATCAAACGGCAATAACGGAATAGGGGACCTCGTGTGCATAGTAAAAAGCGTCAAAGTACTGCGTCCTTCGAATCATACGATGCAAATTAAATTAAAATAATATCAAGTTACAGGTAGGCTTGAAAAAAAAAAATACTCTTTCGAATAATTATTTTAAAAATGTAAATATAAACATTGAGAACTTTTTATGCCTCACCACATGACATATATATTACCATTCATGTTCATCGCATCTCGTCTGATATTTTGCTTGACCTCAGTTAAACCCGCGAGGCTTCGATGTGCTACTTGCATGAGCAGCGCGTACTAATATGTATATGTGTCCATAATTTATATCATAGTTTGGATGTTATATGATACATACTATAATGTGCATGAGACTTGCAGAGTCGCATACCGCAGGAATGATGTAATTCGTTCTCTCTCTCTCTCTCTCTCTCTCTCTCCCTCTCTCTCTCCCTCTCTCTCTCTCTCTCTCTCTCTCTCTCTCTCTCTCTCTCTCTCTCTCTCTCTCTCTCTCTCTCTCTCTCTCTCTCTCTCTCTCTATTTCTCTCGTACTAGCGGACGATGAGAAGATTCATTCAATCTTCCCCGTGAATATAATGTCAGCTTTTTGCAAGCCGATCCGACAGAGCTGTTTATTCGGAGCAACGAGGAAAAAAGGATTATTAAAAAATTTATACGAAAAGAAAGAAAAACCACCGTCATGAAAATGCGAATCATAAAGACGGACGGGCGAAGCAGGACGTTGAACAACTCGACGCAAAAATCCTTGCGTCGCTTTCATCCTGTCGAGTTCCTGTCATACTAATCTACTTTAGTCTCTTTCATAAAATAATATTTCAACGTTCCTGGCTGTACAGAGAAATTTCGATTGAAAATAGATTAAAATTTTCGAAAAAAAAAAAAAAGATTGGAGACAAAAGTAGACCTGTATACATGGGCCAAGTTGAGGCAACCGAAAACTTGAATATTCGATGGTTTTTTTTTATAGGTTTTTTTTTTGGAAAAAGGACCGAAAAATTCAGAACTTTTCATTTATCCGACGTTATTTGGCCAAATTAAATAATTTTATTTCGCCAAATTAATGCTATTCAACTCATGATTTATATCAGAATTAATTTAAAAAATTTCTCAGAGCAAGTTCACGCTTCTGTGTGTGTGCATGTGTGATACGTGAGGATCACTTCAAGCTCAATCCGTTGAGCCAGCCAGTTTCAGGCACAACTTCCTGCCCTGTAAATAAAGCGGAGGCGCCGCGGCGCATCGTTCATTCCCCGCGGCACGGTTTCCTCTCACGCTTTCTCTCTCTCTCTCTCTCTCTCTCTCTCTCTCCCGGCCCTTTCCCATAAAAATGTAAAACGGCGTTATTTATTCGGTTCACGCGTACCAGGAGGACGCGCACTGGTCGAATCTATACAGCCTCTCACTCTCTCTCTCTCTCTCTCTCTCTCTCTCTCTCTCTCTCTCTCTCTCTCTCTCTCTCTCTCTCTCTTTTCTGGTTAAACAGTCCGACCAGGTTCGAAACTATATACTGTTTCTATACGTAAACCCTCTATGACCTATTTGTCTCTCTTTATCACTCTTTTTTTTTTTTTTTTTTCATTCGTCTCTTTCGCACGTGCGTGCGCGTTACCTCGACCACGTAATTTTCCGTCTATTGCCGACGATATATATCTGCATTTCCGGTTTACAGCGGTATACTGGCTTCATTGTCGTCAGCCGGAAAGTGAGGACGGGTTGCGTTAGCACGTGTGTAACGCTCTTTTTTTTTCCGCCCCGGTTATATTGGATCTCGTGCGGAGAACTATCGCTGGAAAAACACGCGGTTATTTGCTGGATGAGAGAAAAAAAAAACCAGACAAATTTACGATACGACAGTTCACTGTACATCGTTTATATAGAGGGTGTAGTCAACGGGCCGGAGTATAATATACATGGACTTTGCATATACGGGTCGTATATTATAAGTTATGTTTTGTCTGATATGTGCGGAAGTGTGGAGCCTGTGGGAGTTCTGTTTTATTGTATTCCTTGCGAGGATGTGATGGGGCTGGAAATGTCCAAAGCATGTTGAAGTAAAAGCCCACCCTAATCATTACTTCGCATTATAGAAACATCGCGAGGACAATAATGATTTCTCTTTATAGTCTGTTATAATGCCCGTTTCGCGATCCTTTGAGATATTACAATAAAACTGATATTTCCTCGAGACTCTGACGTATACCAGGTCGACGCCTCTCGTTTTACTCTTTAAAATGGAAATTTTTTTATCCTTAAGATCACGTTTTGTATAACGTGATCCTTGCTTCAAAATAACACGATTCATTTTCCAAAAGGGCATAAATTCCTTTCGTCAAAGGAATAACAATGACAAATACCGTCGAACCGCTGTTACACGCGTATAATTTCATTTCCCAGCAATTTGCCATTAAAACTCCGTTGTTACAGTGCTCGTATGAGTATTCGCATATATGTGTGTACCGATGCATCAACTTGATGATGAAGGCTTTTCAGATTGCACCATCTCTGTGCCCCAAGGATTGCGCCTTAACATTTCAGGTAGTCGTATGTTTATATTTTGCTATTACTCTCCGCTTGTCGCGGGGCCACCGAGGCTGGCGGAGCTTTCGCACCTCGTATAAATACGCCGAATGACAACGCGTATGATTGTACCGGGACGACTGTAAGCTCGATAAACGCGGAGGTATTTTTATCCTTCGAATATATGTACAGAAACGCTTATATAAACGAGTAAAGAGGAAAAAAAGACGTATTCACACTAAGACTGTGTACCCAGGAAATTAATCTAAAATTTGTTGATTCGGAAATATTTATTTTCAGTTAAGGAGGTTCTTAACATCTATTGGGTGCGGCAAGGGGAACGTACGGGGCAGGTTGCGTTCGGAATTTGTTTCACCAAATACGTTTTCATTTTATTAATTTGCCATTATACGCTCAATTCTGTTTACAAGTATTTTTCACAATCGGCGCACGGTGAAAAACTTTATGGGCAAATTATATCTATGAAGGTCTAATCTATCGTTTAAGCGGTTCTTCGGGGAATTGTTACCGTTTTTTTGCACTCCTAAAATAATCTCCAATCATAGCTTCGAATACTTCTCCCACAAGAGCCCACGTACAAGCGGCATATTTAATGTTTTTTTTCTCCTCAACTACGTGATCAAAAAATCTGAAATAATTACGATGTATTCCTAGTACCAGCACAAACCTCCCCTCAAAATTCATAATCATTTCTACCGTTTTTCTCTGGGTTAAGAACCTCCTTTATTCAAGATTTAATGCTTATACTTGCCAGACTTAGACTGCCACAAAGCACTATATGGTGTACAGCGGCTCTATCTAGAAATGGCAATTTTACAAAATTTCATCAAAAAAATGAATACCGAAAATTGGCCCGAGGCATATGCAAGAAGAATCTCTATATCCCTAGCAATATTGCCTCTCTTGCTAATCGATAAAAAGCTCGTGAACATGATCGAACAATCCCAACATCCTTTTGCGCAGACCTCTCCGGCTATCTTGAGCATATCTTTTGCTCCGTATCCCTCGCAACGGGGGTCCATTAATTTCGGTTGGCGCGAAATTACCCCGGGCTACGCGAGCGATTCGTCACTGATAATTTGCAGCTTTCAATAAAGCGAAACAGCATACTCGAACTCTACATTGTATACAGCGGTACGTAGGATACAGCAAAATGGGTATATCTTTGAGGGTTGGGTCACATGAAGGGTGTTAGGCGCCAATCTTAGGCAGAGAGGAAGGGCGAGAGAGCGAGAAGGAGAGGGCACCAGAACCGGGGCTAGAAAGCGGAAGTCACTCGAGGGCTTTACGAGAGGTCGCCTCTCGTATAAACCAACATATATTAGATATACAGCTGACAGTACACGCGTCCTCAAACTTAATGCCCTCGACAAAAGATAAACTATATGGCCCAGCGCGCACCCTCGCTATCCTCCCGAGTTGCCTATTATAATGACCGCATCGAACTCCGTCTCTCTTGATTCTCTCGTGCATATCATACAAACGTGACGTCGCGCTGCACTCTCTCTCTCTCTCTCTCTCTCTCTCTCTTGCCCGAGATTTGGTTAATCGCGAGGCTCGCGGGACACGCGTTGTCTACATATCACACGCGGACAAACATCAGAAACGATGAACTGTCGGCTGTAGCTTTTATGCCCTGTCGCAACATACCGCGCAAAATACGTCCGTACGAGTGTGCGTATATACGTGTAACGAACGGCCACACATATCCGTGATTCTCGTGCGTAACTCGAGATGATACGCGATTCCCGCGGGCGAGCATTCGCCGCGCGGGAAACCCGAGATTCTAGCCGCAATTATTTGGCCTGGTATTCAACAAAATTTGCGACATGAATGCATATATGTATCGAGCAAACTATAACTATTCCACAAGGTTGGATATACGTGTATATTAATACACGTATAACCTTGATTGCCGCTGATGGGAGAATCGCGAATGAGTGTCATTCATCGCGTTTCTCATTCGACACACGCCGGGACAAAACTAACGTTCACCCTTTCCGTAATGGCACAATTTGTCTTGACGTTCGCGCGCGCAGAGGGGTTTGAAATTTTACGTATATATCAATACAGGGTACACTCATCCGTGTACGCAGGGGGAAAACGTAGTGAATTGCGACATAAAAGCTGTGCAAGGGGAGGATTATATGGTGGTGGTGGGGGTTATGAGAATTTAGATCTCTCGTTTCGGTCGCGGCCACTTTGCATTGAATGAGCCGAGGGGTGCGCTATTACTGCAGCTAATATCTGTATCTGTACTTCAACAAAAGGCTTGCCAACAAAAGGGCATAATCCTCACGGCTCTGCGAGTTGAATCATGGAAGTTACGATCATTTGTTTTCAAATATTCGTTATATATATATATATATATGCGCTATGAATTTTTTACTATGAAAATCCGAGAGGGGAGATCCTCCTGGATGTCTCGTGTGAATTATTATTACAATGCTTCTGCGTGCAATTAATGTGGCAGCCAATAATACCGTAACTGTTACAACTGTTCGTTGAGATATAACGATGAGAGAAAGTTTATAATATAATGCTTGCGAACCAAAAAGGGCGTAATCCGTTTCATTAAATCCTAGCTCGTCGCACTTATTTTTTGAATCTCAGGCTATGATACATCGTCTCGCGAACCAACGATTTTCATTGCTCTGTAACTTTTCAACAAATCTTTACTTTTAAGTTCAATTGTAATGAAATCGACACGTCATGTTCTCATTAAGAATAAAGCCGAGAGCAAATTTAATTCCTTTTTACGATGTAATTATAAATAAAAAACGTATTATATCAAGACGGAACAAAATATGCTGGATTACGGTGAATCCATGGGGACCAGAGTAGGATGAGTTAGGGTTGATTTGATTGAGTTTTTTTCCCCCCGTTTCATTCAATGTATAACAACAACAATAATAATCATAATAATAATAATAGCAACAATAATACCCAATCCGTGGACGCGGATGTTACGTAAATTTTTCGTTTCGATCGTCGTTTTCGTGGCTGATAAAATATTATATGTGCTGTATACATGCACAATTGATTACGTCGCGGTAACCCGCGCGAATATATCTTCCTCCGGTTTATTCCTCGCGTATACGTCGCAAGAAATATTATTAGATCGATGAGCCATGCAGAATTATACGAAACTATAGTAATACATGCACACACGCGTTATACTCCATTTCCTCGTCCCCTTCCTTTCGTCGCTGTTAAGTAAACCCCCATAAATCTCACGGGCTTCATGAAATTCGAGACTCGTTTTTTTCCCTTCTTTCTTATGTCTCACTCCCTCTCTCTCTCTCTCTCTCTCTTTCTCTCTCTCTCTCTCTCTCTCTTTATTTCTCTTGCGATGTTCATTTATAATAAAATGTATAATATAATGTATAGTATAATATGAGGAGAGAGTCGATTCGCGCGCACGAGAGGACGCGCGTGCGGATTTCATGCAAATTTCACTTTTTCCACCCAATAAAATTCGGCTTCGGACACTTTGCTACTGCCACGATGTGGATCGAACCCCCCAATGCTGTCCCCGTTGTATTATATATGCTTTTTTCACTCGTACCTCGCGGTCCTCTTGAATCCGAAATACTCAGCACACAGCGGTATCGGTAGACAGATTTTACCCTGGATCTGTATATATATATATATAACGTCTGATAATTAAAGAGATCTCCTGTTCGTTTGTTATAAAAAATTGCGTGAACTCTCGCAATGCTCATTGTCTATTCCTAGCAAATAATCAAGACACAAAAAGTCGTGTGGATTGTTCTCATTTGTTATTCTCCATTTTTCGCATCGTTGTCCGACGAAATATTACCCGTTTTTTTTTCACTGCGTCCCTCATTGAGTATGTTTGTACCGCGCCTTTTATTCCGGTGTTACTGTGACCGGTGTAGTTAAACCAGGCGTTAAAGTGCGTTTATAGACGATACTTAACGCCCGTTAGGTGTACCATCTATACGCACTTTAAATCACAATTTTCCTCTGTGCATAGAGAGATGATTGTCGATGGACAAAATAAATTACGATGAAGGCACGTGTGAGGTTCAATTTGAACCATTTGTTGTTGTTTTTTTTTTAATTCAACTGTCAGATGTCACGTGCAATGTAAACGATTTTCGTCTGTCAGCTATGCTCTTTTTTTCTTGATCCACAATGAGGCATCGAAATACGAAACCTTCCCTAATCGCTCGAAATAACAAGAAATAAAACGCCAACGATTGTATCTTTTCCCCGGCTATCCACAGATTCTTATTTCACCGAGAGAGAGAGAGAGAGAGAGAGAGAGAGAGAGAGAGAGAGAGAGAGAGAGAGAGAGAGAGAGAGGGCGAGAGAGAGAGAGAGAGAAAAAGACGTGGGGAGGGAGTTTTTCAAAATGGCTTCGATTCTATATAGTTGATAGCAGTTTTGTACGAGGGAGGCTTACCCGGCGAACGTTAGCTCGAGATAATTTCCCTGGAGAGACTAGTGTTCGTACCAGCGAGTTGGATAGAACACACGATACTCTGTGTAATAGCACACCTGTATAAAACACCTAACTAGAAATTTTGCGAGAAACAAAACATCATAGCAATCCCTGGAATTTCATTTTCGACCAATTTCGTCCCTTTCATTCGTCGGATAGCCTTTTCGCAATTGCCATTTTGCAAAAAAAAAAAAAAAAAAAAAAAAAAAAAAAAAACCACAAGAACCAACCACAATAATATTATTTTCGACCGTTCTACCACCTTCCCAATTCGCTCTTTCGCAATATTTTGCCAAACTCATTAGGATCATTCAATCGTATTTTAATTTCATTTCGGAAGAGGACGTTTCGTTATTAACGACCGGCAATATGAAAATTATAGCATGGTCAATGAAATTCGAATAATGTTTGTAATTTTCTATTGTCATTACAAACATGAATATACTGCTTATACGAAACACATAGTTATAGCGTAACTGTGCGTTACGTAGGAGGCAACGAATTTTCTACTGTGCGGTGACGACTAATTTGAATAGTTTAAATGCACATACAAAAGAGGGAGAGAGAGAGAGAGAGAGAGAGTTGATCTCTGCAGTATCCCAGCTGCTAAGGGCTTTTCTGGTGAACATGCCGCATGCACCGCCTGTGACCACCGCAACGTACAATTCGACCCCGATAATATCGAAATATTCGCACAACACGTTAATCGCCAGGGCAACTCTCCACCGCCCTCGCACTCATGAATTTATTCACGGTGTATATATATATATATATGCATGTGTGTATAGCAGAAAGACTCGCGCCCGTTAATCCAGCCCTCTCTCGATATTGCTGTATTATACTCTCAAGCTCTGTACATATACGAAGTCGCTGTTATTAAGGCCATTAAAATTTGTTTCGTCGCGCTCGTGACTCGAAAATTACGCGCCTCACTCTCGGTACACGGAATTTTGCATATCAGGATAGTCGTATATGCCGAGAGAATGTGTATACATATATATATATATATATATATAATATATACATTGCTCACACGAAACTCATAAATTCCAGCCAATAATATCACGACTTGCGGATTAAAAACGTTCCAAAGACACGCGATTTTTTCATCCATGAATTATTCTTCGCTCCCTTGCGAGAGTTTCAACTCTCACAATACAATTCACTCTCGCTTCTTCAAATCCTCAATGAACTCGTAAATGTCTCAAGACACGAGGCCTAATAGACGTATATATCGCTTCCATAACTGTTATGATTCACTGAAATGCCATCTATGCTGACAGTTGGTTCCCGTTTATATATATACAAGTATGATTTAGAGATTAGATTATCACACTGGCATGGCGAGAACATACGTTTAGAAGCGCACATTGAATATTTTTTGTATTCGTGTCATCGTTGATATCATTGATGCCTGAGGTACAGTACTGTGCTGTAATCGAATAGGTATGCTGAATTGATAAAAATAAAACAAAACTACTGCTGCCGATTGATATATAAAAGTTGGCAAAAACAATCTAAGCGATTAATATGACTCGTTCCTATAATCAATTTTCCAGAATTCGTCATGACAACGATGAATAAATTCATACCCCTTCTTCGTAATTAACGCTGAAAATAAAACAAAAATGAGATATCCAAGACGTCCCAAAGCGATAACTTTCACAATAAATTTCACCTCACTTTGCCAACGCAATTTGCATGTAGTACCGTACTCTATATCTCTATAGATCTCCATTTTCGAGCTCGAAAACATCTCACGGTCGTGGCAAATATTGAGCTAGAGGCCACTGTTCAATATTATAGACGCGAGGTCACACTCCCGCATAACCGAGAGATCTGTTCTCTTCCGGTGCAACTCGACAACAGGAACATTTATATCCAAATATTTGAACCGCGGCCGCGTAAGCTCCCGTGAACTTTCCGGATCGATATTCTATGTATATACCTGGCTTCTTCGCTGCGCACAAATTGTTTTCTTTCTCGTCCCTTTCGCCGTTTCGTTGAATTTTTCAATATATTCCCTCTGAGAATATTTCCCCATCGTATATATATCTATTGGGATCGGTTTAATCGAATCGACAATCGTGATGCGATTCAATCGTATCGCACGGGGATCTTGTGGCTTTAAATTGATTTCACTCAGTGACCCATCGGGTCGCGAATTACAGCACAATCGCGTATGACGTTACAGACGCATACAGTTGAATACGAGAGCTGTGTGAGCCAGTAGTGCAGTGCAGCGAGCCAAGCGGGGATTGATCCGTCGACGCTGTGCCGGGCTGTCCACTCGCTCTCTGCTGGCATGCATTGGCATTTCAATTCTCGGGAATTTTCGGCTAATGCAATTAATAACGATCGTTTGTTATACCGACAGTTGTCTGCGACCAGAGTCGATCGCCATAGTAGAGCTGATACACGTTCGGCATCGCCACCTGACCAACGGATGGATACATCATTACGGTCGAATAATTGAAACCTCTCTCGATGATCCCTGTAGTCGATTTATTCGCGATGCTTGCGCTCACTGTACGCGTCCGTATCGAACTTTCACTCATGCATTTAAACCGGGATATATTCTCGTTTTGGAGGCCTCTCGAATGGTATAATAGAATAATGAATTCCGTAGTTTCATTCGATCATCGTAACACGTCGATGAGAGACATATCTCCCTTTAATTATAAGCCGGCTCAATGATCATTATATACTTCGAACCTTTTTTTTCCTACCCTATTCTCGTACAACTTTGAAACAAAGTTGAACTTTCGTTGGATTAATTCTGATGAAAGAGGAAGCAACGGATACAAAGTACTTTTATTGTTTCGAGTCTCGTGGAAATCCAACTAGAAACATCGATATATCGAAAGTAAGGCAATTCCGCAAAGCCTGGGAGCTTCTTGCTCGTTTGGGGATGCTACGGAAAGCGACTTTTCTTGCCCGATTACTGGAAAACGTGCTTTGCGCAATTATCGAGTTCGTTAAACTCGCTGTACTCCGGTAGACGAGCTAGGTGTGTACATGCCCTCATACATATATACGCTGTGTATACGTATATGTATATACGCAGATTACCGTTTATATCTATACAGATGGAGGAACTAGGAAGCCAGAAATGGAACGAGCAAAACAACTGAAACAACTATAAAGAGCGTATTTATACTCTAGCGACTTCGTTATATACGCCACGAGAACGCGCGCATTCCCTTCTTAGCGAGAAGTTATGACGCGGAAAAGTCTCTCACACTACGACGGCTGTGTACATTAGGTTTGAATGATGGAAGAGTGAACCCTCGCTGTGGCACTTTCACCCAAGTTTATAAGAAGTATATAACGCGCGGAGAAATCGAGAAACGTGAGAAGACCGAGAGTGGAAAAGACAAAGACAAAGATATCGCGAATTCGTGGAGTTCGGCGAATGGAAATTTTGCCCCGTGGATATATAAATGTGTTTGCGTTTGTGGTAGCAAGTATGAATATGCGTCTACCGATTAATCGCGGGTGATAAGCGGCGCAAGAAGAGATCGGGGAGTTTGTATGCTCCGGAGTGAGAATACGGATGCTGTAAACGAAACCGGCAGACCCGTAGAAACGATAATTCTACGGCGGGCGCGAGTAAAGGTAAACCCCCCCGTGGGCTTTCAATGTTGGTATCGTGTGTGAAACTGCATTCTGCATACTGTGCGGCCCCAGCAGGCAACTGCTTTTGGTTAGAAGGAACAGCTTTTCCTCCACGCCTCCAATCGCGGGGCCTTCTTCCTCTTCCTCGGCAACAACTTTCCAAGAGTCTCGAGGAGTTTACTTGTTCCCGATGAACAAACGATCCCGCGGAATAGGAAGAGAGCTTCCGAACGAGCTGTGTGTGCGGATGGAAAGCCGGATAGGAGAAGGATGCAAGCAGAGTTGCACCTCCCGGAAAACCGGGAGACGGTGGCCCGCCAGTGACTTCTGGATAAACGTCCGCCTCTTTCGCTCTGCCGGAGGCAAACGGCAGAGAGTGCAACCGTTAGACTCTGCTGCAGCTTTTCTCTTCGATGGAGAGTATTACGTGTGGCACATATACGTACACATCTGCCACCGCGGTGAAGATAAATGCGCGATGGTAGAGAGAGAGAGAGCGAGGGAGGGGGGGGGGTTTGGAGCTAAAGTTGGCTCCACTAAATTTGAAGACGTGGCCGCAGGAGCCTCGTCTCTATATATCTCTCTTCTCGCGGTATTCAACGGGGCGAAAATGAGCGAGAAAATCGCTTCCATTGCCGTGGGGTCCAGTGAGCCTTGGATATAATGTCGGGGACGCTGTTGGATCCTAATTGTCCGGAAACGGTGAGAGGCCATTGAAGTCACGCGAGTGGTTGCAGCTTCAAATACGGAGCGCAGTCGCTTTCCTACCATGGAAATCTTGCCATTTGCCGAGCGGCAAAGCTCAACTTTCTCGGTCTCTCATTCATTTCGTAGGCCCCCCGTATGGGCTCTCTATCCTCTGCGAGGAATAATCCTTTAGCAGACCGCATTGAACTTTGTACTTGATTCAGTTGCGTCGATGGAAAATTGCTGACTTGCGTCATATGAAACGGGTTTCCGGGCTTTGAAAGTCCTTCCACTCCGAATTTTTATACAATCATCACTCCAGCTTTTACTTCGAAAATTACAATTCGCTACTTTTGGCTTAAGCGATAGATGAAATTTCTGATGATTTGCTTCAGAACGAATAGATTTCTCTTATGTGCGGTATTTTTGCTCAGACATTGCCTCAATTTTTTTACGGTATCTGAGATCTGTTTGTGGGTGTTGCGTATACGTCACGTTATTTGATTGCATTCTTTTTGAATTATGAACATGCGTAGAAATCGGAAATTTGCATTGCCAACGTGTTCGAGATTTTGGAAGTTGTCTCTAACGTAGATAAACCCTGGGAGCTGGGACACGGTTGGGAGAGAGTGAGAGACTCGAGTATTATCGCCTAAAGCCACGTCGTGCATAAGGGTCACTAATGGTATGCTAATGCGGTGCTAATTCCAAAGGGAAACAGCTAATAATTCAGTGTGTAGGCAGCGGTGAAGGACCCCTCAGAGATATTCTCCGTCATCAGTTCGCATTTCCCTGCCGAGCTGACCGAATTCACACTGCGTTAGTTTGACCCGACCGCAGCACTATCAACTCGCTTACCGGCCATTTCCTTCTCTGTTATTTAACGAACGATTATTCAAGTCCGCTGAGTCGTTAATGGCTGATTTTGTAGTTAACGAGGGACTTAACTCTGAAGATCAGCTAACGTAAAAGACAGCTTTTTTACTATCCGTCATTTGGACTTGGTTATTTCACGACCGTGCGTTTTGGGATGAGAGAATCCTCTTTCACCCATATTATGATGATTAATTGATTTCGCTATGTGAAAATACTGAATTTTTATGGATTTCTCGGATGCCCCTTTCGATTTCTAGGAAACAAAGGATTATAAGTCACGAACTTTCTTCCGCGCTAGAGAGCTTCTCTGTTATGCTCTCTTATTTGCTATTTTTTACGAGTGTCTTACAAAGTCGATGACCGTCGTGTATTTCGTTCTCGATATCAAGGCCGGGCGTTTCAACGAAAATAAAACAAATCCCCTCGAACGAGAAGATCGACCAACGAAGTATGTGTTTGTGTGTGTGTGCGCGTGTGTGTGTGTGTGTGTGTCTGGCCCGCGAATACGTGTTCGGTAAAGGCGATGAAAACTCTGTGAAAACGAAAGGGCAAAAGTAGAGCTGGCGGATTGCCAGAGGCAGCGGAGATTCAAGATGCACACTGCACATGTTTCCGCGCCCTGCGTATGGTGATTTGCATACCGAGTGCCGTAAAGTGTAAAACTATTGATGCCCGAACTGCTCCGAAGGGCCTATGATCGTAGATCAGGGATAACGCCGGGAGAGAGAGGGGGGGGGGGGCAGGGGTTGAGCTCCACCGAGTGGAGCCGATCTATTCGATCGTAAATCGAAATCGTTCGCGTTTACTCACTGCACTCGCTCGTTGCTACGGATGCCGAGACGTATTACGGACTTGCCGGGATGTATTACAAACTCGTCGTAACTTCTGAAGAAAGCATTCTTTTTTTTTTCTCCACCGTGAAAATAAATTTGGGCCATGATAACGGAAATCTCTTGAGATTTCGTCCCAAGTTATCGACGAAGCGAAAATATCGATGGGTTGGATTGGGTACTTTTCGTCAAGTGCGCGCATAATCTTAAAACTGACGAGCAGGTTCTTGTATGAGGCAATCGCGATGTTCTTCTAACGATCACCATCTTTGATCGAATACTCGATCTTGGAAAAAGGAACATAAGGAAAGTTCAATGTATTCCCCTAATTATACCTTGTTATTTAACCCATGACTCACTGCTCCTGACACGTTTAGTCCGGCAATTCATGGTTATGTATCATGCGTGCGTGGTTTGTATATACCCACTTCATCTTCACAAACTCAGAATGCACACAAGCTCCCTTGCATAGTCATACAGTAACGTGGGCTCTCTCGTAAACATTGATCGTCGCGTTAGAAGGACTATTACGTCAACTTGACGCCTGTGCGTGCGACCTAAATTTCATAGTCTGTCGAGAGAGAGAGAGAGAGAGAGAGAGAGAGAGAGAGAGAGAGAGAAACGTGCAGACAAGTTGACAAATGTAGGTTGGTGAAGTTCGCTGGGCGTATATGCGCGCAAGAGAACATGTGGGTTGAAACACCCTTTAATTAATATGGCCGGGCTCGGGATGCCACACGATACGAATCGTTCGGAATATCCGACAGCAGATATGCTCTAAAGCCCTTCCTCAAGGGGGTCGCAAGCCCGAGAGGAGAGAGAGAGAGAGAGAGAGAGAGAGAACTATACTCGAGTCGAGGATCAAGCTACATGAAGACCTAAGTCAGGAATGCTTTTTTAATTTGCCACAGAGAGCAAAAGTAGTATTTCATTTAGAAGTCGCCTTCCGTAACATAAAAAAGTGAATGTATACATGGGTCAAATAATGATAAATATTCCACAATGAACCCTAGATAGACGTCGTTGCTTCTTCAATTTTGACTTATGCTTCGTGTATGAGCAAAAAATACGAGTTTTTTTTTTAAGAGCAACATTTTCTTTTCATAAAATAAAAAGCCCTTGGTCGGTTGATGGCAAATTTGACGCAGAGCATCAATTGATATTGATGTATACGTAGTTTTCTACGTACATCTCAGTTTGCTCCACTAACATGATGACAACAAGGGGCTTTAATATGGGGGAAAAAAATCGTATCTACAGCGTCTTAGAGGCATTGCCGATAGATAAAAAGTTCATTGAAGAGGTCGTTAACCTCACAAATCAACGATTTCCTCGCTTCCGCGAACAACACCACGTATTCAATTAACCATGTGAGGCTGAGCACAAGGTGTTAATGGATTTAATAATAAACATGTATAATAGTATAAAATGGGGGAAAAGCACACGGGGATGGCGATCTAGGGGGTTGTGAATAGCAGCAGTGAAGTGGCGGTTGAGTTGTCGTCGCAGGGGAGTGCCCCGGGCCGGAACGATGCTGGTTGCACGCACAAGCACCGGGTTCCCGTGGGGGGAAAAAAGGAAGCGCACCGTTATGCAACACTGAACACACCCATATATACACATATAAATATCCTTTATATACAAGTCGGTTCCCTCTCTCTTTGCATTATTACGTTAGTGGAATAGCACACGCGATTCTAATTATAAAATGTTTAACAATTATTTAACGCGCGGGCCATTTGGGAGAACCTCGAGCGTTTCTCCGTTTCCTTTACTCTCGCACACATATACACTAACGTTAATCACCCTCCCTCTGTGTGTGTATCGGTTTTCCCTCGTGTATACAAACGCAAAGCGAGTAGTTTCGTTGGTCGTGGAAATACTCACGTATTCACGAAGAAAATCGTCATATAATATACACACAACACCGCAATATTGCTATACCCTCCAGCCACAGCAATTTCCTAATGGCGAGATGCGCGGTATATAGAAATTAGAATTCTAGAGAGACCCCCACACCCTTTTTGTAATTCACTTGGGTAATCATCGACCACGGGATACGCATTTGGGCTTGCCACTTGTGAATATTTCAGCGATCGCAACAGAGGGCATCCCCCATAGCCGGTAACGAAAAATGTTTCACGAAAAATTGTCGACCATCGAGGGCAAAAAATTGAAACGATTTGACCGGATGTATGCATGATATAAAAATTACTGCTAACCGAACAAAGATCGCTATAAAATAGTCCAAGTATATAGTATGTATGTATGTATGTATGTATGTATGTATGTATGTATGTATGTATGTATGTATGTATGTATGTATGTATGTATGTATGTATGTATGTATGTATGTATGTATGTATGTATGTATGTATGTATGTATGTATGTATGTATGTATGTATGTATGTATGTATGTATGTATATGTATGTATGTATGTATGTATGTATGTATGTATGTATCTATGTATGTATGTGTATGTATGTAGTCCAAGTTGCAGATAGTGTAAGCTAACGTTGCTGCCTTTTCAAACATAACGATCGAGCCAATCATCATCGAATGATCAAAGATATGATAAAATTTAAAAATTAGTGAAAAAAAAATTAAGTATATATGTGAAATATTTGCATCTTGTGCTATTAATTATCGCGAAAGTGCGAGATATTAATTTTTTACTGTCATAATGCCAGCGAGATGTCACGCGCGGGTCACGCGACATGTACGACGACGAAACAAGTCGTCTAATGTCCGGGTAAACGCACAGCCTTCTCCACTGTCCCCCCTCGATCGAAATAGAACGTGGGCGTGTCAGGGAGCTCGTGCGGTTAGACGAAGCTTGGCAAATTTACAATAACAATCGTTGCACAGAGGGAACTCTGACGACCGTCCGTATGGTGACGAGAGAGGACGTTGAGGCAGACGCCACTCGACAATTTGCTCGATTAATTGAAGCTCCGGATATATATCGTGAACGTTCGCTTTGTCGCTTCGTTGTTCGAGGTTCTTCGATCGTCCCTCTCATCGCGACTCGCCGGCGTCTTCGATTTTTTTTTTTTTCCATTCTCGATATAGATATATTGTAAACGCGGAAGAAAACAATTCATTGAATTTCATATTCATAGCGACGAGAACATCTGTTACTGAACCTACAATTCTCGTGCCAATTATTGTCATTATTATTACAGTGCTGTGACGATAACAAAAAGGTTCTTAACCTTTTTGTTTCTTCCAACAATATTTTCCATACACCATCTGGGATATCGTGCCAGAAAGATATCGAACTCTCGTTTTTTTTGGGGGGGGGGAGGGGGGTGATCTCGCGCTCCGATACTCAACGAAATACCACCCAGTTATCCGATCCTCACGAACAGGGGCGGAACATATTATGCGTGATACGGGGAATCGTTAACGAGGAAAGTGCGTGATATTCGTCGAGCCCGTCAATGCGGTACAATGAACTTCTCGTGCGTTAATCCGCTCGGGCTTCCTGGGGCGGAAACTCGATTTTAAATGGGATTTCGGTCGTGAAAGTATGTCGTTTGAAGCCCTAGACGCTAAACCACTCTCGCGCACGTGTGGCAAAGTATAATCGTACGTATAGAGACAGCCTCGGGTCGAAGAGCACAGACCGAAGAGACGTGACCCTATTGTCATCGTGGCTGTACAATATGCTTAGAATGGTGTGAAAAATTCAACGAAAAAAAAACGTTATATTTATTCGGTTATGTCGTAATATTTGGTTGGTTGGTTAGTTGTCATAAAATTAGGCAGGAGTGAAAAAAACTTGAACGATATACAGGGTGGCCCAAAATTAGATGCGGAAAATGATAGGGCTAATAAAGGGCGTCGAGCTGAGTAAATTGATCCCAATAACATGTGGTCTGCGAAGTCGCGTTCGCGAGATACGGCCGATTAAAAAATCCCGCTAACCGCCGGCATGTAGGCAACCGAGTACACAGGAATCATCGGTTCTGAGTCTTGTTGACAAGCGCGCGCGTACGCTGATGCGGAACATAACACTTTCAAATTTACGAATTTCAAACGAAAACACTCTTGGCATTGAATTTTCGCCAAACAAGGATGGATGGAACAACAGCGATGGAAATGGCCTGTTATCATCCATCCATGCTAGACTGTGTCGACAGTCGATCGTTATCATTCAGTTTGATTGTTGATCATTCAGTTTTGCCGTTTGTTCCGATTGTGTTATTAAAATGCCACGATTCACGTTTATTGAGCAAGCGGATATGCACCTTGCCTATGGAGCTGTGGGAGGGAATGCAGAGGCAGCCGTTGGATTTTGGCGTCTGGGGATTTTCAAAAAGTCTTGTGTATGAAACGCCAGTCGATACTGAAGAAGAGCTTATAGCGAGGATTCAAGTGGCGGCATATGAACTTCAGCAAAAAGAAGACATTTTTGCTTCAATGCGTCAGTCTTTGCTTCGTCGAGCTCGACTATGCATTCAAGTTGGAGGTCGAAACTTCGAGCATCTCTTGTAGCGATTCGTTTTCCTAATAAAATTAGATAAGGAAAAATTACGTTCGGAATTCTCAATGTTGAAAGCGTTATTCACTTCCATTACCCATCCTTGTCGTTGTGTTTGGCGAAAATTCAATGCCAAGAGTGTTTTCGTTTGAAATTCGTAAATTTGAAAGTGTTATGTTCCGCATCAGCGTACGCGCGCGCTTGTCAACAAGACTCAGAACCGATGATTCCTGTGTACTCGGTTGCCTACATGCCGGCGGTTAGCGGGATTTTTTAATCGGCCGTATCTCGCGAACGCGACTTCGCAGACCACATGTTATTGGGATCAATTTACTCAGCTCGACGCCCTTTATTAGCCCTATCATTTTCCGCATCTAATTTTGGGCCACCCTGTATATGCAAAATGAGTAGAAAAATGTTGGAACAGTTATTGAAGAGATAAGAAAATTGTAAAATCAATTGAATGACAACGATATTATAGTGAGAAATAAAACAATAATTTTTAATAATATCGAATGATGCAATAGTCTAATTACTTTGAGAATAATTATTGGAATTTTATTTAGCAAAAATCCTTTTTTTTTTTTAATTCAAACAAGTAAGTGCTATTATCGAAGTTGAAGAACTTTCATTTGATCGTCGGAATTATTCGTCCGAGAACCACGATTGAAATTTAAAAAATGTTCCTGTCATTCAATTAAAGGTAATATCAATCAAGTGGATCAATCAGTAACGTAATATGCTGACATTTCGTCGGTTTGGATTCTATTTTCTACAAATTATGATTTATCGGTGCCGATGCGTGTCATTTGTCATCTATACGTGAATAGAACGATCAATTCATGAACCCAACAATTCGAAAATTTAGAGAATAAATGTTTTTTTAAAACACAAAAAAAGCGTACAATACTGAAAGCACTACACCGTTACGTGTTACAATTAAAATTTCTCGCTGATCAGAGAGAGAGAGAGAGAGAGAGAGAGAGAGAGAGAGAGAGAGAGAGAGAGAGAGAGAGAGAGAGAGAGAGAGAGAGAGAGAGAGGGAGGGAGGGGGGGGGAGAACTAAAACGTCTTGAGGGTATTCGTCATCAACCACAGAAGCGCTATATAATGAGAATCTTAAATTGCTAGCTCTCTGACTCACTTCCGATCTTCATCTCTTGTTTCAAGTTTCGCAGACTCAGTTTCCAATTTCTGCCTTCATGGCAAAGGGAATCCGTGGATGTGTATATACCAAGTGTACGAGCTACTTGCTTGCTCTGTAACACGAGTGCATTGGCCTGATGCAGCCCTCGCAGTCTTGTTAGCGGTCGTAAGATTGAGAAACAGTTGGTGGTATCTCAATATAACGGCACTGCTATACAGTACACCAGGACGAAACTTTTTTTTTTTTCAACGAATGGAACGTGTATCATTGTCTCTATATGTATACCGTGATTATCATAAATCAACGCGCGGGTTTCACATGACTTCCTCAACTTCCTCTCCGTTGGTACTCGGAAACTTTTTGAGAAAACTCTGATTCGCGTGACGAATGTTTCCTGCGTGATTCCTGATTCCGCACGAAACCCCGCGCGCGCGCTCCAATTCACATTTTTAGACACACGTGAAGTTTCGATACTCGTGACAAAGTTGTTCGCCAAGAATACACGATGATTCATGTAGCCTCTTCAATCAAAGACAAGCGGTGAGAGAATGATGCATCTCTCGAGATGGAATTTGATAATAAATATTACATCCACACTTCTTTATTTCTACTCGTTAATTGTGATTATTCGTTTGTGGCACTTGATTGATGGCCATCATAATTAGCTCAATGATACGTTAGAATGTAAGAAAATGCATCAGTGCATTTTTATTTCATTGAAACGCCATCAAAGTAATTTACCGTTGTCCACTTGCGGTCTACACCACTAACGAAGATCTTTTACTAAACAGCAGAAGGGCTTGATTAATCAATTTATGATTGGAAAAATTTACGAATCCCTTTCCGTTGGAAAATTCCACGTATTTGGCCACCAAAATAGTACATTATGCTACAATTTATAGTATTCAGTATCGTCGATCGATAAATAGCCAGTAAAACTATCGTATTTCCTTATTTCCTGGCTTTTCATTGAAAAGAAAAAAGGAGGGGAAATACAACCGCTGTAGCGTTGAACGTATACGCGTAGGTTTCAGTCAATGACGTATCTGTGGCATATATATACGTGCGTACACATTGAAGCGCGAGTATATATTTGCATGTCAGAGGAGCATTGTCTATTGTTTGAAGCAATAGTGATTGGGATCGGTATGACTGACGCACTGCAATCAGAGAAATGAGAGGGTCTCGTGATCCGTGCAGTGACATCCCATTCGCTGTAGGATACACGGATGAGCCAGTGCAGGGAGCATCGACTCTTTGCACGTAGCCCCC
>OY751317.1:35605934-35640598 GCA_963564615.1 Rhorus exstirpatorius
GTCTTGGGTGTTTGGAATTAACAAGGTGTCGTCGCAGTATTTACGATTTTTTTTTTTTTTTTTACTAACAGTTGACGCCATTTATTCATGAATAATGAGTTAATTTGAATTTATCAACTCAAATATTGTTAAAGTACCAATTATTTCTTCAAACATTTGTTTATTATCATTGATTTCCTTATTGCAGTTGGATTTATGTCTTATAGACAGTTGTCGAATTGTTCATCTTTGTGTTAACGTGATATGATGACAAAACTGTCTTTTTTTTTCGACATCGTTTCACCATAAACATTTCGTTCCTAAATTTATATTCTCTTTTAACATATACTCAAGAGGACCCTTTTCTCTATACAGAAATCGTGGACATACGAAAGTACGTACACAAAATTGTGTTAAAAACAAACGTCTTCTTTCTGCAGTATCCTCCCACTGTGTTCGTTGTCAAAAAAAAAAAAAAAAAAAAACTCCAAGTATAGCAGGAATGGAAATGTACCTTTGGTTCTCTTTCCGTGTTTCTGAACTCATATACGATGCGTTATCCTCGAGAGGAGGGATTACGAATCCTCGAAAGTATCCTCCAATAAATCCCTATCGCTGTAGAAAATCTCGATCTCAGCCGTGCTAGTTTGCCTCTCGGAATCCTTCTACACGGCGAGTTACGTATCTCGGAGAATAACCTCGAGACATTCTCCGATGTTCTCCGCTGGGCTGTATGCTCTCTCCCTTTTCGTGTGCTTCTCTGCATCATCGCGTTAGGAATGCAAGCAAACGGGCCTGAAAGTTAGGAGAGACGAGGGGCGCGCGGAACGTCTGTCAAAGTCCAAATCCCCTTGAGAGTCTCGTTGAAGTCACGTTGCTTGGGAAGATCACAAAAATCGATTTCAACATAACATGCCTGTTTTTCTTTTTTTCCCCTTTTCTGGCATGCATGTCGTAGAATTTTACGAGCTAAAGTTTCAAAATCGATTGCATTTTTCGCTTTTCTCGCTGGATGGATAAATAACGAAGGAACCTATATATATTATATATGCAACTGCACTTCCGATGCGGATATCATTCTTATTGATGCGGACATCTTGAGATTCACGCTGGGAGAACTCGAAATGGTAGATATGATGACCAGCACGAGTGGCTCTCAGTTTCTCAATTTTCCCATAGTTTACGCTCGAATGACCATGAAATATCAGGATTTTCTTACGATTCCCGAGCGTTTGTATAAGATGGAAAAGTTTTCGCGAGAAGCATCACGTAAGGATTGGTGCATCTCCGCGAGAAATCAGAAGCTGCACCACTCTCGCCTATATTCCGATCACGAGCTATCATCTTGCTCTCTCTCTATCTCTCTCTCTCTCTCTCTCTCTCTCTCTCTCTCTCTCTCTATCTCTCTCTTTCTTTCTCGCTTTTCCTCGCCGATCTCCGGCCTGTCTTTTGCTCTTGCAATACTTCACCAGGGGAAAAAAGGCGAGGAATTTTAGATCAAGAATCGAAACGTTCTTCGAGCGAGTCGTGTGTAGCAGAGGAAATGCGAGAAAGTGAACATATATCTTCGACGATCCTGGGATTACGGATAAAAGAGGCTCGATTTTCTTTCGTGTGCAAATCGCGATTAGTGAAAAGTTTTTTTTTTTTTTCTTGTACATTCTCATTCGAACGAGAAAATAACGGATCCGTAAAATTATCAAGTAAATTCGGAAAGTTTCTTTTTCGCAAAAAAAAAATCGACTTACGTCAGTATGCCGTGGAGATAAAAACATTCAATCTATATAATTTAGTCATGGGAAAGTATTCGATCATCATACGAAAATTTCATAACTTCATTTTTTCCGAAATCATCGAGCCTCGAGTGATTTTGATCTTTCCGCACGAAACTGCAGAGAAATATATTATGGTGCTGCAGTGGATACATTCGCTGTTTGGAAAGTATATCATTGTGTTTTCCTATGCATGGATTTGTGAAAAATTGTCGCTGGGATTCTTGAGAAATCCATTGATTGGCGACAGGCATTGCCGATGAAACTCTCGTCGAACATTTGAATTAGCACTCGTCAGAAGTACCGAACCTCAATGAGTATTGTCACTGTCTGACGTATTGACTTATCGACCCGATGCGAAAGGAGATGTGAAACTACCGATGAAGGAGAGAAAGAGAGAAAGAGAGAGAGAGAGGGGGTTTCTCATAGAGAATCGTGGTTACGCGGCTGTTGTTTCGGGTAACGAGCGTTCTGTCTCCGTGTTTCCCAATCGTAGTCGCGAATACCCTGACTACTGATGTGCAGAAGCGAGAGCAAGGGGTTCCTCTCTGCATAGCATACAACATTGGCTTCGAGTATTGTACTATCGGATGTATAGAGCCCTTAGAGCTTCAAGGGGCGTAACGGGGGCTTCGTTATCCGCCACGATACACACACACACACACACACACACACACACACACGCGCGCACGCGTGCGCATGAATCCCCGTTGTTGTCGTAGGTAATATCTTCACTACACGCGATCTACAACATCACTGATGATCCACGCATAAAGGGCATCGGTATTATATGAGCGCGCAGAACGAACGCTCGAGCAATATCCTCAGATTTTCTTTGTTGAGAGATATACGCGAGGGATTAAATCTATGGTAGTCAATGCTGAATAGTTATAGTTTGAGCACGGAATTACAGTGATTCCTTTCAGTCATGACTTCACCGCCGAATTTGCCGGAATACCTGATTCACGTATTAACAAAACCGTCGAACGACTTTCCAATTCAGCGATTGTTAACCTAATGGCATGTTTTGGGAAACACGAATTTCCGCTCAATTTCATTTTAATCTGAGTAATTGCGATGAACGTGCTACGAAAGCTTCAGTGAATTTCATAACGGAGGGAGAGTAATTTAGCTCGGCTGAAATCGGATTGCATCGAAAATTTTCATTCATGTTGAGTAAGGATTTTCGGTAAATTTCCGGAAATTTATTCAATTTTATTGATGCATTTTTTTTTAATAATTATTCTTACAATTCCAAATGATGTTTCATGATTATAAATTTTTATAATATAATTTAACGAGCTGAAAGTTGAACGTGATAATTTCGTCGTAAATTTGCTGTCGTCGAAATAAGAGTAAACGATAGAAAAAATTGTAAAAAATCGTAGCATATTGAATACTGGCTATTCAATTTTGAGAGAATTGCCGCAATTTTGTGAGAACAATTGTTTTCGTAACAATTTCTTCTGTCACCACACACAAACGAATGAGAAATATTTTTGTTTTTGTTTGTTTTTTTTGTTTTTTTTTTATTAAGACAATAATGCGAAGAATCGTGTGCACGAGAAACTTTTTTTTTTACAGCGATGTTCTGAAACACGCAGAGCAGGCGATGACAAGTTTTATTACCGAAACAAAAATTTGTAAACCTTCGTAAAACATGAATGAGATTTGCTGAATAATTTCGGAATGAAATCAATTTGCCAATCGACAAGCTTTGAACTGTTTCAAGTGGCAAGCCCGAGTAACGAAAGTTGTATGGTGTTATTGGGTGCTTTCTCCACTTGGTCTCTCGTCGATATAACGAGACTCGTGGACCGATTTGGATATGGCTCTCGGTATAGCTAACCAATATGTCTGGTATTTCGTGTATCGGTTGTTTGGGAGTATCGAAGGCAAACGATGTATAGAATAGAAGACACGGGAGAAATAGGAAACTAGACATATTCCAAAGAGAGAGAGACAGAGAGAAAGAGAGAACAACGTTTCGTATAGCAGAGAGCTGTACAGATATGAAAGAGAGAACAAGAACCCGTTGGATAAATCGAGAGGTATACGAGCATCGATCAAGAGGTATACGATACATCAACAACTGAGACTCGTAGTTATTTTCATTCTGGTATCGTATCGGTTTCTGGGGCAAAGAATAACTGACAAATGTTGACCGAACGGAGAGAGAGGAAGAAATAGAGAGAGAGAGAGAGAGAGAGAGAGAGAGAGAGAGAGAGAGAGAGAGAGAGAGAGAGAGAGAAATGAGGTACAGAGATGCTGGAGTCGAGTCTGAGTGGACCATATCTGGTATTAGTGGAGAGAAGATTCTTGTTGAGTACTCGGGCTCTTCTATGCCTCCCTCTCTCTCTCTCTCTCTCACTCTTTTCACAGACTACGAGATATCCAAGGCAGTTGGAGCTTCATCGTTATTCGAATTCCGATCGAATGTACTCGCGCATGAAGCTTGGAGAAGGCCTAGACCTCTCCGGTTTCTCGGAATACAATTTACCCCGACTACCGATACAGACGATGGAATCTCAAATGGGAATATAGCCCATCTCATTTTCTCTCTCTCTCTCTCTCTCTCTCTCTCTCTCTCTCTCTCTCTCTCTCTCAATCCTTCTGTGTTTTTCCTTTTTATCTCTACTATCTATTCTCCACTGTCTCTCTCGTGAAAGTTCATCTCCCAAGCGCGGTGAGCACGAACGTGAATCTTTCGCGAGAAAAATCATTGAGGTCGTCGTTTTTCATTCCTGATTGTTGGAATTAAAAATTGTTAATTGTTGTAGCAAAAAAAAGATCTGAATAGCTCTTCTGACAGATGAAGCTTGAAAATGTCTTAGGAAACAATTTAGGAGGGGTAAACTTGGGGCTTTTTATACTTCTCTATTGTTTCATTATTCCGTCTATTTTTGAGTCTATCTGCGAAAGTCACTAATCACGATGGACGTGCAGCTTTGGCAATTAAAATTCGAACTACTTTTCGAGAAAGCACGAATATTCACTTTTTTCGTAAGAAAAAAAAAAAATCGAAATAATAATTAATGTTCGTCACAGAAGAGTATTTAAAAAAAATGTTTACATTATTTTCAAGTCCGCAAATCATAACGAAAGAATAAGTATTTTTAATTAATCAAGTAAAAAAAAATTGTATATATATATTTGCCTGTCGCTAACTCGTTGATTGTTCCCTGGATTTATTTCTTTGCGCACGAGTCGACGAATATAATACGCACCTCACGTGTCAACCGAATTATTACGAAACTCAACTGCTATAAATATGACACAAGTCAGAGACATCCACAGGATGTTCCTGTACAGTGCTCACGAGTGAATGGACCACGATTCGTATATAGCGACAAACACACGCGCGCATGTATATAATATTGTACGAGAATGTTAACTGAGAGATCGCAAGTTTTGGCCTCGTCTTCTTCGCGACGACACTATATACGTCTCTCCTCTGTCCTTCTTGTCGTTTGCTCAAGAAGAAACGCCAATTAGCGTACCAGAGTTATATTGCGGTTAAGTGTGTAATGGTCCACTATTGTAGCGAGCCTGGCAGAGGTCATGGCCAACCTGATTACGATGTCGATTGTTCACAATGATGCCCGATTCGTGTTTCACTATACTGGATGGCTAGGAATTTTCGTCGATGAAAAATTGAGAACAATATGCAATGCCGTTCCTCATCTTTATGATTGAGAAAAATATACGAAGAAAGATTCCGACGCAACGGAATATTGAAAACTGTTTGTGCATTTAAAAATAAAAAATTATTTTCCATTGACAAATCGACAATTCCATTGACAAGTCGAATTTTTATCGTTAAATTCTTGTAATAGTTATTTTCAATATTAAAAGTATCTAAGGGGAAAAAAAATAATATTTCAAACCCAGAATTCGATGTGGAATATTGTTATAGCAGTTTTAAAAATACTACAGTTAGTATTAATATATTTTTTTCAATGAAAATTTTGTTTAAAGTATCTCGTTTACCGCGGAGGTGAAGTGCCACTTTACCTCCTTGATAGACAATGAACCGTTTCGTTGTATCGTTAAACGAGTATCCGTCGAGATTCCTGAGTGACGAATATATCACGAGAAATAAGCGAAAATATTATTAGCGTAGGTTTTCCATTTTATAAATTCAGACTATATGCGTCGACCCAGTTAGACTCGACGTGCCTTTGATTCTCGACACGCGGTTCTTCAGCGGCATATTCTACTCGTCCAAATGTCTCACTGACTGCGGTAACCTTCATCGTTCTTACATCCACGATGTTATATCGCAAAATTTAGTTGAAATTGTCCAACGACAATGGGACACTGCGACCTCTTTACACGATGATCAAAATTTTGGATCTCGCCATGACGATTCATTATGAAATTTGTATCTAAATCACAATTTAACGTTCCACGGAGACAATGTTGAAAAAAAAATTCTTACAAATTTGTGAAAAAGCCAAAAGGGGTTTTTCAATATTCGGATATTTTCGTTATAATTTAATAATCAACATTTGAACTAGAGTAAATCTTTTTTAGAAATGTTACAAGATGTGATTATTTGAGTTTATTATTGATTTATTTATCGCCTACAATTTATTTTGCGGAAAAAAATTTTGTGCAAATTTAATTGAAAAATAATTTGTTTGTAATTTAATTGTGATTCACTCGTGCATTCAACTTAAAATGTCTTGTTCCAAATGGAAATTTTTCGATATTGAATCAACAGGCTTCGTGCGTATTTACAGCAGAAGTATGAAAGTAGAATAGCTCCTGGATGAATAAGGGCAAAGAGAATCGGAATTTCGTTAGGCGTGATTTGCACATTCTGGTTTTCTATTTATTTATTTTTTTTTTAATTTTCTTCTCGTCTGCGTAGCGTGAGAATGCAGGCAAAAGTAGGATGCTTAAATATTTAGATAAGATCTCTTGCTTCGGGTAAATCGCCGAGAAACTCCGAGGCATTAGAAAGAGAGAGGACAGAGAGAGAGAGAGAGAGAGAGAGAGAGAGAGAGAGAGAGAGAGAGAAAGAGAGAAATGGATGCGAAAGCTTTTCTTCGCTTCGCAGCTGCTCTCCGGAGCACTCTCGACTTTTCCACCAGCCATTTCATAGCCGCTCTTGGCAATATACGTGGCACGAAAACTACGAATAAAAAACGAATGCCCTTCATATTTATCTTCCTCGTTGAATTAGAGCGACTGGAAGAAACAAATGCGAGCGGGTTTGCGTACGAAAATCGTGGTTTCGTGTTAACAAAATTATTTTCATTCTTTTTTTTTGTTTTACTCAATCGCGTTTTGTTAACAAGGATTTTTGGACGTGAGTTTTTTTTTTACACTCTCACTGTAATTTATCAGCTCGTATAATGGGCGTTTTGTGCCTCTCGTCTCGAGTGATAAATGAGAGAGAGAGAGAGAGAGAGAGAGAGAGAGGGAGAGTCTCGCGTAACTTTGGAAAATTAATGATTTTTTTTTTCATGCTGGCATATACACCGAAGACGAAAGAGTTTACGCTTAGTATAATTTGTCCAATGATACAAAAGTCTGTCCCCGAAATTCATGCATGGGACAAAATTTTTTTTTCTTTTCTAATAAGATTAATTATTTTACGGAAAATTTCTCATAAAAGAAATAAATATCCTCGAGCAATGGCTCTTTAAAATTTTTCAAAATTCAGAGCAATACATTTTTTTCAGTTAAACAAGACTTATTACAATGAAATAAATCAGCTGTCCTGAATTCTAGCATATCATCGGGTATTGATTTTTACATCATACAAAAGTATCGCTGCCATTTATCTCAATTTTCCAATTCTCGTATTCGCGCGTACGATAATAAAAAATTTTGAAACTTTTTTTTTTTCTTATCATTTCTCTTTGGCAGTTCCACAGATGTGCGTGATACGCGATTGAGAGTGTTCTAAAATATTTCAAGGAATAATGATTTATTGAATTACCCGAGAATCCACGAGGGTTTTCAGATTTGATGAAATTTTTCAATTTTCGTAGAAATTTCAAAAAAATTAATGAAAACGATGAAAATTCGAAACCCGCGCACGTTCCTTTTATATTTTTTATCTCGCTGAACGTTTTTTTTTTTTTTACGACTTCCTGCCCAGATTATCCTTTATCAGCTTGAATCCATTCTCTTGTACTTTTACTTTAATGACTATACCTATACTGTGATTCGAAAATTTCCTTCTCGGATCGCATCGGGGCGAGATTTAATTCCAATAAAAAAAAAAACCTGGTTAAAAGGTACATGGCTGCAGCACAATGTCTCGTTCTCGTACAATGCAATGCACGGAGAAAAAAAAAAACTACGCATCGTCTGACGCTGGTATCGAGAAAGGGCATCCAACCGCCGATCACTAATAAGCTTGTCACTCTCATATATATATATACTTCGCGCCTCCCGAGCGTTGGATCATTCTTCGTTAATGTGCTCGAAGCTCTTGCGAGCATTGTTCAAAGCTCGCGAATGCATGACGTGAACTTTGGATCCATTGTCACATCGTGGAAAGGTCAACGACCAGAGTCAACGTTTCTCCACTGTTGGAATTTCGCTTTCGTTTCGTTCGAATTGCACACGAGGGAAAAAAAAACAATGACAACAACAACGACAAGACCATGGGAAAAAATAGACAAAACGAGAACAATTCTAGACGAAACAGTAGAAATTAATGTAACGCATCTAAAAAAAAAAAAAAAAAATATAATTCATTTCACTACAGGGAACATTGCTGGCTAGTGAGAAATATTTTATTCGTGCGTGGCCCTTAATTTTTCCTTCCATAGACAGTAAAAAATTACCGAGATTGTAAAAAATATTATTGACAATCAGCAAACGTATATATACAGCATAGGAACGCGTGATAAATTCATTCTTCAAATAAATCTCTCATCGTTTGTAATTTTTCCAAAGCCCGCTCGCATAATTTTGTTTGCACAAACGAATTATCGCTCCGTTGTTCCTCGCGTAGCCAACAAAAATTCTCATTCACACTTATCCCTTTTTTTTTATCCAAAGTTAATTAATGCTTACATCGATTTATCAAGTAATCTTTCATTCACGAATTTTCCATACGAGAGCTCGAATCCGGCCAGGAAAAAAATAATATTAATTATCGTAATTTCAATGGTAGAATTTTTCTGCTTCAAAGTCTTTTCTTCACAAATCGTGCACAAGGAATTTGCCACACGAAGCCTCTCATACCGCGGGGATTATACGATACAAATGCGTACGAATTAAATGAATTATTCACCGATGGTTCTCGTTCGTGCGAAAAATTACGAAATACGTTGAAACAGGGAAGAGAACAATTGAACGTGAAGGGTGATTAAATTTTCATGTAGTTCATTATTATCGATCTTGAGACACACGCAATCCATCGGGGGAAATCCATTTGGCAAAGTAGAAACGATTAAATGTAATTGAAAATCGAGATCTCGGGCTTGGGAGGAATTCAATGGTTCGTATATCCCAGATGGTATACTTCTGGATCCACCCTTACCGCCTATACCATCATCCCTTTTCGTTGCGGTCGGTTACGCTGAATTTCGTGCAAATGTGGCAAATGTTTGAACGCGTTTACCGCCCATTCTACCGACGTTTCTCTCCGCTACGTTTCCCGATTTTACTCCTCTAATACCCTATAGCACTTGTACACTCTAGCTCGAACTCTCTTCCTCTATCTCTCTCTCTCTCTCTCGAATGCCCGTTTTGCGAATAACTCTTGCGTGTGCGACACATTCTCGGTCTAGCGATGCGTATGCTGAGTGCTCAGCACTCTACTGTCTAGCTAACACGCATAGCACACCCTTTTGAGAACCCTTTACCTCTCTCTCTCACTCTCTCTCTCTCTCTCTCTCTATCTCTCTGGAGTACCGATTAGCTACGTGTCGACATAATAAATACACGCTCCCGCAACGCGAGCCCTGTGTGCGTATAAATTCGTACCGCTGTCGCGGAAATACCGCGGGAAGACCGAGATATGCTAGGCACGCAACCGATTATAATCCCGGCATGAAAACTCCATCGGTGTCTCTCACTTTGAGAATTCTCTCGACTTTTCGACGACAAATTACAACGACCCGAAATACCAGAAATATTAGAATCCTGGAGAATGTTTATTTTTTTTTCGTTTTTTTTTTTTTAAGTTTTTTTAAACTCAGAAATTCAGGGTAAACTTTGCTGTAGAAAAAAAAGAGTGAGCATGATAAACCGTTAGCACGAGGGAATAAAATGTTAGGGTGGATGTTATAACGTCTGGAAACTCGCAGATCGACCATGTCTGACCATTAACTGGTCTTTACCACTGGGAGGCACGAAATATTTGCATCGAACCCACGATTACTAGCTGACAAATCGTGGTACGGGTGAACGTGTGATTTTTTGAATTTATTTGAAAGATCATTCGTGGCTATAACGTGGATATAAATTTATTAAATTCATCTGTCGATATTTTGAGGTTGTAAGACGAAGTTTTTGTACATTTTATAGATAAATAATTGATAAAGTTCGGGGAGAATTCTCATTTTGGTAATTTTTTACCGAACAACAATTCGTTTTTAGCCGTTTATGTCCTCAAATTAAGCGGAACGCGAAGAGAGAGAGAGAGGAAAATCGATTAACGGGATGCATGTGTGAGCGACTTTGGCGTTGCCACGACACGGCATGCGATCGGACACTCGAATTCCAATTGAGCGATGTGTCGGATGCAAAGCGTGCATTTGAACGATCTTGTCTGACCAATTTCGAGCCGTTACTACTCGAACACCGTAGCACTGCTCCTGATACCGCTACTCGTGTATTCTCTCCCTCTTGTGACGTTCTCCAAGTCTCAAGATACAATTGTGTGGCATGCAATTGATAAATTTCAATGGAACATTAATTGAATCCAAAAAGAAATTGATTAGTATAATAATTTATTTAATTCCCATTCAATTTATATTATACATTTACGAAATAAATTGAGAGTTCAATGCAACTTTGGCTCTTGGCGTAAAATTCAATCGACTAATTTTTTCGGTAACGAGGTTTCCAATTTGTTAGAGAAGCTTATGAGTTGCTTCGTGTTGACAAATACAATATTATATCCATTTAATTATGAAACTCTCGTCGCAAATTTTGTCCCGCAAGAACTTTCGATGAGGATCGGACGGACAGAGAGAGAGAGAGAGAGAGAGAGAGAGAGAGAGAGAGAGAGAGAGAGAGAGATTGATTGATTGATTGATTGATTTTTATTTATGCCTTGGTTAAACCATGAGGCAACAATTATAAACAGTCGAAGCAACATAAATTTGAAACAATCAGAGAAAGGGCAGTACAATTTTAAATAAAATAAAATAACTTAATTAATTATAATTAATTAGTGACACTACCATTGGGTATGCCAAACACCATTGGTTATAATTAGATAGCAGAACATAAATATTCACATAAAAATACACATTAGCAGCTGATCATTATAAAAATAATACAATTTAAATTACGATGAAAACATTATTGGCTCGTAATAACCTTACCATTCAATATAGTGATCAGCGGAACCCATATCATGCATACTAAATACTAATTACATACTAATTAAATCGGATCAAGATCACGAGCGAATAAATAATCAAAAAGGCGCGTCTTGAGAATTCCCATCGTGGGCGCAGAAATAATTTCCGGTGGAAGAGAGTGCCAGAAATAAATAGATGCTAAGTGAAAAGAGTTTCGATATGTGGAGGTACGATGATGAGGTATATGAAAAATAGAGGCTGCTTGTTGACGCAGCGGACGATGTGGTGGTAGCGACAAGGTAAAAATATCAGAGAGAGAGAGAGAGAGGAAGAGAGAGAGAGAGGGGGGTTAGAGAGAAAGTCAAAGGTTGTGAGAGGTCCTGATGCTTGACTTCGATGGTAATATGAAAGCAGGAGAGTGTAGGACACCAAAAGGATAGAAGTCCAAACTCTCCGTTGGTGGTTGACCATTGCACTCACCGCACTCTACCGCAAAGCACATTTACCTCTCCCAAGGGAGATTGCGTATATATCGTCTCCTCCCTCTTTCTCTGTGCCATTCCGTCTCATTGCAAGGCCACACCACTTCAAAACCTCGAGAGTATAACCCTCCACAACTCGGTCTCTCTCTCTCTCTCTCTCTCTGTCTCTCTCTCTTATTCAAGTAGTAAAACCGACGTTCTCCACATTTCCGTGATCGTTATACGAGTGAGTTTGCGAACTGATCAGGCAACCCGCAGGACACACCAGACTGCGACTCCCTTGTATCACGATACTGGCGCAAAGCGTTATCTCCTATTCTGAAAACGCTCTACGATAGGATTTACTATAATTTCTATTTTCAAGATTGCAGCCCGTTGATATGATCTCTATATGAGACTTTTTTCTCAACTCGTGAAGGAAGCTCGCATCGTTTTTATGAAATTTTTGTTTTTCCTGATCATGCCAGAATTTAAAAAATTTTGCCGCAATTTTATAACAGACGGATATCATTAAAAAAAAACAACCTCAACAGTATTGTGACGAAATAATAATTAATACTTTTTGTAAATATATGAAAATTATGAAAAGCCTCAATGGTTCTATCATGATTTTTTCTTTGCACAATCATTCATAAATATTTTATTAAAAAATAAAATATGTAAGATGTAAAATATATTTTGTATAATTTTTCATTAGAATGATGCTCGCATCTCTTCTATAATTTGTGAAAATTTTCCGTTTATCCATCTGCAATTCGGCTCACCATACTTGAACCGTAATCTACGAATGATTATTATGAAAATAATTATTTACAGATTGTTAGAATAAAGTATCGGTATTTTAGAAAATTTAGAATTTTTCAACAAATCGTCCTGAACGTTTTAATCGGTAAATATTTTTAGTAATCGAGCCCGAAAAAAAATTAGACTTAAAAAAACCGTGATGAAGATTGTCATTGAGTTTAATTATAGAATCGATGGAGATAATTTACATCTACGAATTATAATTAAAAAAAAAAAAAAGTACGATTAAAAATCCTTTCTGCTCCAACGAAACACTGATCGATCGATAAATGAAAATTTCGAATGAATGCTCGGTAATCGTTAAAAAATCCTGCAAAATCGCACTCAGCAAATCGTAAGATGATAATTTCTAATGTTACATTATTTTCGAAATACCACGATGGTGATTATCGTATGGAAGTGTCTCGTTATCTCATTCAGCCTCCCATTTCCCTGGTTTACACTGCCATTTCGCGCGGGGCTCGTTAAGATCTCCCGAGAGAGACTCGGCGATGTTGGCAAGAGGGAAAAGGCCATTGTACCCGTAATAGTTTTTTTTGTTCGTTTCTTCTTCTAAATTCGTCAAGTGCCCGGGCTACAACGCGGCGTTATCACGGAGAAATAAAACGACTCGCTCGGAATACCGTTTAACGCTTAACTCGTATTTAAGACGAGGTAGATTTTGCTTCGAGGAAAATTTCGTTCGCTCTTCTCGTATCTCTCGGTGAGCTCGTTCGTTCGTTTGTTTCTTTTTTTTTTTTTTTTTTTTGTATTACCGCGGTAGCAATTTGACGAGGTGAATGTTCGAGTAAAATATATCTCCAAGACGAGCGAATGCCGTTTGGCAAGCTGCCTGTAGCTATGAATCTATCTGATTTTTTCCTCCCCTTCGTTCTACTTTATAAACAACTTTTGGCTTGGTGTTCTAAAGTACGCTGTCTCTTTTGTTTCAGGTAAATATCTCGAGGCTTTTATCACGCTACGATATCATTTTTATCGGTCCGTTGACCACGGTGGGATTGTAAGTAATAACAGCAATAATAATAATAATAATAATAATAATAATAATAATAATAATAATAATAATAATAATAATAATAATAATAATAATAATAATAATAATAATAATAATAATAATAATAATAATAATAATAATAATAATAATAATAATAATAATAATAATAATAATAATAATAATAATAATAATAATAATAATAATAATAATAATAATAATAATAATAATAATAATAATAATAATAATAATAATAATAATAATAATAATAATAATAATAATAATAATAATAATAATAATAATAATCATGCAGTGATAATGCAATCAGTAAGTTTTTATCCTTGATCCGTATTTTTAAGGCTGCGCGTAATCGAAAAAAAAAAATTTCCAAAGGATCAAAAAATCTCAGCTTCGCTTCCGAATTGATCGTAAATTTGTTGATGTATAATATTTTGGAATTCATTTTCTCCTGAATTTAAATTCGTAACATGCAATTAATTCTCCCGTCTATGGAAACTCAAGGGAACGTGGAAACTTTCAAAGAGCAAAAAGGTGGTGTATGCTTTTACCGAGGATTCCTGAATTATTAATAAATTTCCATAGCTATTTTTTTTTTTTTAGTCATTATTGAGAGTCCCTTCGGCACGATCGAGGCAAAAAAGAAAATATTAAAGAAAACAATTCAAACAAATATAAATGCAAAATAAAATATTCCATTCAAAAATAAATGGTCAAGTGTCAATTTTAAATCCAAAGTACATTTTACATCTAAATATTGAAAAAAAAATGGCGAAATGAGTCAATTGCACGATGCAAGGAAAACAGATTTTCCGTTTCGCGTAGACGTATTATAACGGTATTATAACGTGTACGTGTATTATAACCAGTTCTATGAGCACTTGGATTATATCTTCCTTTATATACTTGCGCGATATCGCGCGCCAAGATTCTACGAGTAGTACTTACTCTCTTGCGTCCGTGGCTCGCGTTACACGCCCGCTCGGCCAGTCTTAATGCAGCTGCTCATCGTTATGTACCCGGCCTATAATCTATATCGAACCGCGCTTACAGTTGCGAGCTTACCTCATAAGTACAGAGTGCTTAGAGCCGATTATTCCCATTAGATTTGAGGGCGAGTCGATAGCCCTATCTCTATCTATCTCTCGTTCATAAGCCCCCCCCCCCCCCCGCCCTCTCCTTTGAAGTACCGATTAAATATTCGACGGTATACGTACGCATAAATTTATGCGTCATTCGGACATTTCACGCGAAATCGAGCTGGCTATAACCCTCGTCATTTTTATGCTTTTTTTCCCCCCTTGAATACTGATAAAAAGTTATAACGGTAATGATGAAAAGTGTCAGTTTATCTTATACTCGTATGCAATTCAATTTAAAATTACGTAAATTCATTTTTCTCGGTGCAACGAGCTTTCCACTTAAAAAATGATGGGCCGTGACGCATAAATGTATATGATTACCCGAACCACGAGGAGTGTACGGTCGTGACAAAATGTGTGTGTGTGTGTGTGTGTGTGTGTGTGCGTGCATGTACGTCGGTCTCTTGTTCGTGAATCTTGCGTTATATCGAAAACGCGAGAGTCTGTGATCAATCTTCGTTGCGAGCAAAAGCTTTCCCTCCTCCCTCCCTCTCTCTCTCTCTCTCACTCTCTCCCTCTGTGAACTGCCTCTGGACGAGCTTGTGCTGCTCGCGTCTAGTACAAGCTGTGGCGAACAAACCTCGATTAATTCAACGATCGCATCGATTTTGCGTACACGTGATGTGAGGAGAGAGAGAGAGAGAGAGAGAGAGAGAGAGAGAGAGAGAGAGAGAGAGAGGTTAGATTTGATATCAGAGGAAAAGAGAAAAGTGTCGGAGGTAGTTCTTTTCCGTTCACTTTTATACTTAGATTTATTCAATTTTTTCTCATACTTAACGTTATATCGCCGTCAACTTTAAAAATAAAAAAAAAAGGAATGAATAATAAAAAATAAATTCATTCGCGATGTGAATTTATGGAAAGAAAATCTTTTTTTCATGTTCCTTATTATTTTAGGCTAAGTATACGCGAATGAATGACTGATTGACGTAATTTTATAATTAACCAGAGTCAAATGTAATCTAATCGAAATATAATTAATGAACGATCCATACTTGTAACACTTACGAAAAAGTGAATTGAAGGAGAGAGTTTTTTTTTTCTCAAATGGCTAGTATAGGCGTCCAGTCAAGATCGTAGAATGAGCGCATCAGTATATTGCCCGCACATTAAAAGGAAAATGGGTGATCGCCGGTCGTCATAAACTTTTTATCCATTGACATAAAAGCGGGCCAAAAAGTATGACTTGAGTATGCGAATATCAGGAATGGCATTAAAACCTTTTTCTGCTACTCTAGCTCTTATAGCGGAAGGGTAAAGGCTGCATCGAATGGCTTGCATATTGAGATTTTTTTTTTCTTTTCAAAGAAGCAATTTACTCGCAAACCCATTTCGCGACACACGCAACATTGCGCGAACACTCAATAAATATCCCTCGTAAAAAGTGTTCGTTATTTCCAACAGCTTTAACGTCCACCGCACCCGTCGACGTGTCAAAGTGTCAGATAGAAAGTTTTTGAAGCTGAATGATATAAATTCTTGGAGATTAATGGCGAGACGAGGAATTTGCCTCTCTCAACCCTCTCAGTTCTCTCTCTCTCTCTCTCTCTCTCTCTCTCTCTCTCTCTCTCTCTCTCTCTCTCTCTCTCTCTCTCCCTCTCCCTCTCTCGCTCACTCTTTCGTTCGTTCGTTCGTTCGTAGTTACGCGAGAATCGATAAATTCCCAGCGTACTGCTGGTTGGCTCGGTTCGCTCGCCGGTGGGAAACCCCCGATGCAGAACGTAGGCAAAACGCAAATGCAGAGCCAAAGAGAAACGTGTAGAAACAGGGAAAAGGGAAGAGATAGGTCGTAACTATAAGCCAGAGGTACGGGTGTAGTCGCGTGAAATTTGTAATCGTAGCCACTTTAAAAGTCAGTTTCTGGGTCTGGTGTCCTCTCGAGCAATTTGGCCGTCACGCTGGTGCATATTATCCATGTGGCCTCTGCAACGACGATGTTTCTCCAACTCGCGATGCAACTGGAAGCTAAAGATTGCATATATCGGGCGGGGAAGAAGAAAGATGCATGCACTTCTGTGCTTGAGGTTAGAGAAATAGCCGACGGCTACGACAAATTGGTTAAACGTTCTCGGCGATGCGCGAGATATTGCCTTTATGTATTCGACGAAACACAGAGGATGCTTTGATTTAAAAAAAAAAATCATCATTATGATACAATTATCGGGAAATGTGGAGGAATTTTTTTTTTTTTCGGCGAATAAGTAGCTTATAGACGTCATTATATGGAGGAGAATAGGAACTAGATCCAACTTTACCAGATTACAATTCCCCGCGGTGTGGCTGATGATACGTATGCTTCGGGAACTGCTTAGCTCTCAAAGGCATACTCGCCATCAGCCACGCCGCGGGAAATCGTTATCCGGTAGAGCTGTAATTGGATAACTCTGGCGTTGTGTACTCTATATTTTGCGAACCATCAACTGCCTGAACTCTATAAGCCTCTCAACTGTCATCCGGTCAACGATTCACCGCGAAACTGACACGAGCCAAACTTTACACCGCTCATCGTCCCAACGTGTGGCGCACAGTGGCACGTGATATATTCCGCGTTTCGTGAAATTGCCAGAAACGTTCGTAGCTATATATACACGTGTAGCTCTGTGGAAACGCGGATCTGCTGTCATCATTTTATCAAGAATCTACGGGGGAAAAAAAAAACCCTACGACCACTCTCGCGACTCGTCCATCTGACGATGAGAGAATTTTTGTCAAAGACGCGAGAGTCGAATGAGAGGAAAGTGGAAGAAGAAAATAAAATAAAAAAGGACTGTAGAAAAGTACATAGATAAATATGAAAAAGAAAGTGCAGTTAGTGAACAGGACCGATTCCTTCGTAGCTGAGCTCAAAACAGCAAAAGAGGGAAAGAGAGAGAGAGAGAGAGAGAGAGAGAGAGAGAGAGAGAGAGAGAGAGAGAGAGAGAGCAGAGAGAAAGAACGTAGACGCGAATGTTTTCCAAATGAGAGATGCTCTCTTCCAACTCGCGCTCTGTTTCGCTATAAACAAGTAGGTCGTCGCGAAAGAAAATTCTACCCTCGCTGAGAAATCCCCAGGAGCATTCGAGAGACCGAGAGACGAGTAGAACTGACATCTCGTCTCCGGTGCATGTATATGAGAGCATCGCGTAGCTGATGCTACCTCATCTGGTAGGGAAGACCAGCCATGCAGTGGTGAAGGTATTGCACTCTTTTGCTCGACGCTGAGAAAAGTAGCGACGTACATAAACGTGTATATATATATATATATATAGATAAGTTAGCAATGGGAAAGACGTGGAGTACGGGCAGACAGATGCGAAACATAAGCCAAAAAGCGAGAGCAACCAAACAGACCGAGGGTTGGTAGGGAATTGGGAACGGTGGTGCAGAGAGGTCGGGCGGAACGTCAAGAGGGGGGAAATGGAATAACTTTCCTTATTAAATAGTTGTTACTCCCGGCTCTCTTCATCTCTTTCTGGAGCTCAAGCAGAGTGCGCTCTCTGCTATTCGCGGAGACTTTCGAATCTCTAGTATTGTGGTAAAAGAAGGAAAAGGACATTGGAAATGCATCCTGAGAGAGAAAAGTAAGGACGAAACAGCGATCGTGCCCTTGTATGCTCTCACAGCTACAGTTGGAGGGTACTTACGTTAAAATCACCTATCCATAATTCATCGATGTTTTGAAGTTTGTAAAAATAAACAAAAAATTGCAATACCGCAACCAGACGTGAAGTGAATTTGGGACACTGACTTCGTGATTCGAAGTAAACGATTATCTTAATATTTTTTTTGCCGAAACTGCGGTTACGTTGAGCAATTTATGGGTCGATGGGTTTCACTGCAGTAAAAGGCTGTATTGATCGAACGCGGATATTCATCACTCAACGTTCGAATGTCGATTCTTTGCGTGCCTTTTCTTTGTCTCATGAAGGATCTCGATATTCAAAAGTAAGCCCAATGAGATCAAGAACATTGAAAAAGTATCGAAATTGCTTTGACTCCAGTGACCTGACATGAAATACCCCATAGACATTGCAGTATCGCGCGAAAGATGAGCGAAGAATATACTGGGATTACTGGGAATTGAGGAAGAATCGATGTCGATGAAGACATACCTTCGTCTCCTATACCAATAGTAATAAACCAAATCGCAATATTGAAAGTCATTATTATCCTACCTTGCACCTTTCTCTCTCATTCTCATCTCTTCCGCGAGAGTTTCTCCTGTTTTCTATACCTTTCTCGCGAACAAAAGATTGAGGGAAAAGGTGCACCCGCACAGCCATGGTTATTTCAACTTTTTCTTACGTCTCTTGTAAAACTTCCAACTACATCAACGATGTCTTAGTCAATATGACATTGGATTTATACGAGAACAACGATTTATTCGCTTTTTTTTCTTCTCTCTCTCTCTTTCTTTCTGGTTCTCGATGCGCCAGCAATCAATGCTGCAAACTTTTTGCCGTTAACCGTATTGCGCACTCACTTCTATACAAAGCAACTTCGTAATTTCATTCCTCCTCACTTACTCCCGCTCATCTATCCGTTGAGAAGCCGCGCCACCAATCTGATCCACGAGAACCCGGAGACATTTTTTATTACTTTTCTCGAGGAAGCTCCTAAAGTGGCGATGTTGCTCGGAGGCTTGCTGGATCTGCATCTGCAGTTTTGCCTCCGCGCAGTTGCGAGACCAAAACGCCCGTGCCCAATCAGAGCCCCCCCCCCCCTCACCTCCTCCCGCGAGGATCTTCATATCGGATAGAATGCTTGGAGGTTATATTCCGTGTGGAAAACGAGATGAATCGACTCAATCAACTATTATGTACCCCCCGCGACAGAAGCTAATATCTCGCCGGATCTTACGGTTATAATCCACGAGTTGTGCAACGTAAAAGACGAATATCGATGACTAGACGGGTATTATTGGAAGATTGGCCAAGCTATAGCCGGAACAGTAAAGTAAATCGAGCCTTCGCGAATTATTTGAACACCGTACCGAATGAAAATTGGTATATGAACGAAGTTCAGTCGCTGGATGAAAGAATCTTCATCATCTACAGGATAAAAAGGTATACACAAAAATCGATCCAACGAAAAATTACGCATATTTTCACGCATCATCTGAAAAATTAAATATCTACGGTTCAAAGGATTGGAGCTCACAATATTAATATCTTAAGGAAATTAACTAACCTTAGCTCCTTATATTATGAGAAGCTTACATCAATAGAGAATGCCATCCGCTGAATTCACACTGTGTATAGTTCAACGAACAAAATTACTTGTCGCTAATTCCAATCAATTTTTTTTTACTAATTTCACACTCGAATGGAAAATCGGTGGGAGCTGGAAAATATTTTAAAAATTGGGATACCGTAAGGTTTTTTTTTCTCTCCGTTGACATTTCCGTCTTCCCCGTTACGATTTCCGAATATTTATCACCATACACGTAAAACTTAAGCTACCGCTGCTGTACTAACACGACCAGAACAAATCGTACTCGTTTCATTTGTAAAACTTCTGACTCCGGGAAAAAGACGGGGGTCATGCGTTTTTATATAGACGAAACGAGCATTTTGCTACAATCCTCGTAATGCTGTATCTCCCGTCTCTATATCTGTGAAGAACTATGTAAGTTTTGAGCTGCCCTGGTCAAAAGTTACATTTATATATGAAATATCCCAGCTAGCGTCCATCAGGTGTCAGATCCCGGACGCTTCGAATGAAAATCGTTCGTCGTCCGGAAACATGCATCCTGAAACTTTCATAAATTTCCCCTTTTCACCGGTGAGAGGAGCGTTTCTTGGCGAGGTCAAAGCATATCTTGGGACACACGAAAAAAGGTTCATCGTTCCTCTGTGTTTTATACCGGGTAGGAAACCGCGACGAATATATTTACTTCCTCTGTATCGCTCTCCCCCACTCCCTCGCTCTTCCGTCACGAGAGCTCACCGGTTGGACGACGAAAAATCCGATGTAGTGGGGGGGATACAGTACGCGCCGTTCAACCAGTCGGTTTCACAAGGCTCTTTCGCTCTCTATCTCTTTCTCTGTTTGTGCGCTCGGGTGATTCTTCTCTACAGCAGCATGTGGACAACGACGATGGAAAGAGAAAAAGGGTGAGTGTGTGTGTGTGTGTGTATGAGAGAGAGAGAGAGAGAGAGAGAAAACGAGAGTACGATAAAAGAGGAACACTCGGTTCGCTTGCAAGCTCGGTTTCGCTGTGTTGTCTGGCTATGCCGGTGCGGTGATAAACGGTGCCCTGATAAAACGTGGCAGACGTTGCTGGTAGTAGAGACCAGAGCACGCTGGTCCACACGCGAAGTGTTCTCTTTCTTTCTCTCTCTCTCTCTCTCTCTCTCTCTCTTTCTCTCTCTTTCTTTCTCACTCTGTCTATGTTCCAGTGGTATAATGTTGGAATTCAGGATTTTGAGAGATGGCCTTTGTGTCCTGGCTGCTGCTGGCTCTCCTCTATGCCACTACGCTTTCTGCTCCTGTGCCTCTGCTGGCCTCTCTATCGCTCTCTCTCTCTCTCTCTCTCTCTCTCTCTCTCTCTCTCTCTCCCACTCTGCTTTTCTTTTTGTCACCCAGTATTTTGTGTGGTCCAGATTCACGAGAATGTGTACATCGGCCATCAGCAAACAAAAGGGCGTAGCTAGACCCAATTGTTTTCATTGAATTATGCGCATTACGCCCTTTTGTTTGTAGGCGGTCGAGAAAAATGTTCCAATCCTCGAATTTTGTACCACGCCATTGTTATCGATACCAGTGTGTTTGATGACGTTAGCACACGAGAATTATTAAGGGATGTAACGGTCCTTCGAGTAAGTACGATGTAATTGGGGTTGATAAATTTTTGGATTTGCGGGACAATTGGTTGTTCAATTTATTTTTAGCGTAATTAGTGATTGTACGATGTGGTCATTATCAAAATTGAAAAACTATTCGCGAAATATATTTGAAAATACTTCATACTAGAATTACAAATTTTCGAATTAACAATGGCTTCGTATATATCCTCGCAAAGGATCCGGAGGATGAGGAATGTAAAAATTATTAAAAATTCTTTCGAACGAAAAAATTTCATTCTGGCACAATAATTCTCAATTTTTTTAATTACCAAAAACAATTTACCACTTTTCAATGATCGGTCATAAAAAAAAAATAAACACTCGTTCATGAAAACTTTAACAAACGTATCTTGATTTGATTAATGAAATTTCGACTCTCCTTTTAGTTCAATTTTTTTTTCCTTTGTTATTTTCTTCTTTCAAATCGAAATTTCAAGTTAATTCTTTGGGTATATAAATTTTGCGATATTTTTCAAGCTTTTTGAATCGATCAATTCACGCCGCATCGTTCTCTCGCCGATAAAATATCGTCATCCGTGCTTCATGCAGCATCGAATGTTTAGTTTTCCTTCGGTAGAATACAAAAATAACATATGAGGGCTCTCACTTTTTTCCATCCAGGCAACTCCATCTTGCTCCTCATTCTTCGATCTGGCATTTTTATTATTTTGAATTTTTTTTTTTTTAGCTTCCTTGCATAAAATAAATTGCATATGGCCGTCGAGTTTTCCCGGGTGTTTTCCTATCTCTCAGGCTCTCACCTGTCTCATATATGTATATTGAAAAATTCTCTTCGCCCTCTTTCGACCCGGTATTTGCATTATTTTTCACGATACTTCGGAGACTTAATTAATCACTCGATCAATCTCGATGCAAGACGAGGAAAATCGAATAGAGAGTGAGTGAGAGAGAGAGAGAAGAAAGTATATAGATACCTTTTTGGACGTACTAAAATAGCCCCCTGAGGGTTTGTTCGTCTGAGTAAAGGTTATTCATGAAAGCCTGCGCTATTCCCGCAAACTGCTGCTGCAATGCTTATAGATACACATTGCCTATAGATACCTTTTATACCTTTTACGGTATATACTTAGCCTATAGAAAGAGCTGCGATAACTAAAATATATTAAACGTTACTGACCCCGTTCGCGCGTTACTTTTTATCTTCAGCGTCTTCGCTTTATCGATAATAAATCTTGAAGAAATCGAAGGACTTTTTGTCCGTATGGGAACACTCCCTGCCTAGACAACCATGACGAGAGATCGATTAGAAAGTTTGCGCGAGTATGTTTACCGTGTATGCTCGCTTACACACACTCTAACTACACACTCTATATATTGTGTATACACAATCTATATATTGTGTATATATTGTGTATACACAATCATATATTGTGTATACAATGTGACTCTCGGGTACGTTATATTTGTTATTAAAATTTTACGTATGAAAATTTCGTAAAAAATAACGCTGTTACAATATTTTTTTACGAAAATTTAAAATTTTCATAAAATCTAAATTCTCTGATTAATTTTGATTAATTTTAATTAATTGATTAATTTTCGCCGTATTCAATGACAAGCGTTCCTCGATAATTGTTTGCTTACACGAAAAATTTTAGCCCCATATAACTGGAAATTTGCGGAATTCAGAATTGAATTGTTCGAGAAATAAATTTTATTTCTTAGCTCAAACCTGCAGTTATCGATTGCCTACATTAATTTGTAATGGTGATAAAAAAAAAGGTGAAATTTTTTTTATTTCTCCACAATGATTAGTTATTTTTTTTAATTAGATCAAAAAAATAATTTTCTGTAATTTTTCATTACGTTCCTGATTCACATGTGTGCTCTGTGAAAATCGAGGATCGTCAGTTTAGTATTCGCGATCCACCCTAGCAGCAATGTAACTGCAGGGACATTATAACTTCAATGATCCAGCACTGCGAGGAGGTCAAAGGGGCCTCGGGAGAATAATGAGGTGAATCGAGGATGAGCTGTACAGTAAAATCGAAGGAGGGAGTGAAGGGATATAGTCGAAACTCGTGGCCAAGTTGCCATATGGCGGAAATTAGACCGCAAACTTCGTAGGAGTTTATGACGTTTGCGTGATCGTTTTGTTTACACTGTGTGGCACGAGTAGTGTAACGCCCATCAGCGAATAATCCTCCATGTTTAACTTATGCTCTCGGGTTGATCGTCGCGTGTCCCGGGTTAATTACAAATCAATTATTCGTAATTTTAGTGCATGAAACTCGACTTTTGAAACGATTAGTATACAATCCCCCTCCCTCGTGGCTCTTGTATCTCCTCCAGGCTCGTGCAGCATTGAAAACAATTCTTCAAGCAAAATAATTACGGATAATTGTTCGAAAAAATACTAATTTCACAAATTAATACCTTTTGCGGATATAGTTTCATCGTAAAATCATCGTACATGCGCTTTGTTACTTTCAATTGCGACAATCTCCGATCTCTTGATTCATCACAAATTTATCAGACTGATTGTACGATAAAGTGCAACTGATAAGAGCCAAGAATTTTAGCGGAAATTATGTAATTTCCACGTGGTCTATGAAAAAACCTATTCAACGTTTCCCATCAAAAAGCCATTGTTAAAAATATATGAATTGCCTCATGTACGAGGATTTTACTCCTTTAGCAGATTTTTTTTACATCTCTCTCTCTCTCTCTCTCTCTCTCTCTCTCTCCCTCTCTCTTGCTATCTCTCTGGCCCTCGTATGAATGCCAGAAAAATCGCAAAATTGTTATATGCGGGCGAGTACTCGACTATGTGGCATCGGGTTCTCACTTTTGTGGAATCCAATCTTGCGGTGTGTAGCGAATCCTTCGCAATTCCTGGCTTACCAGGCGGATCCGTCGGTTGTGGAGAAGAAAAAAGAGAATATGGAGGAATAAAAGGCAAAGAGTCGGTGGAAGGAAGGAAGGGCTCGACGATTCAGGGAAAAGTACATCCAGCATCCCGTTTGCATTGAACGTCGAGCTCGAAGACGACGAGAATGAGTCGGTTCTTCCCTCGTTCTATCTCTCTCGCCCTCTCTCTCTCTCTCTCTCTCCCTCACACTCTTTCAGTCTCGGAACTATCTGACTATAGGGGTGCTCATGTAGGTAGTGCCTTCTTTTATCCCTTCATAGAACTCAAACGCTGAAGAGAATCGCGAGAGAGAGAGAGAGAGACGTAGAAAGAGTCACCATGGTTGCTGAATCGAGCTTATTTTCCTTGAAAGAATACAGATCTTTCGGTGACGAATACATACAGCCCATTTCTAAATGTCCGCGAGTTGGCCGATACAAAACCCTAACAGCAGCAAGATTTCCCAATAAAACAACCATTGAGTATATAAGATGAAGAACTCGAAGAAGGAAAATTCTTGTCGTTCTCCCAGATTCTCCCAGCCTTAATCCTCTCTATTGGGTTTATTACAGAGAAAAGGATTTGAAAACGTCATGCTTACCCGTGCAGAAATTTCAACAGGGATCCAGCTGGATTCTGGCTCGTAGCCCGAACTCCCGATCGGGATCCAGTCCGAGATCGGATTGGATCCGAGGACTGAATGTAACAGTTGCAAACTGGATACCAGTCGGGACACGGATCGGGATCCGATAGGGACTCTAGATGGAATCCAGTTGGGACACCTATCCGGATCCGATAGGGACTCTAGATGGATTCCCTATCGAATCACTTCAGGATCTTAAAGGGATCACGGGCAAATACTGACTAAATTAAATGATATTAACAGGAAATATGAGAATATATTAATATTTATTTAAATGAGATCACAATAAGAGTATTGAACTATATGACATGACTCGAAGCGCGTAAGACAAACTCGACGATAAAAAAGGGCTAAACGTTATTTATTCGATTTAAATATATATATATTCTATTCAAGAAAAGTTAGGCATTTTTCAAATTAATTAAACTCCAATTACTAATTACAATTTTCATTTGTGAATAAACTTTTTTTAATACTAATTACAACAGTAATTAGTATTTAGATTTTTTCTAATTACAAATTAAAAATAATTAGCATTGCATTATTTTCTAATTACAAATTAAAATTGTAATTAGCGTTCAAATTGTCTTATAAATAAAAATTATAAGTATATAGTATTTAGATTTTCTTCTAAATACAAATAAAAAGTTTCAACTTATATTTAGAAAAAAAAATAACTACTAAATACTTTTTATGTATATTTAGAAGAAAATTTAAATCCTAAATACTTTGAATTTGTGTTTAGAAGAAAATTTAAATATCAAATACTTTTGTATTTAAAAGAAAATCTAAATACTAAATACTTTTAATTTGTACTGAGAAAAAAATTTTAATACTGAATACATTAAATTTGTATTTAGGAAAAAAATTTAAATACAAATTACTTTTAATTCGCAATTATAAAAGATTCTAAATACTAATTATTTTTTATTTGTAATTAGAAAAAATCTAAATACTAGTTACAATTATAATTAGTATTTAAAATAAAAGTAATTACAAATTGAAATTTTATTTTGTAATTCAAGTGTAATTAATTTCATAATTGAATTAATTATGCCCAAACTTACTTGCATTCGAATAATATTTAAATTAAATAAATAGTAAACTTCTCGTTACGTTTGTTTTTTAGACCGCCCTGTACCGCCGTCCCAATCCTTAGCGTTTGAAATGGCACTCCCGGCACATTTCAAAACTACGTCTTCGTTGACCGGTGTTCCGTCCTGTAGAGTATGAAAACTCGTCAGAGCCGCTGCAAATAAATCAATTAGTTATAAAAATCATACAACAGAGAGGCATTTAATTTAAACCAAGTAAAAAATTTCAAAAAGTATCCCTCGGCTTCGCCTCGGGATACAATCCTCGCATTCATCAAAAAAAATTATTATTCACTACAGGGCAAAAATTTTTTTTGACGAATGCGAGGATTGTATCCCGAGGCGAAGCCGAGGAGCGAAGGAGGAACAAATACAAAAAATTATTATTCACTACAGGGCAAAAATTTTTTTTGACGAATGCGAGGATTGTATCCCAAGGCGAAGCCGAGGAGCGAAGGAGGAACAAATACAAAAAATTATTATTCACTACAGGGCAAACATTTTTTTTGGCGAGGGCAAGAATTGTATCCCTCGGCTTCGCCTCGGGATACAATCCTCGCATTCATCAAAAAAAATTATTATTCACTACAGGGCAAAAATTTTTTTTGACGAATGCGAGGATTGTATCCCGAGGCGAAGCCAAGGAGCAAAACAGGGAAAAATACAAAAAATTATTATTCACTACCGGGCAAAAATTTTTTGTGGCGAGGGCAAGGATTGTATTCCGAGGCGAAGCCGAGGGATACAATCCTCGCATTCATCAAAAAAAATTATTATTCACTACAGGGCAAACATTTTTTTTGGCGAGGACAAGAATTGTATCCCTCGGCTTCGCCTCGGGATATAATCCTCGCATTCATCAAAAAAAATTATTATTCACTACAGGGCAAAAATTTTTTTGACGAATGCGAGGATTATATCCCGAGGCGAAGCCGAGGAGCAAAACAGGAAAAATACAAAAAATTATTATTCACTACCGGGCAAAAATTTTTTTTGGCGAGGGCAAGGATTGTATTCCGAGGCGAAGCCGAGGGATACAATCCTCGCATTCATCAAAAAAAATTATTATTCACTACAGGGCAAACATTTTTTTTGGCGAGGGCAAGAATTGTATCCCTCGGCTTCGCCTCGGGATACAATCCTCGCATTCATCAAAAAAAATTATTATTCACTACAGGGCAAAAATTTTTTTGACGAATGCGAGGATTGTATCCCGAGGCGAAGCCGAGGAGCAAAACAGGAAAAATACAAAAAATTATTATTCACTACAGGGCAAAAATTTTTTTTGGCGAGGGCAAGGATTGTATCCCTCGGCTTCGCCTCGGGATACAATCCTCGCATTCATCAAAAAAAATTATTATTCACTACAGGGCAAAAATTTTTTTTGACGAATGCGAGGATTGTATCCCGAAGCGAAGCCGAGGAGCAAAGGAGGAACAAATACAAAAAATTATTATTCACTACAGGGCAAAAATATACTATTTTTTCAGTTTTATTTTCTATGAATAAATATAATATTATCAGTTCTTACCGGCACCACCTTTGATCAAAATATCCCACCATGGCCAATGGTCCGGGGGAGATATTTCCTTTTCTACGAGGCGTTGTAACTGCATACAGATTTTCGCCGTGTACGGAGGAGCCGGATATTTCGTGATGCATGTGTTCTGTGATTTATCCCATGATACCCATGATGTAGGTACAATATCGATATCAAAATGTCCCAGACTTTCACGCTTCGAGCATTAAATGAGTTGGAATCTGCATGCATTATACCGACGAATGAAGAAATCGATCAAAGTACGCGAAAAAGCTAAAAATACAAAAATATTTGCAGGAAAATATTAATTGATAATTCGGCCTTATTTTAATAATATGCGAATAAACGATGCATCGGCTAATATATAAATACTTACGGATATTCGAATCTCGATTCCGTCACGTGGAATTCAACAGGTGCACGGAAATCGGAAATTAAGCGGAACGACGCGAGACTCGTGTACACACACACGACGATGATCGACAAAATAGGTTAGCGCACGATATCACGAATAATGAATATCACGAGAATTTAAATGTTTTTCATAAATGTTTCGAAAAAACACGGAAATCGAAATTAATCGGAACGACGCGAGACGCGAGTTCACACACGACGATGATCGAAAAAATAGATTAGCGCGCGACGCAACGCACGATATCACACGAATTAATGAATATCACGAGAATTCAAATTTTTTTCACAAATGTTTTGAAAAAAAACACGTAAATCAAAGATTAGCCAAACGACGCGAGTACACACACACGAACACGAGGATGATCGCAAAAATAGATTATAGGTTAGAGCACGCAGCGGAAACCGGAACCAAGAATACTAGAGACCGGAACGAGTCGAAAATGTATCAGCTGATGTGCGAGATATATATATACACACTGGAAATCGTCTGCTCGCTTGTTCCTAAAAAAAATACGTCCTCATTATTTTTAATTACCCTACATTATGCGCCCCAATGATTGAAAAAAAATTTGATTCATACTCCTAATTGGATCAAAATAAAGCTCAACTCGGAGGGAGAAAATGAAATAAATTTTATCATGTACTTTTCTACATGATATATCACATGAACTTTTTCAGTAGGATTATTATGGAATACAGTTAATTTCAAGAACTTTAAAAAGCTTTAATTTAAATCATTAAAAAAAAATTATTGCTATTGATCGATTTGAAAGTTATAAAAATCTATTCTTTTTTTTTTTCCAATTATTGCTTACTTGGAGTTGAAGAATTCGGCTCGGTATGACGTTGCAATTCAAGGTTAATTTCTCGCTGAATTGCACGGTGACGATGAACACGCTTCCGAGTTTTTTCGCGCTCGTCGACTGTTCGTTCATAATAATAAACTATATGCAAAAAATTCGGAATACGACTGATAACAATCTCGTATATCAGTAAAAAAAACTGTCACAAAAATATAATTTCGCTGATGAGAACTGCAGTCGAAATAAATTTGTCAAATTTGAACGGGATAATAACCTCTAAATATGGATATAAATAATTTTATGTTTGTATCGGGACTATAGGGATTCTGTCTGGACCATCCCGAATGTAGGTGGCGCCATTATTTAAAAATCCGGCCACCGCCGCGCCATCCACGTTACGGTTTCGGATCCATCTGGATTCCAGTAAGGACACCCCATTTGGGGAAACCATGGCAAATCCCGATTATTTCAAAATCCGGCCACCCGCTGCCGTCCACGTTACGGTGCCGGCTCCATCTGGATTCCAGTAAGGACACCCCATTTGGGGAAACCATGGCAAATCCCGATTATTTGAAAATCTGGCCACCGCTGCCGTCCACGTTACGGTACGGGCGCCATCTGGATTCCAGTAAGGACACCCCATTTGGGGGAACCATGGCAAATCCCGATCGGGATTTGATCGGAAGTTGGGTGTCCCTGTCGAAATTTCTGCACGGGTATGGCTATACTGTACCGGCTCATACGGATGTAATAATATACCTTTTGTCAATTCCGTCGGAGCTTTATACGAATCTTGAGGAAGCTTGGAGCTTTCATGGAATAAAGATAGAGAAACGTTTGTTAGAGGTTGTGCCACTTTACTCGGATAAAGACTTTCGACTCTTCTCCCTGACTCTTATATACCTTGTATTCTTTCGTAAAACGTATAAGATGACGTGAACCGTTGAAAATGCGCGGAGAAAATCCGTATACTTCAATTACATTTTGTATTTAGACCTCGTATCGGATTTTTCCTCTCGTCTCGACGAATAATTCCCCCTTAAATACACTTGATTTTTTTGCTCCGAATTGCTCCAGATTAAACAATTGATCGGATATAATTGAGGGGAGAATCGACGAGTCTTCAGATTTTTATGAAATTTTGAAAAATATACAATTGCTCGAACCTCCGCTCTTATCCCCTATAGAGCGTAATATTACATGGATGTAAAATTCGGGGAAGGGGGGGGGAGGGGGGAATTGGTGGTTGAAACTCGCAGCTTTCGAATTTCCAATAAAATAAACGTGTACGTTTAAATTTCAATTTGTAAATCGAATATCGAATCATTCGAGAATGAAAAATTGAATGTGATTCTCAATCATAGAAATAAATTGACATGTAAATTCGAAAATACAATTGCGAATCAATCGAAAAATTGAAAAATAAATATGCAAATTCAAGACCGAGGGATGAATTTGAATGTGACTTTGTCTATTCAATCGTACATCAATTGACAAATGATACAAAAAAAAAACATATATTGTATGAAACGTGGCGTTACGTTTCGTTTGACGATCGCGTCGGTTCACCAAGTCACTTTTCATCAACCATTTTGCCCCTCGAAACGAACGAAATTTCATCTCTCGTCGCGTATGTATACATCGTCGACGATTTTGAAATGTTACGGAGCATGACGCGCAACAACCACGTTCGTACGATCGCGTCAAATGACGTTGAGTGCGTGTGTAACATTGCGCGCGCGTCCATTGAACCGCCGATATATAATATACATGTATATATATATACGGCGCGGTGGTCCGCACAGTTTCGAGTACATAAATTATTTCCGGTAATTTCCAATTGTCGCGGTATCGTAATTCATTTTTGATGAACAGCCGGTACCCGCGCGGGGGTGTACGGCGTGCATAAATAATTTTGCTCTGCCGCACGAACGCGTCATCTGCGTCTCTCGTCCACATTTTATCTCTCTCGCTCGAGTGTCCCGAGAATGTCCGTAAAACTCGCGTGGATCCAACAATTCGAAGTACGAAAATTTCATCCATCGTGTTTTTCGGATATTTGAAAAAAATTTCCCGCATGAATTGTTGAAAATTGATGGAAATTGCATGGGTTTTTTTTCATCCCTTCGCGAGGAATCTTATTTAGTCGTATTAGGATAAACGTGAACTTTTGAAAATTTTCATCAGCAATATGCGGATTGTGTCTAATTTTTTTTCTCACGCTCCTCGAGAATGTAGTTTGGTTTTACTCGCTGAATTTTCTTTTTTTAATTTTCAAATGTTCCAATTGACCAATTTGATAATTACCAATTGTTGAAGTTATTACATATATTAGGGTGTGTCGAAAATGGAATTTTTTTTTCTTCGCTCCTACCACTCAAAACTTTAGGTTTTGACATTAAAGAGGTCCTCGTTCAAGGAGGGCGCTGTAGCTTGAAGTTTAGAGGTCGCTCAACGAGGATTCAGGTTTCCCATCTAATTAACACGTAAAAAATATTGTTTTTCGTTCAAAATAATGTCAGGCAACGAAAATATTGTCGATGTCTGTGTTTCTTGGCTTATTTGAAAGCATGACTCATCCCCTAAACGATGGTAGGTCGTGCTTTCAAATAAACCAAGAAAAACAGACATCGCTAATTTTTTGATTGCCTGACATCCTTTTGAACGAAAAACAATATTATTTGCGTGTTAATTAGATGGGAAACCCAAATCCTCGTTGAGTGACCTCTGAACTTTAAGCTTACAGCGCCCTCCTTGACGAGGATCTCTTTAATGTCAAAACCTAAAGTTTTGAGTGGTAGGAGCGAAGAAAAAAAAATTCCAGTTTCGACACCCCCTAATATATATATATATAGTAATTTGCTTAATAGATAATCCATATCGAATATAACAAATTCAAGTCCAGTCGAATCTACTTTAGCCCGAAAATTCGAACTAATTCGTAATCCGGGCTGATTCTCATTTATACATAATAATATATCCTCTGCGGTTGGAAGAGTAACGATCGGAAATTGCGTCAATGCAACGAGAGCGGGATTGCAGGATCGTATAACGCGTAAATAACATTATTCGGTCGCGATACACGCACTCTATTGCAACGAAAAATTTCACCGCCATTTTATGGGCCATGCAAATATGTCGCGGTTAATTTGTAACGTCGAGCGAGGGTTGCATTCGGTGTGTTTTAACCGCACGCACCATACGGACACACCTATATCCCCGGTTTAATGGTCATTGCGGTTGACATTTTCGTCGTTTCACCTCTCTCGCGAATCAATGTCGACCCATTCGCAATGACTTTACGATCAAGAGGCACACGGTAGTGCCTCGATGAGACAAGTACATTTCCTCCTAAACCGACATGTCGAGTTAAAGTTTAATGCGGAACCGCGAGTGAGACGTTTATACGCGAATAACTGGCAACATGTGTACTGTATTATAATGGAATTTATGTAGGTAAAGAGGAAAATATATTGCGGAAAGAAATAGTTCGACTATGGTGAAAAACATTCTTTTAACGTGTGACTGAAAAACGACGTGCCTTACGATATGATACTGACTATTTATAAGGGATGGTTTCAGAGTGAGCCTGTCGACAATTGATAACACAGATCCAAAGCTTTTTCAGTTCCAAACGCAGAAGAAAAAACAATATTATCTGCCGTTAAACGTCGCTTTGAGAGAAAAAAAAAAAGTTTGAGCCATCTCTCGTAATCGTGGTAATGCATTTATCACTCAGGGAACAGGCATCACTCACACAATTTACATTATCCTTGTATTCACGATACAACAAGCTGGATATTAATGAACTCTCTCGGGCTAATGAGCGAACGGATGAATGCAGCATGGGTGAAAGGTGCATTCGAATAGTGAATAGTGAATTGTAAAGGCAGACGAAACTGTACACACACACGCAAACACAAACACACACACACACACACACACACACACACACACACACACACACACACACACACACACACACACACACACACACACACACACACACACACACACACACACACACACACACACACACACACACACACACACACACACACACACACACATACATATATGCATTAAGTTGTAGTGATGGAGCGCTTGGCTTGGGTTCAGAACGGACCTATCTGACATTCATATCTTTATTGTCTATAAAGCTATGGAATATATAGGGGGATTCAGGCCTCGTTTCTCACGAGACGGGAGAGCGAGTGAAGAATGTTGCAGGTACACGATATATATTACGATATACTATAGTTGGTAAATAGCTTTATATACATGTATATAAATTTCTTCCAAAAAAAAGGGCGTAACCCACGAGACTTTGAACGTCGAGTAATGAGATTTTACACCCTTTTGTTTCTTAGCAGTATATATATATATATATGAACAGGCTCATGGACACTTGCATTCGTGTCACGCGGCACGGCACGTAATGTACGCGGGAGGAAATACACGCCCTCAATCGCGTGTCCCTACTACCCTATATGCAGGTCATTCCACGTCAAATTGAACTGGCCGGGGCTCTAAATATTGAATAAAATACATATTTTTCGTTGATTATATTGTACAGCAACACGAAATAACAATCCTCACAGATTTTGGCAGATTAGAGAACAAATGTTTGGTCGCAAAACGGCTCGCAATTGTTCGGAAAAAAAAAATTAAAAACAAACGGGAAAATTAACACTGTCGAGGATAATAAATTTTCATGAAAATTTGCCAGAAAATTATCCGGCAAAAAGCAAGGAATTTCGGCAAAAAATTCCGGAAAAATAAAATTATATTTCTTTGTGTGTGTGTGCGTGTTTTTTTTTTTTTTTTTTTTTTAGAGTCTTTGAGGAATTACCACTTGACATGTTTTTTAATCTGACTATTGATGTAGAGTGTTGTTTCGCGATACTTCACAACACGCTAGAGGGGAAAAAAAAAAAAAACATAAAAACTGGTGAGGATCACGAATCGAAGATGGAATGCCCCATGAATGTACACAAAGTTGACAGGCTCGTTTTGTCCTCGTTGCTGAGGCGCAGTGACAGGAAGTGAATGTCGAAAAAAATTTCGTCACCCCTGCCACAGTGAAAAAAAAATGTCGCGCGCACTTCCCATGACACGACACGTTTCTTTTTTCTCCCCCACGCGAGAAATACCACGACCTTCCGGTCTTTCTATTATATATCGCAGAAAAAAAAACCTCGCTGGGATAAACGTATACGTCGTCGCAATAATTTAATTTTAATTAACGTGAAAAAAAAAAAAAAATTTTATTGAAATTTTTTTATTCATTACTCGAACACTTATCAATTATTTTTAAGTACAAATTTTGGATCCGACGATTTTTAAGATTAAATGTCATTTTCCTCGGGAATTTGAACATTTATAACTTTACGTTTTGGGAATTTTAACCCTCTATGGTGATTTTCCATATCATTAAAATTCCCTGGGTAATGATAGTTGATCCGAAAATTCTTCAAACAACGAAGCTCAACTGCGAAATTTCCCGGTCTAATTAATTTCACAGCTCAAACTGTCTGGTTTTCAAACGACAATTCTGAAATTACTTTAACAATGTAATTGAACTTCGAAATTTTGTAGAAAATAAATTTTCACTTAAAAATTCCGTATAAATTTTTTTTTTTGTTATCTTCAGAATTTCGATACTACCAAAAGCCTATCTTCAAATGTTAGTTCAACGTTGCCACAAATCCATAAGTCATCGAATGGTAAATATTGAGAAGAATTAAACCATCGCATCAGTGTAATAATCCAGTTTGAAT